>PPNO03000017.1:0-319766 GCA_003708185.3 Isabelozyma rhagii
TCATCTAGTGCCCTACTACGTCTACGTTCACTTACATGGAGCTACCTGAACTCACTTTGCAAGTTTTAGTTTGACGAGAAGTTAGTTGAGTTTAATGGGAGTATCATTTCTGACCTGCGTGCACCGGATTTGCAGCTTCCGCAATAGTCGTCAAAACCTGCAGCCCCGTAAAATAAAAGTAAGGTATAAAATGTGTTTTCCCGATTAGGAATTTTTTGCACTTCCTAGATAGGAAATAGTGCGGGCGAAATCTCCATCTAGAGGTTAAAATGATAAAAATATTTCTTACTCAAGTTGATGCCAACAAAGTGATCGACAATCTAAAAGGAAAGGAACCTAAGTAAAATTGCTAAATATTATTAAGAGGTCTTTATATATATGAACCAATTTGGCATTTCAGTAATTAATAAGATCCTTACGGATTCTTTTCAAAAAAAAATTAGCATCTGATTTTTCCCTTAAAGTTGCCCACTCATCATCAGGTCTAGGCCGATAGAGGTAATATTCCTGAATCACCCAGAGTAATATAAGAAGAATTATATCTTCTTGAAATCAAAAATAGTGATCATATTCTGGTAGCTTTATTTTTTTTTAAACTTTGGCCTGTGAATTTCTCTATTTTTCTGATTCGTGCCTTACCGCCTATAATATATATATCTACACCATTATACCATTAATAACTCAAATCATCCCGACAGATCAGTTCCTTCGCTTAACTGGATAGTTGTTTGTTTTCCCTGACCTGATTTTGATACCCCTTTCCCTCTAGCAAACAGACCTTTTTCATTTCACAACCATTCCCTTTTATTCAATTATTCCCGATATTGTCTAACCTTTTAGTCCTCCTGCCGAATTGCCCCCCGATAAAATCCTGTCAAGCTGTTATCTCTAGTCAGTCTCATGAATACACCTCAATCAAATGATGGTGCACAGCCAGAAGCAGGCACAACGATCAAACGCTTGCCACTTGCCAGATCGGAGTTTCAGATTCCCAAGAAAACACCTTCGCCTCCGAGCGATGAGGGATCAAAACAGAAACTATCCGAACCCAAGGGGCCTTCTCCAAATACCAGATTGTTAACGAATTTACGAAGTTTCAATGTCGATCGTACCAAATATAAGCATTACGGGAGTCAATCGCTGATGTCCACCCAGACTTTGGAAGAGATCATCAAAGATTCTAAAAGTAAACCAACAACCAGTAAAAAAGACCCCATATCTCCTGCCTCGCCCACCAGTTCTCCTCCATCTCCATCCACGGATCTTCATAAGCTTCAGGCAGGGGATTTACACCGAAATTTAATAGATGACTCAATTGCTGATCTTTTGGGCCTACCGAGCACTTCTGGTGGTTCTGTGCATTGGCCTTATAGTTCCGATACCTTGAGTGAAATAGTTCGGTTGAAGATTGAACAGGAAAAAACAAAGCAAGTGACAGTGAAACAAGAACTTGGTTCTACTATTATAGAGTTATTGAAACTTGCCAGATCCATGAATATTAATGGTGACTTGATCCCGTTATTGTTCGTCAACAATACTCCTGACGAGGTGGAGACCTACACCCATCATAGCTATCCCCACATAGATACCAAGGCCAACATTGAGGAGTTGAAGGCAAAGATTCGTCAATTGCAAGACGACCCGGAAAATCTAGATCATCTCATCACTGCGAAGACCATGCAGGAAACTCCGAGATCCTCCATCAAGCGCAAATACTCCGAAGGTTCTCACCAACTTCCATCATTTGACGAGACCGCGGAAAAATTGAGAATCTCCGTTCCTGCTCCAAGCACAGGATCGGTTTCTCCTTTGAGATCACCGGAAAAACTGCCGCCTCCTCCGACGCATAGAAGAATTGTGTCTGATAACAGCGAAACTCTCCGCGAATCCAGACACCTGGCATCCTCTCCTTCGCTCCAATCAGTCAAGGGGATGGAAAAATCGCTAGCAAACGTGTCCGAGCCCCAGTCTCACCCATCGCAGTCGTCCCAGCACCATCTATATCCTGTGTATTACACCCCTATCAACCCCAAGGGAGTGATTTCGCAGCCACCTCCACCACCACCACCACCTGGCTCGGGCTCGGGCTCTGGTGGACCCCAGTCGGACCATAGTGAGACGCACACCGCTTCGTCTACAGTGTTGGGATCACCTTACTCGCAAAAGTACCAGCCGGTGATCTACCATACCCCACAAACGCAATTCCAGCCCGGGTATGCGACGCTGCAACAGCCTCCACAATATTACTTCGTTCCATCACCACCTCCGCCCCAGCAACAGCAAGGACAGCAACATCCCCAGTATTTGGTGGCACCAGGATCCCAGCCCATTCCCATGGGGTTGGTGCCTGGCTATCCTTCGGGCCAGCAAATACAGTACCAGGTGTCGGACATGGAAAGAGGGCCTGTCAAATACCAC
Source organism: Isabelozyma rhagii (assembly GCA_003708185.3). NCBI lineage: Eukaryota > Fungi > Ascomycota > Pichiomycetes > Serinales > Metschnikowiaceae > Isabelozyma > Isabelozyma rhagii. Next base: position 2,419 of record PPNO03000017.1, read on the forward strand.
CAAGTTATAGAACCTGTACATGACCCTACTCCACCGACCCATGCGTCGAAAAAGCATAAGCCCACCGCCTCCAAACTGTCTGGAATCAACTTCATGATCACGACCCCGAAGAACCCCCCTGCAAAGAAGTATAATAACACTAACAGGGACAAATCTACATAAGCGCCCATAAGACTTCACCTGCTCGACCCTTTCCACAATCAATATCAAAAGACCCCACTTCATCTCATAGAAAGTCAGCTGCTTTTATTTCTTCTGAGCCTCCATCGGTGCTTCAGCCGTGGCTGCTGCTACAGCCGTTCCTCATAGGTAGCCGTGCGCCTATATTCTGGCGCTACAGCGGCTCGCTTGGTGTTGCGGCTCTTTTCTATTTCGTCCCGTCGTCCTTTTTCTCTTAATTCCCTGGTTCTACTCTTTACTTGTGTAGTTTTTTTATATTGGCATTCTAGCATTCTAATAGATAAGTTGTAAAATATTTTACGCAACCGGCCCAAAACAGTAATGAAGTCGCACGCCCATAACACCGAGAATCACCGAGCGGAAAATTTCGTTAGGGATCCGATGACTGACAGCTTTTGATCCAACCTTTTTGTATAAAGTCCTTGACTTTCTATGACTGGTGAACGACTCTAGGGTAAGAAAAAAAACATCTGATAGACGCTACATATGTCGTCACAGTTACTACAGCCGGAAGACGTAGAGTCTGACCAGTCCATCGCAGACAAAGAAGAAACTGCTGCGATTCCCTATACTATCATCACCCATGGTGAACGCTACATATTTATGCTTCTTCTATCGCTCATAGGCTTCTGGAGTGCTACCTCCAGTCCCATATACTTCCCTGCATTGCCCACGCTATCTCACGACTTCGGTGCTTCGGAGGAAGTTATCAACCTCTCGGTGGTTGCTTATTTGATACTCCAAGGTGTATTCCCAGCAGTATCGTCAAACATAGCTGATACTTACGGCCGAAGACCGGTGTATATAGCATCACTTCTCGGTTATGCTGCCACCTGTGTCGGACTTTCGCAAACTAATGCGTTTTGGCTCTTGACGGTGCTACGTTGCGTCCAGGCCGCCTGTATTGCTCCCGTAGTGCCAATCAACTCGGGGGTCTCTGCCGACGTCTGTGTACGGGCCGAGCGTGGAGGGTTTGTTGGCATCGTTAGCGGCATGCTTTTGGTCGGGAATGGGTTCGGAGGTCTCATTGGTGCTGCTCTCGTATCTCGGTGGGGCTGGAGAGCCATTTTTATCTTCTTGGCTATCGGAGGTGCTTGCACCTTGATTATGGTGGTGTTGCTCTTACCGGAAACTAGTCGTCTGATCGCTGGGAATGCCTCCGTTAGACCAAAATCCCCATTCCACATCTCACCCATTTTATACCTTCCTCCTATCAAAAGAAGACTTACCAACCAATACCAAAGCTTGAGCGAGCAGCCCAAATTAGACTTGTTGGCTCCGCTCCGCATCTTGGTCAAATTGCCCGTGATTGCTTCATTGATTCCGTCTGGGCTTCTGTTTGCAGCCTGGACAATGACTCTCACCTCCATTTCCACCGTGCTTGAGTCTGAAGCCTACAACTATAGTGTGATGCATGTTGGTCTCATCTACCTCCCGCAGGGAATCGCTTGTTTGGTTGGGTCGTTTGCTGCGGGAAGAGCCCTTGACATGTACTACAAATATCGTCATGGTGCCTACGAAGCCAAGTACGCTGACATCGAGGACAAACCTCCATTCAACAAGGTAAGGGTGCGGATCGATATGTGTGTTGTTCCGGCATGTTTACAGGTAGTTGGATTAGTGATTTTTGGCTGGTGTTTGGAGTATAAAAGACACATTATTTCTATCATCATCTCGACATGTTTGATTTCTGCTTCCAGTTCAGCATTTATTGCAGCCGTGACCACGATGTTGGTGGATTTGTTTCCCCTGCAAAGCTCGGCCTCTTCCAGTTGCATGAATCTTGTCCGTTGTTTGCTAGCGGCTGTTGGGGTTGCGGTGTTGGAGAAAATGGTAAGCGCTCTTTCTTTGGGGGGAACTTATACCTTGCTTGCAGGAATGTGTCTTGTGAGTTATCCCTTGATTATCTTCGTAGCATGGCACTCAACAAGACCACAATAGACTTTTTTGCATATTTTCTAATAGCATCATATTTGCATACCTTTATAGAATACAAGACCACCATAGCGTCATATACCTTTATAGAATACATTCAACTAGCATTTCTTTAATAGTCCAAGTCGCATATACTCAACTAGCAATTTTGGCAGGGGCTTCAGGCTCAGGTTCGTCAATAAACGCCGGCAACTTGTCAGCACCGACAGCGTCCGCATCATTCAAGTAACTAGGAGTACCCAATCCACTCTCTGCCATTTCGTTCTCGAAATTCATCTCTTCTCCTAAAGCATCCAACTCAGCATCAAGCTCTGACTCACTGATGTCGTCAGGAACATCGTAACTCGTCAGCAAAGACTCCTGTAATTCGTTCGATTTGTCAATCAAGTCCAACATTTCATCTTGTAAGGCCTCAATTTTATCAATATCTATCTTTCCATACGTCTTTTTCAATTGCTTATTGGCCGTTTTCATCGCATCAACCGTGATCATGGTATTCTTCAAGTTATCGGTGGTCATTGCAGCCTGGGTCATGTTCCACGACTGATTCTCAAGCTGGTCCTTCTGAGCTTCGATTTGTTTCCGTTGTCTCAACAACTTCAATGCTCTTTGCTTCAATGCTGACTTCCCCGGTCCGTCTCTCATTCTGGCAATCTTCTGCTGGTAGGTGGTTAACTCCGAATTGATCTTGGATAATTTAACATCTAGAGAGCCAACACGCTCATCTAAGTTTTTCACCGCATCATTTAATGACGGCTTGGGCGCAGTATTCTTGGTACCGAAAAGACGATTCATGGTGCTGATAAAGAAGGAATTGACCGGCGTGAGAAATCTATAAATTTGTGGTAGTCGAATTTAAACCCGTACATCTTAGTAAATTTTCATATCACTGATTTATATCACTATTTTATTGTTATATTTCATTATTTCAGTTTACTCCTTATAATTCTACAGTCTATATAACTGCATATTCTGCATTATTTGTATCATGTTTCTTTTGAAATAGCATATTTATTTCACTTTTTCTTAGATTCAAATATATCATAATTTGTTATTACAAAACGGTTTACAAAACAACTTATGTAACCTATAGTATTACTTAGACCCATACAATAATCTCTATAAGGCGCTGACAATTATTAAAAAAAAACGTCAACCCATACGAAAGACATTGAGAATCATTGTTACAAAATTTAGTATTGTTGAGTAAACTACGACTCTTATGCATTTACCCTCTATCATTAATGCCATTACAAGTTACTATAGTCAGGACCTGAAGCAAGGGGATAAAAAGCAATAAGACTATGAGTCCTGGGATATACCGGTAATAACATACAAACCATGAAGAAAGCCCTTGGATAAAGCAAAGGATTCCGAAACGGAATTGAGAAGTGCTACATCACGGAGATTATGGAATATACATCTGACTCAACATTTCTACATTATAGAACTCTTTTATAAGTAACTGACAAACTTTGAAGAGGACAAATACAATTTCATCTGCAATTTCCATACTTGATCTTGGTCTACTGTCTGCCCAAGAGAATAGAGTTGTGTACGACTTGCGGTTTAAAAAAATGAAAAAGAAAATATATATGGGATTACCTTTTGCAGCAAAAACAATATCGCATCTCATGAAGTCGTATGGCATTAGAACTAGATAAACACGGTGATGATAAACATATGCCTAATTTGTTAGAACCTGGAAGAGTAAGGGATGATCTGAATAACGTTTTCCTCTCACTATTCAGAATTTACTACATGAAGATAAGGAGTATTGGAAACCACCGATGTGTTGCAGAACACCGGCAAATAGTATCTTGTCTTACGATTAACACTATATACATTCAGGAAGAATTAATTGCCTTTATCGAGCTGTACGGGTCTTTTGTGTATCTGCCGACTATACAATTTTCCAAGATTTTTTCCGCAGATTCGTTGCTGTGGCGTAACGGTCGCTCCACTAGCTCAGTAGGCAGAGCGTCAGTCTCATAGGGTGTAAATCCTGTGCAATCTGAAGGTCGACAGTTCGAACCTGCCGTGGAGCATTTTTTTCTCGTTTTGTCTTTTTGCCTCCTCCACGATCGTTTATTAAAGCGCCGATTCCGCCGCGTCTTCTTTAGCGACAAGCTACTATGCCTGAGGTTGCAGAGGTAAGTACTGCTACGTACGATACAATTCAAGGATATTAACAGAAGTAGGTTGCGCATGTATGTGCATTGTTAAGACGGAATGTTTTGGGGTTCACCATCAGTAAAGTGAACATACAGAATGATCCACTATTGTTTCCAGCCATAAAGGCTGCTAAAGACGTGGATGTGGTGATTGGCGAGTTACGAGACTCATTGGTGAACACCACAGTGAAGTCTGTTGGCAGGCACGGCAAGTATTTCTGGTTGAGATTGAGTGCTAATGAGTTCCGGCCTCATGAAGGCATTTTGTTGATGCATTTTGGGATGACAGGAATGATCAAAATGAGAGACGTGAAGTCACATTTAATATTCATGGAGAATGGAGGTGATAAGAAGGTTTTGAAGATGGTCAAATCCGGGAAGAAAAAACTGAAACCAAAGATAGTGAAGGAAGAAGTGAGTGAGATTGACGGGGTCAAAGAAGAGGTGACCGAGATTGATGGGGCTGACGATGTTGAAGTTGAATGGCCACCAAAATTTACCAAATTTGAGATGGAGCTTGAAAAGAACAATGAAAAAATCGAATTATCATTTGCAGATCCTCGTAGACTAGGCCGGATAAATTATTTTTCAGGGCCAGATTATGCCACCGACGAGCTATTGTTACAACGACTGCCGTTGAATGCCCTTGGGCCGGATTATTCCAAGCCAGTGGAACTAGTGAAAGAAGAGCTTCCCTTTGAAAGCGGAGACCCTGACCCAGACCACCATGGGAGACCCCGGATCGACATTGAGCAATTCAGCCAATTGATACTTTCGAAGAAAAAACCCATCAAGAGTCTCTTATTAGACCAACAGCACTTCGCGGGCGTAGGAAACTGGGTAGCTGACGAAATCGTGTACCAGGCCCGGCTTCATCCCAATGAGGTGATTCTGGCGAAACTCACCAAGCCAGAAGACGGGTCCATACACGAAGTGATTCAACGACTTTATGATACGATAGTCTACGTTTGTCAGTATGCAGTCAAGGTCGAGGGCGATGTCACGAAGTTCCCAGACGATTGGTTGATGTTGTACCGATGGGGCAAGGGCAGAAAGGGGGGAAAGGTTAAGTTGAAAAGCGGCCACACCCTCGACCATCTTACAATTGGAGGCCGAACCAGTTGCTTTGTGCCCGACTTGCAAAAGCCGCTCAAGAAGGAAACGAATGCGGTCCCAGAGCCCAAAAGACGCAAGACGAAGCAGTAAAACCACGCCAAACCAAAAAGCACTAAGCGACGACGCCAACCACTCGAGCACTGGGGACGCCAAAAAGACAAATAAGCGACGGTCACCAACAATAAGTACCACCTATCACTAAATGACCACAATAAATACCACCAATCACTAAATGACCACACTAAGTAGATCCGTACCCAATAGTTGCAAAATCCTCAACAATAATGTCAGTCGAGTTTTTCCGTAACCGGGATTGCATGTATTTTTGTTCTCTGGCATTAGTACATCATCAAGTAGCTCAAAACCAAATGAGGAGGGGAACGCCGTCTGGTTCCGAAAACTCCCGACATTTGCAACATAAACCAATGTCGGGAGGGGCTGCGGCGTCGATGGGCAGCTGAGGTAAGTGCTGAAGAAAGGGCTGAGAACAATACTGACGACGATGCTGAGGAGGAAGCTGAGGACGCCATGCAAACAGAACGGTCGTCCTCCTTCCGGCCTCAAGGTTTCGGACTCCATCTGTTGGGCGGTCACCTGACTAGCTGCTAGCGCGAGGAAAAACTCGGAACAAGATAAGGCTCGATGGCTTTGAGCCCCCGGAATTGTGCTTCCCAGCCGCGACTTACGACCTAGGAGTATCGCTTGTCTTTCTCACCCGTCATCATCCCCCCCCCCCCTCTAAGCGCCTTTGACGTCTCCGCCAGGTGAGGAGTTGTGGGGCTCCCCACAGAGAGTTTTGGGCAAAGATGCATGAGGACTTGCTCGTGGAATGATCTCCCTCCTACTGCTCACTTTAGCAGTTTTGACAAAGTGTGGTTTTTGACTCGACCCATTTAGCCCGCTAGTCCGTTGGCAGATAAGTCCGGATCTGGTGTCAAATGCCCAAAAAAAAAAAAATTGTACCACTTCCGGATAAATTCAAGCTGTGCCCTCGGTGATCACTTTCGACTCCCATCGTTGACGCATACATTATTGTGGCGGACGCCCTACTGCCGCTGACCTGCCGCCGACCGGAATATCTCCGGCATCACCACCGCAAATGGTCAAAAGAAATTGGCTGCAGATTTTTATTTTTATTTTTTTTTTTTTTTTTTTTTTTTTTTTTTTTTTTTTTTTAAAATAACCTTTTCGAAATTGTGGGGGGGGATAAAATAAAAAAATTTAAAATTTTTTTTTTTTTTTTGGGTTTTTTTTTTAATTTTTTTAAATTTTTTTTTTTTGTTTTTTTTTTTTTTTTTTTTTTTTTTTTTTTTTTTTTTTTTTTTTATCTATTAAAATAACCATCTCGGAATAGTGGGAGGGGATCAAATAAGAACATTATAAATATCTTGATATATTTCGGGCTTTAACTTTAATATTTTGAAACTTCTTTTTTTGGTTCCTTTTTTTGAGTTGCTGTTCAGACTCCCTATCTATTCAATTGCATATTCACTCTCCCTCATAATGTCCACGTTGCTTTATGAATCCCAGCTTTTAACCAAGCTACCAAAAACCATCAGAGTAGCAGCAATTCGTAGACTTGCTTCCACCCCTCATGAAGTGAAAACTACGGTGACCACCACCGGCACGGATACTGCTTCCATTCATACCCATACCATCAAAACTCCAGTTGGTATCAAAGCAGCATTGGCTAGCTTGAAACCAAAAACTACCCGTTTATCCATTGAAGGTCCAATTGAATGTGATTTACGTGGGTTTCAACTTTTGAATTCTCCACTCTTCAACAAAGGTTCTGCTTTCACTATTGAAGAACGTAAAGCTTTTGGTTTGTTAGGTTTGTTACCTTCTCAAGTTAATACTTTGGATGAACAGGTGGAACGTGCATATAGTCAATTTCAATACCTCAAAACTCCTTTAGCCAAAAATGATTTCTGTACTTCTATGAGAATCCAGAACAAAGTGTTATACTACGAATTGGTAAGACGTCATATCAGAGAAATGTTACCAATCATCTATACTCCAACTGAAGGTGATGCCATTGCTAACTATTCCCACAGATTCAGAAAACCTGAAGGTTGTTTCTTGGATATCAATGATCCAGAGTCAATTGACGAAAGATTATCCGCTTACGGTGAAGATAAGGATATCGATTATATCGTCATGTCTGATGGTGAAGGTATTTTGGGTATTGGTGATCAAGGTGTTGGTGGTGTTAGAATAGCCATTGCCAAATTGGGACTTATGACCTTGTGTGGGGGAATTCACCCAGGTAGAGTCTTGCCAATTGCCCTTGATGTTGGTACTAATAATGAAAAGCTTATCAACGATGACTTGTACATCGGTAATAAAATTCCTAGAGTCAGAGGTGAACAATATTGGAATTTCGTTGATTTGGTGATTAAAGCCATCATCAAAAGATTTCCTAGTGCAGTGATGCATTATGAAGATTTCGGAGTCACCACCGGTAGAACAATGCTTCAGAAATATAGACAAGCATTGCCATCGTTTAATGATGACATTCAAGGTACTGGGGCTGTGGTTATGGCTTCTATGACTGCTGGTTTGAAATTCTCTGGTCGTGATTTGTTGGATTCCGTCGTGTTGATTTACGGAGCTGGTTCCGCCGGTTTGGGAATTGCTGATCAAATCACCAATCACATGATAAGTCATGGTGCTACTAAAGAAGAAGCCTGGTCGAAAATTCATATTATGGATCGTCGTGGTGTTGTGTTAAAGTCTTATTCTGATTCTACTGAAGCTCAAAAGAAATACGCGGATCCTGATGAAGATTGGCAGCTGGTCAACACCAGAAGTCTTGTTGAAGCAGTCGACCATATCAAACCTGATCTTTTGGTCGGTTGTTCCACTCAAGCAGGTGCTTTCACTGAAGATGTCATTAAAACCATGTATAAATACAACAAACAACCAATGGTTTTCCCATTATCCAACCCAACCAGATTACATGAAGCTTTCCCAGTTGATATCATGAAATGGACTGATAACAACGCTTTAATTGCTACTGGATCTCCATTCCCTCCAGTTGATGGTTACTACATCTCCGAAAACAACAATTGTTTCACTTTCCCCGGTATTGGTTTAGGTGCTGTTTTATCCAGATGTACCACTATTTCTGATACCATGATTAGTGCTGCTGTTGATCGTTTGGCCTTCATGTCTCCTAAAATGGATAACCCTAAGAACGGGTTATTACCTAGACTAGAAGAAATTGACGAAGTGAGTGCTCATGTTGCTACTGCTGTCATCTTACAATCTTTGAAAGAAGGTACTGCCAGAGTTGAAAATGAAGAGAAACCAAATGGTGGATATGTTCAAGTTCCAAGAGATTACAACGAATGTTTGAAATGGGTTCAATCTCAAATGTGGAAACCAATCTACAGACCATTGGTCAAGGTCAAGCATGTACCTGAAATTCACACCTTCCAGAATTAAGCCTATATTTTTTTATTTCATCTTTATCTAATTCTTTTAATTCGTATTTATTCTGATCACCCTAATAGACATTTATAAATTAATAAAACATTGCATTAAAAACCTCAAGTAGAAAAATTCATTTTGCAAATTTTTCATGTTTTTGCGGAAATATTGAAAAAAAATTTATTTCCCGTTTTTGTTTTTTTCGCAGCCAATTCTACATCGCAGATATTTTATAATTTGACAGAAATTGATTTTGTACTTACGTTTATATTTACCTATAATTTATCATTCAAAAACCTGGCTATTCTAGTTAAACCGAAATATTCGTAGTCATCTACATCCTCGAGTTTAAGCCCTGGATTCTTTTTAATGGCAGATAACAAGGTATTTTCGAAGAAAAGACATTCATCATGTACTCCCCATGGCTCAACATACAATCTAACATTTGCTTTTGCCGAGGTTTTCCAGTTGTCTTCGTTGATGTACTCATAATCCTGTTTTTGAAAGTACTTATGGGAGTTACCATACTTCACATTATCATAGAATGGAACGTTCAAGGCGTACTTACTCCATTCCAAGATATCATCACGGAAACTTTCATCTTCTCCACATATGACAAAAACGTTGAAATTGGGGTCATTGAAACTAGGAATTTCCTGGAAATCCTTGGGATTCCAAGGTCTCTTGGAACCAGGAGACACTATGGGGGAGTAAATATCAGCTGTTCCGATGATTTTATGTAAATACTCAATTCTACCAATAGTTTCATGTTGAATCATATCATACAGATTATTATCATGGTATGACCTACCTGGAGCCAAATCACCAGAGTTTATATCCAATTTGACCCAAGGGGAGATCAAAACTAAGTTATTAGGATATATGACCTTCAATGACAGATCTTGGCTTTGTTGTTCCTTCAAGAAGTTCAAGTAGCAAAGAGACAAGTTCCCACCAGCAGAGTCACCGACAAACGTGAAATTTTTATAACCATCTCCTTCTAATTGCTTCATCAACTTAACCAATTGGTGCATTTGATATGGAACTGGGTAGCCATCGGACACCAACTTATAATCCAAAAGTAGAACTGAGGTCTTGGATTGAATGTCAGCATTTAACAACTTATAGACGGCTAGAATGGATTCAATTTGCTGGGGCTGGGTTTCGAGGAAATATCCCCCTCCATGAAGATAGATAAGGATTGGGTCTTCAGGTTTGATTTCTGGTTGTTTCACGAGCCAAAAGGACTCCTCACTGTAAGATTCACCATAGCCTGGAATGGTGGAGGTAATAGGCTTGTATAGTAGTGGCACCACGGTTCTGATAAGAGCCTTGTTGGATATCAAGTTGATGAATCTGGAATTGGACGGACCCAATGATAACCCAGTACGGAAAAGCAACATCTTAAGACATTTCAACAAACTAGTTCTTTCGAATTTTCTTAATCCAATACCTTTCAAGGTATAGAATTGGATAATGGTGAGTAGGGCCTTAAAAGGAAGCAAGCCGAAGGCAACCAACACAGGTACAATACTGGCTTGAGTCATTACGTGTATCGGCGTTGGTGGAAAGAAAAAAGAATGGAGTAGGATTGAGACCCGTTATTATATAAATATATATTTATGTCTCCACCTATGTAGCAGCAAAAAGAAATTGCCAATGCACGCTACATTCTGCAAAATCTCCAACTATTTTGGCTCTTTTATCACGGTTCTCACCTACAGAATCAGCAAATCCTGGCGAAAAGCCTACTAATTCTTCCTGAGTTAGGTATCATCCTGTGAATTTCATGGGGTTAGAGCCCCGCCGATGGCCATCTTGTGATATTTTCCGGTTGTCGAGCTCGGCTACAGAAACGAGACCCGTGCCGCTGGCGCCGAAGAGACACCCGTACCGCCGAAGTTCTCCGAAAAGTCACTTTGTCGGCGTTTGGTGCCGGGTGCCGGGGCCAACGCTCCTCCCCCACAACCACACTTGAACCCGTGCACCAAGTGATTTACGAAAGTTTTCATTTGGCGTGGGTGAAAAAACTGAAAAATGGAAAAATGTTCATGCACCAAAAAAATCATTGGTCCGTTTTTCACACTCAAAAACTACGTTGGAAGATAGACTAAAATTCTTATTAATTCCTAACTCTACCCTATAATCATGTCAGTTGAAGATTTAAAGGCCACTGTTGCCAAATTGCAAGACAGAATCCACCAATTGGAACAAAAAGCTGGTATTATCCCCAGTGTTCCAGAATCAGTGAGAATGGTTTTGATTGGACCTCCAGGTGCTGGTAAAGGTACCCAAGCACCAAACTTGAAAGAAAAATTCTGTGCTTGTCACTTGGCGACCGGGGACATGTTGAGAGCCCAAGTTGCTGCTAAAACTGCTTTAGGGGTTGAAGCCAAGAAGATCATGGATCAAGGTGGTTTAGTTTCTGATGAAATCATGGTTAACATGATCAAATCTGAATTGGAAAACAATAAAGAATGTTCCAATGGATTCATTTTGGATGGTTTCCCAAGAACCATTCCTCAAGCTGAAAAATTGGACTCGATGTTGGTTGACAGAAAGACTCCATTGCAAAATGCTGTTGAATTGAAAATTGACGACGAATTGTTGGTTGCTAGAATCACCGGTAGATTGGTTCACCCTGCTTCTGGTAGATCTTACCATAAATTATTCAACCCACCTAAAAAGGATATGATTGATGATGTCACCGGTGAACCTTTAGTGCAAAGATCCGATGACAATGAAGATGCTTTGAAGAAAAGATTGGTCACTTACCATAAACAAACCGAACCAATTGTTGACTACTACAAGAAAACTGGTATTTGGAGTGGTATCGATGCTTCCCAAAAGCCAACCAAGGTTTGGGACGACATTTTAAAATGTTTCGGACAAAAATAAGGTCATCAAATGGTAGGTTGTCATATGTAAATAATTTATATTCTCTACTGTTGAGTTTTTGTAGAAGCGAAGTGCTTTCTGTACGAATTCACTTATACTAATGCTATCATGCTACAGAGAAACAATCACACTTGGATGCAAATATATTACCGTTGATATATAACTTTCGTTAAATTACTATTTACTACTCTGCAAGGGTCCGATTTCTACTGGGACAGGACTAACCTCTACCTCGCAGCTGAATTCTATCATAATTACCCATTATTTGGCCTGAACAATTCAATTTCCTTGCTTCGTTTATTGTAATTTTTCACGCTTGACACTGTTACCTAAACTGTCTGGAGCTTCTCTTTTCTTATTGGCCTCATTGAAGCAGCTGAGATGGATAATCTTACGTCCGGATTTATCACCTGGAACTTTCACCGCATCAAACCAACACCACTCTCCAATTTCATCATTATACGTTGCTTTAATGGTTTCTCGACAAATTAAACATTTGTTATTCATATTGGTTTCTGTAGATGGTATAACAACGAAAGTAGTCGTGGGTTGTGCTGCTACATTAGCTGCACTGGTGGCGGCTTTGTTAGTGGTGACACTATACTCAAGTAAATCTTCATCTCTGAATTTAACCCAATCATAATCATCAAGGTACCAGTTTCTGGATTGTACGTTAGATTTGGCATTGGCGAGTTTCTTGTTGATTCTGAAATGCCAATCCAAATGTAATCTCTTCTTTTTAGTTCCTTGTTCGTCGGTGGTGAATCTCTTACCACAAGTACCACATTTCGATGACTTACATCCATAAAGTAATTGAACCGTAGATGCATCCAAACGGTTCTGCTTAACGAAGGATTGCACACTTTTGGTATCCATCGAAACTTGCTTGGACAAATTCATGAGCTCATTATTCCTTATTCTCTCATACTCAGAAAGGTTGGCATTAGCAGCACTGAGTAGTAACTCTTCTAGTTCGTTCATAGTAGGCTCATGATTAGGGTTCTTATTTTCGTTGGGAATGTACTTGTTTTTGGGAATAACCACCTCATATGATGGCTTTGATCCTGGCTTGAGTGACTGGTCTACTTTTACCAAACCTGATATTATCAATACATTAAACAAATCATTGGCTTTACTTACTTGATTAGTTACACTTGGGGTTTGATGGAGTTGACTGAAAGAGTGTCCTGGAGTTGTAGCCGGAGTCAATGCTGATGCTGGAGTCGATACAGTAGTTGATGGGAACAGAGATGGGGTTGAAAGTTCTTGTTGTTTGATGGTATTTAATTGAGCCTGCACTGCTTGAAGCTCGTTTGGTTTCATTGCCTGACTCGATAATAGCATTTTCAACTGTTTCAATGCATTATAACGGTCAGTTAGCTTGGTGTCGGGGCTATTGATCAATTTGTTTTCAAACAAAGGTATTATGGTTTCAATATCCTCAATTAGGGAAGCATTAGTCAACTTCTTGGGCTCTGCACCGGGGCTCTTCTTCTTATATCCTGCCTGGGCCAAAAAATGTTCGATTTTGTCCAATTGCTCCTTGGGGAATAATGGGAGATTTGTTCCCTTTGACTTCGTGAGCTTCCAGGTTTCAAACAAGTTACTTAGTCTGACGCGGATATTATCACCAACTAACAAATAAACATGGGAGAACAACTTAAACATTTCATCTCCCACCAATATATTATAAGGATTACCCACCGTTTTACAGATGGAATCAAGTAAGTATAAAGCAAAAAGCTTTTGTTCCGGGATGCATTTGTATATTCTGTTGGTGATGACATTTAATATCCCATCAGCAACGTCAGTATTCTCCTTGGCTATATCGGTCAAACTTTGAATGATGGGCCTGGAATTGAACGTGAGATCCTTGATGCTGGCCTCATAGTCCTCCACAATCGCCGAATCAGACATATTCACGTGTGATTGTGGTTTTTGTAGTTGGGGTTCTTCTTTCTTGTTCCTGTTCTCTTTCAGCGTTTCGCTTTTTTGCCAACTGCGGTCACGTGAAATCGATGCATTGGGTAAGTGAAAATTTTCACCTTAAGCGCGGTGTAAGACGAGGTGGTTATACTCCCCTTGACCGAAAATTTGGACCAACTTTTCACTGGAAGTATCTTCTTTATCATTAGTTCGATGTCTCCCGCTGCTCCAACCGATAAGAAACAATCCGGTACTGCCCGTGTTTTAGGGTCAGCTTCTGCTGGGATCTGTGAAATTGCTGTGTTCCATCCAGTTGATACCATTTCCAAACGTTTGATGTCAAACCATGGTAAAATCACTTCTGCTACCCAATTAAACTCGGTTATCTTCAGAGAACATGCTTCCAAAGCATTAGGATCCAGACTTTTCACCTTATTCCCCGGTTTAGGTTACGCTGCTTGTTACAAAATCTTACAAAGAGTGTACAAGTATGGAGGACAACCATTTGCCAATGAATTCTTAACCAAAAACTTCAAAGACAGCTACGATTCAGTTTTCGGCCCTAAAACTGGTAAGGCTTTATTGTCTGCTACTGCTGGATCTTTAATTGGTATTGGTGAAGTTGTTCTTTTACCATTAGATGTATTAAAAATTAAACGTCAAACCAACCCAGAATCTTTCAGAGGTAGAGGTTTCATCAAGATTTTGTCGGATGAAGGTTTCGGATTATACAGAGGTTGGGGCTGGACTGCTGCCAGAAATGCTCCTGGTTCATTTGCTCTTTTCGGAGGTAACTCATTTGCTAAGGAGTACATTTTTGGATTGAAAGATTACTCTTCTGCTACTTGGACGCAAAACTTCATTACCTCCATCTTCGGTGCTTCTGCATCTTTGATTGTTTCTGCTCCATTAGACGTCATCAAAACCAGAATCCAAAACAGAAACTTCGACAATCCAGAAAGTGGGTTCACTATCTTGAAGAACATGGTTAAAAAGGAAGGATTCTCTTCCTTCTTCAAAGGATTAACTCCTAAATTATTAACCACTGGTCCTAAATTGGTGTTTTCTTTCGCTTTGGCTCAATCTTTGATTCCTGCCTTTGATAAATTACTTCAATAGATAGCTTTATTTCTGTGTACATAGTTCGAATTAATATAAACTTTACATAATTTTTGTCTAATTTGTCAATGCTTATGCACTTATATTCGCTGCGTTTCAGACATCAGACATCAGACATTTCAGACATTTCAGACATGAAAAAGATGTCAGACTTTGTCTTACGTAAAAACCTGATCTACGCCAAAACCCTGCTTGTGAATTAGGATCCCGGTGCACGTTTTTGCCCGATTCGGAAGGTACCGACCACCGATGACAAATACGGGGTTAGACTTTTTTCTGTTGAAACACTTTTTTCTCTTCTCTCCAGTTTTCTTCCAGCTATTCAACTAGATATACTTCCCATAACTGCCTACAACTGCCTATAACTGCGCAGCTCCCTTACTCATGATATAGCATCTACATTTCCCATTAAACATGAAGATAATTTCAGTAATAATGTATACGTTGCGAGTCAACTTGTTCCTGGTGATAATGTCAGGAATACGATCTCAGTCGGTGTCGTTGAATTACATCGATAGTGCTATATTTGAGTCTGCTGCTGCTACTACGAACCCAGATGACTATGGTGATCGGGTGTATATTGTGACTAATATCACCGATGTTCCCATTATATAGAATTGTTTAATAGCTTAATATAGAAGGGTAATTACTATTTTAATCCACTTGTACAATTCCTATGCCAAAGTCGAGGGTGATTAGCTACTTTCATCCACTTGTATGCTTCTTGTGCCAAATTTCTCAAAGAAGCCGAGGTTTACTAGACCAGGAAGCTGTGCTTGCCACCGGTGTCTACCCAATATAGTGTCAAGCTCCTGGATTGAGGTCTTGCCTTCCAACAAACATAACCGGATCACTGCTTGAACTTTCCTGTATTCTCTTGTAAGCTTTTCGCTGGCCCGTTCTCGTAACCCCCCTGAAGTATTGGCGAGGTTCATAGCGTTCTTCAAGAACGTCTTTGAGTTTTTAAAGATCACCTCGGCATTCTTCTTGGCCACATCGATGTCGAGTTGGCATCTTTGTAAGTCGATGTCTGATCTAGCGATCATAATGTCACTCAACTGGCTAATGAGCGAGCTCAAGTCACTATTTCCTTCACTTCCTGAAGGAAGCTTCTTCTTGTCATTGTACTTATGTTGGATGATGTTGGCTGCCAATTTCAATTTCGCATCCATATTCGTCAATGCCTTCCAATACACCAGCCCCATATCAGGGTTCATCAAGGTGAGATCGTTGCGATCAATGAACGTTTGTATGTTATCTGCAGCCAGCATGTACGTGGCCTCGGTTGCTGGCAAGCCGGCGTCGTTCCAGCCTGCCAAAATTTGATCGAGATCGTTGGTCGATAGTCCTGCCATGTACTGGCGTAATATGGTGAGCTCTTTCACCTGGTTTTCAGTCACCAAAGCAAGGGCTTCATTGTTGAAGTTTTTTAGCTCCGTAGCTACATTCTCCAAGTAGGCTATGAATGGATTGATAGCCTCATTGGCCCCCGCAAGTTCCAGAACGTTAGCCACGTTCTCATACACAGCTTGGCACATTCTAAACCCGGTCAACACTGTTTCAAAGATATCTTCCGGCTGAACCACGGTTTCACTGGTATACTCCTCCTCTCGTTGCTGTTCGTTTGCGGTCACAGTACTTGCCTCGGCTGTATAGTTAGCGTCGGTGGCTTTGCCCAATTCAACTACAAACTTCTCGACCTCATTGCACTGGTCAGTGATCAACTGCCTTATTAGCTGTTGCACTTTTAGGCCCAATTGCAAAATCTCCTGGAAGTCGTTGGCGGCATTGTTCTCCTGTTCCACCTCAAGCACCTCGGTGTAGACCAAGATCATGTTGTACAACAAATCCTGGGGAATTCGGTGGAACAACTGCTCTCCTATCAAACAGGCTTGTTCGTGGGCGGTGACGATGTCAGATAAGTTCTGAATCACACTGGACTGGTCACCGGTCAAAACCTCTGCTATGTTAACAAGACTGTAGACATCGACTCCATCGGTCTTGAAGTACTGGTTATAGACATGGAAGAGCAAGCGGCTGGCGTTGTAAAACCCGTCGAAATTGCTTCTGGCTTTATCCAAATGTATGGCCTTGAGGTAGTTCGTGTACGCTCTTTGGTAGAATCGAAGTGCTTTGGTGATATCTGAGCCGAGCCATCTGTCTCCGGACTCCTCCTCCAGAGCTCCGGTTTCTACGTACTCCTCCACTGTTGCTGGTTCCTGGGCCGCTGGCACCGCCGCTGCCAATGCCTGGGCTCGCTTTCCGAGTCTCGGTCCTTTACTGGGCTCTACACTGTTAGTACGGAAAATGGGCGCATTCGTGGGCGTAACACATACTCTTCATGGCAGTAGTAAGGTTGTGGATTTTGCCATTTTTCGATGCTCATCTAATGATAACCAAACGCGCGAAAACATCCATTCACCTATTTAACCAATATCACATCAACATCAACACCAACACCACTACGGATGGCTACGATAACAAAGGTTGGACGGACGACTTATGCTCATATCGAGGCCGAGTCGCTCTCCAATCTTCCCAGCTACGACGCCATACGGTCGTTCTCCGGCACCACCAGACCCATAGCTAACTACTACCAGGTCAGGCTCCCGGTGTACGTGCTCGGGCTCTTGAAGAAAGCTGAATGGAGACGCGATGGTTACGGGTTCATGGTGGTGACCGACTTCACGTCCAATCTCTCCAGCGGATTCGCTCGAGGAACGGCGGGGGCATCGCTTCCAAAAAGGTATACCATTGGGGCCATCCCAGTGACGCCAGATAAGCTATTTTCCATTAGCGTGAACTACAAACGGATCGAGAATGTCAAGACTCACATGATGGGGTTGATTCCAAGTGATCGGAGAAGATCGTACGACTTTGGCGACAGCGACAAATGTTCCATTGGAAACGAAGGAATTTTCATTGATTTGACATTTCTTCTCAAAGAGTATAACAACAGCATCGAGGGCGTTTATGTTTCCCACGAAGAGCTAAGTCCGACCCATGTCAATCGACTTTACCGAGACCAAATGTCCAAAATCATTAACATTTCTGTTAGGTTCTCTCACTATTGCGATGGCTTCACTTTTACCAAACTCAAGCACCAGTACTTCCAGTTTTGGGTGTACCGAGAACAGCATGCCCGCGATAAGCCGACAGAGACCATAAACAGCTCATCGCCCGGTAATAGCAGTGGACTACAAGTCGAAACCACCATACGGTCTAGTCAGATTCGCAGCCATGAAGACGATTCCTCTATGGAAGCCAAAGATGCCAAAAAGAGAAAACTTACAGGTACAGACATTTTATTTCAACAGCAAGACATCCAGGACTCACAGGCCCCGATTTTCACCCAGACAGATAACAATCTGCGGCTCCCCAGCATCTACAGCAGTAATATCCTCCCATCCAGCCAAACTGTGATTTTGTCTCTGGAACAGGAAGAATGCGGGCTGCTGGACCGCCAGGGACATTCTTCCGCCAATGGGCACACTCAGGACCTAATTTCCACCGCCAATGGGCACCTGGACCGAGAATTGGCCATTGATGGTCACCTGGACAAGGGTCCTTCCGCCAATGAGACCCAGGACTCTACAATGCAAAGCCTTGTTCTGGGGAAAGCGCAGCGCAGTCGGCAGCCTGACTTCGGCACTCAACGAAGCCAGTACCTTACGCAAGTAGGATGGGATGCAATTTCGCAGCCCAAAGATAAACCTCTGGGGATGACGCTATGCAAGCTCAAAAAGATACCCTACAGCCAGAAATCGAACAAAATCCATGACATTGAGGCCCAATGCCAATTTGTGCCTGACATTAACATGATAGTTAAGCCCTACAAGCGCACGATCAAAGTGAGTAATTTCAAGCTTCTCCTCACAGCCAGCAACGAGCAACTCATGCTTGAGTTCAACCAAGAGAAGGATTTCTGTCGCTTCTTCAGAGTGGAGGAAATTGAGGAAATCCACGATAAGATCCCAGAAATTACAGCAGCATTAAAGCAACTCCAAGACTCGGTTGATGGGGTTACGTTACAGGTACAACGCAGGGTGGTCAGGTTTAACAAGTTCATCCGCCCCTATTGGACCTGCATGACTGATATCTACCAACTCGTTGCGCAAGTAACATCCAAGTAATGTACCATTCTCTATGCCGATGAGCTGAAACGACGTAGATAAAAGGGACATACATGAAACCTCTCCCATAGCCATTCACCTGATGCAGACATACATGACAGGTTGCATGGCGCACGCGAAAACAGAAGAAATTTTTGTCTGACAAGAAAATACCTATTTATAGATTGGCACATGCACAATCGCGCGCACCGCCTAATTGCATACTTGATCTACGTGATGAGCTGGGTATTCAGCCTCTCGAAACACCGTATATATCAGGAGGTGTTTGTCTGAATTAAATTAAATCTACACTTCATTATTACGCTACTATGTTTATCCCCACTACTGATTTATGTCCTTCTAAAATTGCTAACTCTCTATTGAAGAGAGACCTACACTCCTACGTCGTCTCCACTTCCCAGTCCTTCAAGAGCTGGGATACTTGTATGGATAACAAAACATGCAAGATTGTTGCTATTGTGGGGATTGTTCTTGCTGCATTGGTTGGTTTCTGGATCATTGCCACCTTTATTCGTTGTTGTTGCTTAGGATTTAGTTGTTTGGAGGCCTTATGCTGTTGCTGCTGCCGTTCGGCGTCCAGACCAAGACAAGCAAATAACAACCAAGCTTATTCCAATCCTAATATGTACCCTGTCTACCAGACACGACAGATGGATTATCACCAAGTCCATAACGACGAAAACCCGTTCAACGAGCGTACGAAATATTAAATTGAACACGAAACATTATAGTGAACACGAAATACTAAACTGAATACGATGCATTATAACGACTTGATGTAGATATTAAATTGAACACGAAATCCTAAACTGAATACGATGCATTATAACGACTTGATGTAGATATTAAATTGAACACGAAATCCTAAACTGAATATACATTATAACGACTTAATGTAGACGACGACTGCAGACGACAGGTGCATGGGCTTTTACTGGAGTATGATGTACGGATGTTTACTACCATACCCATACCCGAACCTCTGCTACTACAGTAAATGAACCATTGAGTGTATTAGCCAACGATATAATAAATATGAATCAAGTTATATACATAAAATGTATGATGATGAAGAAAAAAAGATTTATGCGGAAACGAATACATTTTCTAACCAACCAATAAGGTTTCGTCGTCAGTAAAGACATATTCTGGGATTTCTAAGTTCAATGGAGCAGGACCTCTTCTGATTCTACCGGAAATATCGTAATGGGAACCGTGACATGGACAGAACCAACCTCCGAAATCACCAGCTTCACCGATTGGCACACAACCCAAATGAGTACAGATCCCCAACATAACTAACCATTCTGGTTTCTTCACACGATCAGAATCGTTTTGAGGGTCTCTTAAACTGGAAATGTTGACCTCGTTAGCTTCTTCAATTTCATCGGGAGTTCTGTGTCTGATGAAAACGGGTTTACCTTGCCATTTAACAAGGACGTTTTTACCTTCAGGAATGGCTCCTAATTTAACTTCGACTTTAGCCATAGCTAACACATCAGCAGAGGCAGATAATGAGGAAAGGAAAGTTTCAACTGTTGACTTGGCTCCGGCGGCAGATAATAAACCCATGGATCCTACCATGAAGTAGGTGAAGTTTCTGCTTTTATCATTGTCTTTATGGTTTAAGTAGTTGCTGAAGTCTGGGTGTTGGTAGTTGGTCAAGGAGGTGGTGGAAGTAGTTAAGGTTCTAAGGGAGTCTATAATGTTAGTAAACTGACATATTTTGGATAACCTGACTATTTTGAAAAACAATCAATAGATTGCAAGCAATAGACTGGCAAATTGCACTTTGTACATACTCTTCACGGTCAAACCCGTTTTTAACGATCTAAAGGCAAGTGACGACATGAATAAATAAAACAATCAATCAATAAATAAGATGATGAAAACCTTTCTGACTGTAAGTTTTTTAACACCATTCGATTTCTGTATCGCACTGACTTTCTCATTTTTTTTTTTCACCTACACTAATAAATATTTCCTCCGCTTTCATTGGCTGCGTGGGAGAGCTTATCACGTGATGACAAAAATCGTCCAATCACCAAATCGGTACTGTAATGGTGCACGTAGCTGATGTAGGAAAATTAGCTTTAGATATGTTAAGAGGAGAAGGAGATATATGATAATTGTATTAATTTAAAATGAATAAGAAGAATTAGCCTATTATGGCAATTATTATGAAATTGAGAATGATATAAGTGAAAAAGAAAGAAATGCTATTATACATGGAATAATAAAAAACGTATATTATGCAAATAGAATATTTGAAACTTTTAAAGATAATGATATACATAATTTATGTCATTTCTGTGTTGCAACATTTGTAAGATACTCTCATATAGAGTTCAAAATAATAGAAAAGTATAAACCAGTATTTTTTAAAGGAAACGTAATAATAACATTTAGTTTATATAGAATATTGGTAGAAAAATATGAATGGCTAAGATATAGTTTATTAATAGGAGGTATAAGTGACGATTATGATTTAATAAAATATAAAGAGTTTTTATTAGAACCAGAAATAAATATAATTAAAGCAACTGCTGGATTACAATTAAAAAATCTTTTTTTCAAAAGTTTTATAGATATACATGGCCAAATAATAATTATCAAGATATTTATAAAGATTCAATTCTTTAAAGTCTATTCTAAATCTTCATAGTTTATGTAAATTTTAAGAATAATAATGAAATATTATGAGTGGTGAAATTGAAGCGATAGTGGCCATCGAAACTCCCTCCTAAAAAGATGTGTTCTAAATTGATTTTTACCTACTGATAAGATCATTAATACCTTCTAATTGCATTTTTTGAAAATGGTGGTGGAGGGTCTAAGAATCTTATGTTCTCTAGAACTCGAAACACGAATATAGTGGTCGACACATAAAGGACTATCTTATATTACTAATTAAAAAAAAATATACACAACACACTATATACATCTTTAACTGACTGCCTGAGGTACCGATCTATAGTTTTCTTTGCTGGTGCAGGCATCGTCTTTCTTGCAGCCATTTTACTTTATCCTTATCCCATTTATTCCATTATACACCTATTTAATCCCAAATCCAGAACTCTCGTTAACCGCCTGCGTAAGCTTCATTATCAATTTTTCCTTGCTGGAGTACCTATACATTTCCAATTCATTGAAACATGTATGGGCGACTGGTAACCGATTAGTGTCGTAGTTCCTAGTTTTGGAGATTTTAAACGTCAAGTTTTGAACCCCTGTAGCTGGCACTCTGTCCGAACCAGTAACAAACAATAAGAATTTCCTCTGCTGTTTACATGTCAAACTCTGTAAATATTCCCAAAACCAGATGATCACATTATCATTAATTGCTTCGTCTCTGTTACTCCATCCAGTATACTTGGTGACTGATTTCAAAACTTCTATATCCAATTGCTCTTCATTACTTCCACATAACAATAACCGAATCTCTTCAGCCAGAAAGAGTGACAAGGCATTACCACCAATAACATTATGGAACCCTTTCACAAATGACTCCACTCGATCTTTGATAGCATCGATTAAGAAGAAGTGGCAGTACTTGCCAATGAAAACTTCTAAGTTATCAACAGTTACCCTCACTCTTCCTCCATTTGGTATCAATTCTTTGGTGACAACCGTATCCTTAAAAGTATCATGGTAGCTTACTTCAAAATATAAATCAAGCTCTGCCAATTCCTTTGGAGTATACTCTCTCATTTTGACCAAATGCTGAAACGATTGGGGAAATAATTCTTGATAATCACTTAATCCAACGGGTTTATTAATCAACAACTCATATAAAGTTAGTGGGAATTTCAAATCCAATATGGTGGAATTATAAATTGCCAACCCTAAAATCGACCCAAACAAATAGTAAGTTTCAAAATTATCTATAGTGGAGATATTAAACCATTGGTAATTCGAATCCTCAACATTATAAAGCATCCCAGTTGCCGGACTGAAAAGAGCCCTTGTCAACAACAAAAACCATTCCTTTTTCAATCCTCCAGCATCAATTCCCGGCTCATTAATGAATTGAACTCTCAAACTCTTTTTGAGGTTATTGGAGTTGGACCTAATACAATTAAGAGAATCTTGGACAACGTGAGATCTTCTAATTCGCACTTTGAAATAAACGTCCAAAGCTACTCTTTTGTCAAGAGAATTGATGAATGCTTCTTCTGCCTTTCTTTCCATCTGACGTCTGGCCTCGTGCTCCAAAATGGAAACTTTTGACCCTAAAGAAATCAAATATGGGTATTGACAGAAGGAGAAAACAGCAGCTTCTTTAAAAGGACTTTGCTTGCCATTTATATAATCGATGACGGTTTGGATTTCGGGCTGGGATGAGGTAGTTGGGGTTTTACGAGAGTTTTCATTGGTTTGCCAGGAATCAAAATCCAATTTGATGTTAACATAGTCAACCAAACTATTATAAAAAACATTGATTGGTAATCTTTTTGACTTGACGCGAATGGAATTTGCTTTCATGAGTATAGCAAGGGTTTGGGCAGCCGAACGAACATGCCAGTCATTACCGTACAAATGAATTTTAATTTTGATATCTTGAGACGTGGTTTTTTTGATGCTTTGGCTAATTTGTAATATAGGAGCATTCATCAGGTTGATTTCTTCAACATCATCTTTGGTTATGCTACTGTCAAAGTACTCTCCGCGGGATTGATTAGGAGACATCGAAGGAGGATTGTTGTAGGTCAAATCTGTTGGTAGCGGCAACATTCCATAACTTTTCTGCCTCATGACACTGGGGTTATTTGCCATGTAATAAAACTTCTTGAGGTGGAAGGTAATATATAAATTAACTAGATCCACTTTGGAGATGAATTCAGGTTCCAGAAGTTTTGAAAACCAGCTGGCGATATAATTGTTACTGATTGTACAATCCGAATGGGCCAATATGCCCAAAATTCTCTTAAGGATGTCGTAGCACAATGCTTTTATTTCCGGGACATCAACCATCGATTTGACGAGTTTGGTGGGCTTGTTACTGGAGCTTATCAAGGCTCGGGGGAGAAAGGGGATTTCGAGGAGGACGAGAACCCAATGCATATTTCTCGAGTCGTCGTACATCTTGGGGTTTAGTTTCTTCAAGCTTTCGTTGGCGCCGTACAAGGCGTTGTAGAGGGGCCGTTTTGACGGGAGTTTCGCTAGGAGATTGAAGGTGTGACGGATATCGTTGGCATCGAGGTTGGATGTGGAGTAATGGGCCCTTCTGCTATGAGAACGGAGCTTGAACGAGTGGTTCAAGCAGATCTGGGAGCTGAATGCTTTGAGGATGTACAGGGAGAGCGGCTCGAACAATTCATGGATTGATTTGTGGCCGCTGCCATTGCCCGGGTCGCTTGCGGCATCGGAGTTGCCTGAGTTCACGCAGGTGTCTACCATTTTTCTGACGTAACGATAGGAGATCATATGAGGATAGCCGGAGGCATCGTCGTGTTTATCAATGACGAGTTTCACCGGGCCGGATTCGTTTTTAGTTTGGCAGATGGCGCAGCGGAACTTGTTGACGTCGGGAGTATAGGAGATGATAGTGTCACAGCAAATGCACTTACTGATGACGGTTTCGGGGATCTTCTCTTGTGGGGGGAGATGTTTTGATTTCTTGGAGGAAGAAGATGAGGATCTACTTCCTTTGGGGGAGTTCTGGATCTTGAGGAGCTCCAAGAGGCGCCAGTTGGACCGTGACGACAGCACCCGGGGGGAGGATACCAACTGCTGGCCCTGGGAACGGGTCGGGCGCTGGGACGCGGATGAGAGGGAGGGAGGCATGTTTGCCGTGGATCCGTTGCCAGCGGGTTGCGCTGCTTGGTGGGATATCATTGCAGCCAGTCAATTGAACTCACTGCCGGGCACCAAGAGACGGGACTGGAGGATAAGAAGAAGAAGCACGCGACAGAAGGAAGAAAAGAACAGAAGATAACACAGCGGGAGACGGAAACAGATATCTGGTTTCATAGCCACAAATGGCACGTTAATTGCAAATTCTCACCTCCTGCACCCAGGGCAAATACGAGCGGAACCAGATAAGCCGGAGCGCGGAAATGCACGTGAGCGGGAAGAAAAGTAGCGGGCAGAGGGATGAGAGATAGGAGAGATGGGAGATGGGGCAGAGTCTGGCCAAAGCGGCGCCTTGTTCAGGAGGAAGGGGGAGCGTGGCTTGGGGAAGGAGCAGGTGGGGGCTTTTTGTATGCGCAGCAAGCGGTAGGGGTGCTGGAGAAGCATCGAACGAGGGCAGGCAAGTCTCGGTCCACCTCCGCGGCACGGGCCCAATATTCGGACGATATCGCTTCAAAAAATTTAGACCCTTTGTCCATTCTGGCCCACTTGGGCCCATTCTCACAAGCCCATCGCACTTCATCCCATTTGGCTCTCCCCAATGCTCGACCCAAACTCCCCCCAAACTCCTCCCCATGTTCCTCCTAAATCCCATTCGACCCCCAAACAGCATCAATGACTGCCTATACCTCCAAAACATCCTTGTCGTCGCCAAATCCCATTGCCTCCAGTTCTACCGCGTCACCTCCTGCCCGTCCCTAGAACTCGTCTCCACCGTAGACGTGGCTGCTCCCATCACCAATCTCGTCCCCTGTGAAAGCCACTTCGTCACCTACTCCAAGTCCCACGAAGTAAACCTCATTGAACTCCTGCCAGATGCGTCAATCACAGTAAAAGCCACCATTTCTCTCGCTGGTGGTGGACCCAAAGTCGATACTCCTCTCGTAGCAGCTCCCGCAGACGGCCTGTTCTTGCTTGTCCATAATACCCCCACTGCACTCAACTTTTACCTCCCAAACCCGTCAGAACCCTGGGCTATGGCTGTAGCGGCCGTTGGCGTGGTGCAAGACATTCAAATCATCGACCAAAAACTCAGCAACAGCGCCAATAACTATCTCGTAGCCGTGCTCTACCGCCAGAATGTGTCCTTCTCCCTCCGCTACTACGAAGTCACCATTTCAGAAGCCAAAACCATCTCCGCCGCCGTCGTACGCCAGTTTATGGACTTCTCCGACGCCCCAACACGCTTGATCCCCGTCAACAGCGGCGTGCTTGTAGTTAGCGATGCCCACGTCTACTTCTTTACCTCGCTATACTGTCGGAGAAAAGCTAGCGTTGTTAACTCATCTGACACTGCCTTGTACGAGCTGACCCATAATATCACGAAACAAATCACAGACAGCTCCATCGCCGGCTCCTCCTTCGTGTCGTGCGCCAAAATCGACTCCTCGAGGTTCCTTCTTGTCGCCGACTCCGGCGAAACTTGTCTCATCTACTTCCAGGCTGAAGCAGCCCAGGTCCTGGACCTCCGTGTGGTGCCATTGGGCAAATCTACTATTGCATCCACCGTCGTTCACATCTCCAACAGCTTGTTCTTCGCCGCATCCACACTATCGCAGTCGGTGCTCTTTCTGGTCCTGCCAAAAACCCCGTATATCTCCATAATCCAGTACTTTGCCTCGTCTCCACCGGTGCTCGACTTGGAGGTACTTCCTACGTATCCCAGCGAAGTTTTGGTGGCCCTGGGTGGATATACCAACGGAGAGGTGTGCAAGTATAGCGAAAAAGAGATTATCTACGAACAAATCGACAAAGACGACACAGATTTGGGCACCAGATCAGACAATGGAGTCATAAGTGAAGGTATGGTGAACGGAAAACATGTCAGCATAACCTCCTCTGGCTACTCCATCGACCGAGTGTCGACCAGCGCAGATATCCTGGCTGGAGCTGTAGCCAGCAATAGAGACTGTTGCGACTTTGCATTCGTGACTAACAGCAAGCTATTCTACTGTAGAAACAACAAAACTCACCTCATAACCGAGTTAAGCTCGTCTGACGTGCAACTACATATCTCCAACCATACCATCTTGGTATCGTCGTGGAACGGAGCGTTTACGGTCTACAACATCAACACCAAAAAGGTGATTCTTAAAGACAGTCTCCGCAATGAAACCGAGACCATACTCCAAAGCGAAGTGGTGGCTAACTCCAAAAATGTATATGTTTTCCTACTATCCAGTGAACCATTGCTAACAATATTCGGCTCCAATCATCCGAGTAAAGAGATTCATATTGGATCGGACAATAGCAAAATCCATAAATTCAACCGTCATGTTGTGGTATCTTCTGATAGCCGGGTCTTCACCTTTGAGGTCAGCGAAGACGGTGTTTCTATGATTTCTCACGGTTTGCTACCAGTACAACCGGCAGACATCCACATCACCAATGAACAAGGCGATTTGATAGTACCAGGGAGAGATTCTCTACTTCATTTCTCTCCCAGGCCTGTGGATTTGAACAACACCATTTTCTCAGACTCTTTGGTATTCAAAGTGTTAAAAATCCCCAACTCCAACTACGTGGTCACCTTGAACTGCAATACGCTGCTGAAGCAATGGCTGCTCAAACTCATTGACTACCCCAAGATGAACACTATAGGAAACTATGTGTTCCCAGGAAAAGACGAGCCGGTAGATTTCATCCTGGTGCCGACTTTGCTGTCTCAAAGCTCACTCTTGGTGTTAACCCGAGGCAACGAGTTGTTGAAGTTGTTTTCCATCGAAAAAGGGAAGTTCAAGGCACAGCCACTTCAACCTCCGTCCAACTACAAACTGGGCCATGAACCCACTAGTATAATGACTGTAGATGAAGATGAATGGGTATTTTTGGTGACTGGAGATATAACGTTCGAGGTCGAGTTGCTATTCCAGGAAGAAACCTACAGCTGGAGAAAGAAAAGAGCGGTAGCCTCATTATTCTCTACCAAAGCAGCATGGTGTGGTGACGAGTTGATGATTTGTGATGCCATCAAAGGAGTAGTAGAAAATGACTGGTGGAACAAGACAGACATCAGCACCATCTTCCCTCAGTTATTCACCACCGATTTCGGGGTGTTCTCAGTAGACCAGGACAACTACTTGGTGATTGGCGATGCTAGGGGGAATGTTATTGTCTACAATCATACAACAAAAGAAGTGAAAAGTCTGGCGAATTTAGGCTCCCAAATTAACGTCATAACTACAGTGCCATCTGAAGCAAAGGCCTTTATTGCTTGCGGCGATGGAGGAATCTATGAGCTTTCCTATACCAGGGATACTTCTATTGTCGATGCGGCTGAGAAGTTGGAGGAACACATGCAGGAATCAACAGAAATTGGCCATAGATCGATGTTGAAATGGGTTGATACTTTCAACAAGTTTCCCAACAGCGAGCTTATCTGGAATGTAGATGTTCTCAAGTCATGGACCCGACAACACCCGGGTCAAAAGCGAAAGAAAGTGGTATCTGATAAGGGGATACGTCTGATGAAGGAGTTTATTTCAGAATGGCTGTAAAAAATTGAGATGTTTAATTAATAAGAAAATCAAGGTGATAGACAGGTAATGAAAAAAAAAAAGAGTTTCATCTATAGCAATACCAGTAAAATGCTAAGGATGAAGGATGTAAAGATTGAACTCGCTGACGATCTTGCGTTGACGTAGTTCAGGCACTGATGCAGTGAAGTTTCACTGTTACAGAGCTTTTACCGCTTTTTTTACCGCAAGGAAAAGATAGCCGCTCAAACAGTCTAAATAACGAGTAGCAAATGCACATAAAAGAACCATAGGGGATACAATTGTTCCTAGAGATGTTTCAAGTATGCCTCCGCCTTTAACATCGAGTATTTGGCAACCAGAAAGCCTTCTGTGAAAATTGCCTTCGCACGACCTCTTTTTTAAAACATCGTTTTCATCATTATAGAAGTACATAATAACGACATTCACACACAGTAAAGATGGCCGAAACGGGGACAAAGTTCGACGACATTGAAATGTTGGAGATTCCTGACGATGAAAGCACATCCTCCGAAACCGAATCAATGTCAGCAGCTACCCCCACTGACGAGGAGTCAGAAGCAGATGATTCCACCGAACCTCAACCGCGTAACTACATAGAGTTGAAAGACTGGATCCAAACAGATGCCCCAATTGAGTTCCAGTTCGACAGTGCTGCCTACAAGCGTAGTGCCAGATCAGAGGATGTTCTAGATTACGAGGTTTCGTATGTCAATTCGCTCTTCAAGGCCATTGAAGGGTTGAACTTCAATAACGTGAAGCAAGACGATATTTATAAGGACGATGACTTCAAGGACGAGGACGAAGAGGTCATTGGTGTCATTACCGATGCGCCAGATATTGGAAAGAACTCTGACACCGAGTATAAGAATAAGAAAATCAATGAAGCTTACACTTCGGTGATTGAAAATTTCAGTGAATACGTTAATAACATAAAGGATAGCATCGATGAAGAGAAGTTATATCAATATTATGGACTTTTAAGTATCTTGGACTGTTTGTTGGCTAATTACTTCTACCCAAGCCTAAGCACCAAACCCGAACTATTATCTCGATGGATCAATAGATACGATCATAAGCCGTTCCCAGAATTAGTGGAAGCAATAATGATCAATACTCCCAAGCCGTATTTACACCCAGAATTCTGGAATAACTACCTTCCCCAACTAGTCACTCGAGGTTTGGTAAATGAAGCCGTAGAAGTAATACAGGGGTCGAAGTATGAAGAATTAAAGGATACTTGTGAATCCCTTTATCTAATCATTCAAGATCTTTCCACTCTTCTATCAAACTACACTAATTCTGCATTGAAGGGACAATTTTCCCAATGGAAACTTTCTGCTTGCGAGTTCAGAGACA
Source organism: Isabelozyma rhagii (assembly GCA_003708185.3). NCBI lineage: Eukaryota > Fungi > Ascomycota > Pichiomycetes > Serinales > Metschnikowiaceae > Isabelozyma > Isabelozyma rhagii. The sequence goes on from PPNO03000017.1 coordinate 32,044, forward strand.
CTTTCACAAGCTTAAGAGGTGGGATCTCGGAATCTCGTCACCACATCATCGCAAACCAAATCTATGAAATCACTTGTATCATCACCGGGTTGCCTAAAACCATTGCTCGGTTTACTAGCAGCTGGTACGAAGTATTTGTGGCCCTTTCGTTATACCATATACGTGATGAAGCGAAAGTTTACTCTGACTACTACAAAATGGCTGTTGAAGAACTCCCCTTACCCATAGAGAACGGCGACGATGAAGAGGACGAGACCTATGTGCTTGTAGAAAAGGCTTTCAGTGATATAATGGAGAAGAATTTTTTAAAGGTTTTAGAAACAATTTCCTATTTCCACGAACCCATTGCAGCTTATGTTGCTAAGCTTTTAGAATTGAAAGGTTTATTGTCATCATATTACTCCAGTTTACTCAAATCACCAACATTCCATGAACAAGCTTTTGGCAAAACGGTATCGGAGTATCTCCTAACAAAGCATGCCTACGAATGTTTAAATAAACACTCGTTGGTTCCTGTAGGCATTGGGCTCTTATTGCATAGTGATTTGTCTTACTCAGCCAAATGGAGTGTGAATAACAGAAAAGTAATCAGCAATTTCTTGCCGTATTACGAATGTAAGACCAATGATGATTTAGAATGGGCGCTAACTATTTGTGCCAAAATCAATTTGGTTTCTACAGCAAAGAAACTCTATTTGAAATACGGTAAGAAATCGCTTAAAGATGGCTATATCTACGAAGCATTGAATATGTTTGTTAAGTGTTATGATCCTGATTCTCTTAGTGAAGAATCGGTTCAAGGTATGAAACTCGTTCATGAAGTAGTCTGGGACACTATTTTCCAAGATAGTTTGATCAACAATCGACCCATTGAAGATGAATTGATCAATAATATCGTTTTACGTAAGGTTAGTGCCGATTTCGAAGTTCATCCGGTCATCAAACAATGTCTTTCGCCATATGCTGTTTTAGTTGAATTCTTCCTGAGTTTGACCTCTCCACCTGAAGGTAATGCTATGAAGAACTTGTCAAGACTTGTTCATTTGATAAGATTCACACATTTGCCAAAGAAGTTCAGTCCTCTTTTATTGGCCCAAATTTTACCTTTCTTCTACGAAGACAGGGGGCTGTTTCAATTACCTGATTTGATTATAATTACTGAATTGATTGATAATTATGAATCGCAGGTGACTAAAAAGGATGCCCAAGATGCTGGTGAATTGTACAAGTTTTCTATAACGCATTTGGAAAAGCATCGGACAACGTATGATTGGAGGGTGATCTTGCAGGAGAATCAGATTGAAATCCCTCAAGATGTGTCGCTGTTGCTCAAGAGCTTGAGAAACGAAATAGTAGCCAAGCTAGGCAAAGTGTTTATTGACAAGTAAAGCAACATCGAACGAAGATGAATGAAATGCTGATAACTAATGACATGCTTATACAGACGATTGGTGTGTAATGAGTGATAATGTATAGATAAAGTAGTAGTGATGCTGATATTTTAGACACAGCGGACAATGATATAGCAAAGTAGGAAGCGAATTTCGATATAACTAATGGCCAATCTACCGTTTCTCGGACTTTGGCTGGTAAAATTGGATGTTATAACATATGTTGGCTACATTAAGTTTAAAAGACGTTTATTGGCCAGGATATGGATGATAAAAGACTACTTAATGTTTAATGAATAAGCATTTAGCTAAATGAAGAACTTATATTGATAGTATCAATGTCGTATTTAGGAATTATATTGAAATAGAATGTTGGATAAAGAGAAATGAAAGTATTAACGGATGAAACTTTTTGGTTCATTTGTTGATAAATGAAACTGTCTTCATTTTAAGATGATGGACTTTCTTCATTTAATTTCACTCGCTTAACATTCGAATTCACCAGCTTTAGAGTTCAACAACAAAGCCACAATCAAACCATATAAACCTAAGACTTCGGCGAAAATCAAAATCAAAATCATACCGACGAACAATCTTGGTTGTTGAGCAGTACCTCTAACCCCAGCATCACCTACAATACCAATGGCAAATCCAGCAGCTAAACCAGATAAACCAACAGACAAACCAGCACCTAATTGAATGAAACCAGTGTATAAGGCTTGTTTTTGAGATAAAGAATCGGAAACTAACACCGAAACAACCAAACCGTAAATGGCGATAATACCGGCCATAACAACTGGGACGACATTTTTAACTAATAAATCTGGTCTGAGAACACAGGTGGCACAGATACCAACACCGGACTTAGCAGTACCATAAGAAGCACCGAAACAGGTGAAGACGATGGCAGCAGCACAACCAATTGAACCAAAGAATGGAGCGTAAACAGGACTAAATGTTAGTAAAAGGTCATAAGCAGAGCCCCGAGGATTGGTCAACAGTGACACCCACGGTGAGGCGGAGGCACAGGGTCAATCCATTCAATGATAACATACCATAAATCAGACATGGCAATGGATGTTAGATGAGTATTCTATCAGTAATATCAGTGAAATTTGGATTGATTCAAAGATAACCTTGAGTTGATTCCTTGGATAAATGAGGTGAATTTGGATTTTTCGTCGCTCATTTAATTTACTATTCACATTTTCGGTCAATTCCTGTTATCAGCAGGACTACAATTTACCCGTGTAGAGCAAGCGTGAGCATGCTCACGTGAATAGCGCACGTGTTGAGAACGGTTTTCGCACGCCCGTCAGATGAGATGGACTGAAAAATTCGTAGTCATCGCTGATTCTGTTTGAATTCCTCTTTCTTTAATAAACTACTGGTGAGCTATATTGCAAGGAGCCCTCAAAAACTAAAAATGTCTACCCCAAACCCAAAAGCCTTCCCATTGGCCGACTCTGCCTTGACCCAACAAATCTTGGATGTTGTTCAACAGTCCCAAAACTTGAGACAATTGAAGAAAGGTGCTAATGAAGCCACCAAGACCTTGAACAGAGGTATTTCTGAATTTATCATCATGGCTGCCGATGCTGAACCAATTGAAATCTTGTTGCATTTACCATTATTATGTGAAGATAAAAACGTTCCTTACGTTTTCGTTCCTTCCAAAACTGCTTTAGGTAGAGCTTGTGGAGTTTCTAGACCAGTCATTGCTGCTTCTGTCACCTCCAACGATGCTTCTTCTATCAAGAACCAAATCTACGGTATCAAAGACAAGATTGAAACTTTATTGATTTAGGATAATGTACAGTACACACAGTTAACAGTGCCTGATGTAGACATGCACCAAGTGCCCCAAACACCGTAGATGTAGATCTACCAAGTTGAAGTATTTGAGCGTGATGTAGATCTGAAAGCTCTGTAATGGAACTATGCCTGATTTATTTGTAGAACGAGTTCTCTTTCTTTTTTGGTGTAGTACGCTGATTTAGGTGCACTGTTTTTTCGTGATGAGGCCGATGAGCTTCAACATCGCTCTTCTTCCCCATGCTGGACCTTACCACCGCAGGAGCCGTGACCAAGTTCCTTAGGGTCAAAGATGGCTCTCTCGACGCCATCCTTGCCACGGCCAGCCTGCTTCTATTAGACCAATTACAGGTTTACCTCCCCAACAAAGTCCAGTTCTTGTTTGATCTTCTCTGCGACAGACTTAATGATAACACCAGCCGGTTCAAATCGTGGAAACTCGAACCGCAAGTATGGCTGTTGTTCTCTCATGTGTGGAATAAGCTTCCCGGAGACTCCACCTCAAAAAAAGTGGCTTCCAGAAAGTTGAAGTTGGTGGAGGTGCTCATAGCTGTATTTGGCCAAAAGCCTTCGCCCGAGCTATTAGCATCCATTCATGAGGTTCTCCAGGTATACATCGCCAATACCTATCTTGTGGTGGAGGAAAACTCGGCAATTGTGCTCTTAGGAACCTATCTAACTGCAGTAAGCTCCATCCAAGACTCCAACCTCACTGCCATGGCAGAGGAGAATGCCCAAATCGTCACCGACTTCACCCACTCCATCAAAATCATCTACGCCTACTCTCGGGCCCAGATCACTCATAAACAGAACAAGAAGCTCGTGACGAAGTTCTTCCTCGAATGTCTTCCTCCAGCACTTACTTTCCAACTCTCTGCATTTACCCAAGCCAGCAAGCTTGTTACTGGCATCGTCAACGAAACGTTGTTCCACGAAGAAACAGTGCCGTTGCTCGGCCAGAACGTCAAACAGCTCTTTGCCGAACATGCTGACCAGTTTTCAGACCAAACAGTAGAGGTGTTCTTCAATGCGATTATCGAAAATGTTTCTTCCAAAGACATAAAGATCTGCGAAGAGGTATTCATCTCTATAACCAGCACCTCCAAATTCTCACACATGTCTGAGACCTTATTGAGGATCTTGGCCAGTGCAAACCGAACGCTATCCCAGGAGTTCTTTCTCTCGTTGTACGAAACAGAAACCAAAGAATCTCGGTCTGACTCTGTTAACTGGAAATTGGTGTCTTACATCATAGAATTGGATCCCGAATTTGCACTCCAGCACCACGAAGAAATCTGGCAAAAACTCAAGACGGCCAAACAAGAACCCAAGTTGTTGATTGGAACCAAACTCGTGGACGCTTTCATCAAAACAAGAGAGTTTTCGCTGTTCTTCAACACCGTCTGGCCCCAGCGTATACTCGAAGATTACTTCTGGAAGTCAGCTGAATATGTTGATGTTGTATCTGAGAGAATAAACAGCTTCTCCCTGACCCAATTAAAACCCATCATTTCTTCTGTTGTGCAAGAAACAACTTTCGAATCCAGCCTCCCCATCCTCACTGCACTAATTAAGGGTTTGATCTCATGTCCTCAGTTGAAAATCAACTCCGCTAAGCAGCTGTTATTAAGCTGTGATCCTTTATTACTGGGAAGCTCTCCTGAGTTATGGGAAGCTAAGTTTTACTTGTTGTGCTTGTTTGGAGACGAAGCAGTGAATGTTTCGGTGCAAACTTCCTTCAAAACACCAGCAAACTCAAAATACTTCTACTACAGTGTATTTCGGTACGTAGAAACCACAGGAGATGATAGTTTGGTTGACTACAAAACCAAATTCATGTCTTTCATCAAAAAAACCAAAGGAGAGGAACTAAAGATCATCCTCGGTGCTGTGTTAGAGAGATGGATCGTCATTGTTAGCGAATTCTTCTCTCAAGAGCAAAATCTGTCTATATTAAAATCCATATTCAAACATTTGGACTGGAATTCTTATCTTTTACCGTTTTTCAAGAAATCTGGCGGGGTGTTCTTTGAGCAGGACCAAATCGTCACTTCATTAAATCGCTACGTCGTCTCTGCTTATACCCAGAAGGATGTTCTTGAGCTTATTTCCTTGATTCCTGTCTCAGTCATGGACAAGCACACCAGGAAAACCTTGATCGAAGGTATCGCCAACATACATTCTACAGATGAACAAATCAACATCCTTTCGAGAAAAGCACTACTCCATCTTCTCTCTCAGTCTTCGGTAGCTAGTGCACTCGAAACCGATCTTGAAAAACTCATTAATGTGTATACCCAGGACGATATTTCTAGAGAAATCGTCGAGGTTGTGTGGAATGATCATCTCAACCAAATCAATGATGCCCCTCATAAGGCCTACATTACCTCGTCTTTGAAACTGTTGAACAAGCATGTCGAAAAAGAACCGAAATCTATCACTGCTCAATTGCAAATTGGGTTGATTATTTTGAGCACCATGGCTAAAAGAAGTATCCAAGATAAGGAAATCGACGACAGTAGAACCAATCTTTTGCAAACCTTCATTTCGTTGGTTAATACAAGATTGCAGAAAGCTAAGTCAGTCGATGTTACTTGGTATCTCAATGCTCTTTGCGACTTACTCGACTCCACTTCTGACTTCAACAATCAAGTTCCACTTCTAATCTCCACCATCGGGAAAAACATTAGCAAATACGACGAGCAACATGTTCCCGAGATAAAGTCCGCTTTATTTGCATTGCTGGTGAAGGTCTCGGATACATCCATGAAATCAGCAGTGTTTATTCTTGCCCTCTACATTTGCTTGGGCTCCTGTCAATCTGCATTAAACGACTACATAGAAAAACTTTCGTCTTCCGACAACGACATTTTTGAGGCTGCCTATCGACTCACCATCAAAACCATAGTGAAGGACGTTAACTCAGAGAACTCCAAGGTGTTGGTGCAAATATTGGTGCTGTTTATCAGGCACTCGAAGAAAACTTGCAGCAATTCCCACTCGCAGCTTTTTTCGCAGTCATTGTCATTACTCATCACCAAATACCAAACTGGATCCATCACTGATTCTGCTTCCATTCAGCTAGTGCTTGTTACTTTAAAAGACAATCTTAGTGACTCCGTATGGTTGTATAGCCAGTATGGTATTGAATTAACCCTCGCCTACTTGAATTTGGTGGTTATTGACATCAATAGTTCCGATAACAGTGAATACTTATTCATATTATCATCACAAGTATTCTCTCATATTTTGTTATTCCACCGGTTCAGGTTAAACTCTCGTCATCATATCATCATTGCTCTTTTCACCACCATGCTCGAGCAATTAGCTTTGAATCACACTACCAGAAGAAACCTCCTCAGTCATTCGGTTCCTGCTGCTACCGCCTTCTCCCGGTTGCTTTCTAACCTTTGTGAACCACCTACCTCGAGTGGACCTAAGCAGATAGAATCATCTTTAAGCTCTGCCTCCGCCTTGATTAAAAAATCATTGAGAGCCCATCTTCATGTGCTTTTATCCAATTACATTTTCACCCAGTTGAACTTTAACTTTGACAGTAAGGTCAATAGTGAACTTCTTAACGGTATTTACAAGGTATTTGATGTTTTATCCAAAAGAGAGCTCCAGTTGGTTAATCTTTCTATTGATAATTCGGGCAAAGCTTATTACAAGACTTTGTATGCTAACTACAAAGATTATGGTAAGTGGAAAGATGAATAAGGACTTTATCTATATATAATAATTTTCGTCTTTATGTAGAAGTTTCCCAAGTGTCTTCCTCGCAGAGGTTTGAATGTAAAGCATGAGATTCCATACTTCGAGTTCCTGTAGTTCGTGTTGCTTGGTGATGGAAGTGTCGCTATGTTGTGCATGAAGACTGTATTCGTATCTTAAAATGTCCTTTCTCGTTATCGACCCCATGAGTAATCCAGCATCTTCGACTAAAATGTGTCTTGGACCGAGCCTAACAAAAATGTCCAACACATACTCAAGCTTAGCATTCAAGTGAACTGTGATTGGAGATTTGTTCACTATATGAGAAATATCCATCACATTATCGCGGTCTAAGACTGGGGAAAAGGAGCATAAAGTTTCAGATGAGGTGCCAGCTATAACATATTGAAGGTCTGAACGAGAAACATAACCGATGATTTTGGGATGAGACAAGGATTGTATTACTGGATATCCCCTGTATTCGGTTTTGGAGAGAATCTTGTTTAATTGTCCTTGAGTCAAAAGCTCATTTTCATCCGATGGCAATGCCACAGTGATGGGAGACATTGCACTTTCCACGGTGGTATTGAAGACAAATTCTTCTTTGGAGTCAATCAATGGGAGTCCATTGAACTTAATCATCTGATCAGCAATCCCCCCTTCACCCCATCGATCATTGATACTTTTAGTAACGGCCACGACAATCATAGTGGGGATAATGTACCGTAAAGCACCAGTCAATTCGAACATGATTATCACCACCGTTACTGTGAGGTGAGTGATACCACTCAATGCTGCTCCTGCTCCCAAGAAAGCATATGTTCCGGGGATAATACACTTATTGACTGAGCATGTTGAAAATAATGCCGAGTCTTCATTAGACTCGATGATTTTTTGGGCAATGATTCCCAATGCTCTACCAAAGGTTGCTCCTGCTGCCATTGAGGGAACGAAAATCCCTGCCGGAACTTTGCAGCCATAGGTCAAAATTGTGAAGAACATTCTGGCAATTGTTGCAAAGATAAGGGACATGAAAATTGACACTTTGTTGGAGTCGGGGCTACATATTTCATGGGAGAATTTCCCATTACATTCACGGAAAAGAATCTGCATCGACTCTGTCATGTCCAAACGCAAGAACTCGTTGAAATAGCAAATTGTCGCCGTAAGCCACGCCAAGATCAAAACTTCTCGCACGGCATGTTGGCCTAGAAATCTCTTACGGAACCCAACTACCCTTTTGTTAAGTTTTGATACGATGATACCATAAACTCCTCCAAATACTCCGAGAATGATGTACATGGGGATCTCGAAATAGTGCCAATTGGTGTCGTAGGTGACTTCAAACATTACCAACTGACCTGTTCGGAACGGGTTCATGGCTGCCAAAGTAGTGACGGCAATTAATGCACAAATGTACGATTTCCAAATGGTGTTTAATTGGAAAACACTCGAGATCTCTTCAATGGAGAACAACACTCCTCCCATGGGAGAACCGAAAGCCACCGCCACTCCAGCAGCAGAAGTTGCAGTCAAAAATTCGCGTGCCCTCGAAGCACTTTTTCTATAGCTTTCAAAGAGTCTCGCTATAGAATTACCCACACACACCGCATAGTGCACACTGGGGCCTTCTTTCCCTACACTTAAACCGGAAGATATCGCCAAAGGTAAGCCTATGCTCTTTATAAGAAGCGTTGACCACCCTAAAAATCCCTTCATGACAAACCCACTCACAATGCACTTGATTTCAGAAATCCCGGACCCAGCAGCAGAAGGAGCATAGGTCTTTACCAATATCGCCGCAGTAAAGGAAAATAGTAGAGATATGCCCACGTAAATGATGTAGTTGAGGAACTCGTAGTGCGACCATCGGCTCCATTTGCCGCATTCTTCTCCTTGTCCCCAACAGCAGAAGGTCTTGTTTAGGTAGAAATCATGAGAACAATGGCCCAATCGTATACTGGCCAACCACGCGGTAATGATATTCAAGCAACCGGCAATTAGACCAATTAAAATCCCCATAGACGCTAGAACTAGCCACGTCTTCGTGGTGGAGAGCACTTTGTCTTTGAACGTGGCCGCCCTGTTGCTAACGGTCTGCACTTTTATGATTCTCTTCTTGTGTTCTTCTAGTTCATCTTCGACCCAGTCTATGGTTGTAAAATCGTCGAATCTTTTCACTTCCTTGATGTCTTCTTGGTTGACCCACGAGCCGGTACGTCGGTTCCTGACATCGAACTGTTCGTCCACGTCGTCATCGTTCAGCATGGCTGTAGAATTGGAGATCAGTGAGTTGAAGAGGAAGTTGGGAAGAAAGACAGACGGTTATTGCGAATAGATCTGTCGTGCCACCCGTACACCAATTATAGCTGCAAATAAATTACTGAATGTATTATCTAGTCAAGAACTATTTAACTGAACTGTCACTTGTCTATGATGTGATTGTTGAGCAAGTTCTGTTTCAACTGTACTATGAAGTGGTCGAAATTTTCATACTCCGTATCAGCGAAACAGTGGTCGAAGAACGAAAGAACAAGGTTCATTCCGCCTACTGGAGTGGAAATGACATTTAACATGAATTCCGCTGCTGTTGGAGACATATCCTGAGCAAACACCATATTGGTGATAGTCCAAGGATCTTTTCCTTCGATTTGATGCAGTGGCACTTTAATAGACCCCAAGTTTGAGATCTTGGCGGTATCAGCTTTAGGAAGGGCAAGAGCCTTTCTGAAAAACAGCTCATTGTCATCCAATTCATGGGCGCTATCGAAAAACGCCTTTAAAGAGTTCAAAAGCCTTCTGTTGGAGACGCTCTGGCGAAGGTTAGAATTTACCTTGCGAGCGAATTCCCACGAAAACGACTTGAGAGGAGGAATGTTTTGCGCTATACCCCCGTGAGCATGGGTCCCCAATAGCTTGTAGTTGGGGTCTTGGAATATCTGAGAATACTCCTTTGGTGCCATTTCTGGGTCCATGAATCGCCGGAGCGTAATGGCAACAAGAATACCAACGTAACTGAAATCACCAAACACTGGCTGCAATGTGAGCGCAAGGTTGACTTCAATGTACACAGTGATTGTTACACCATTGCGTTTACAGGAAGCCAAAATTGCTTTTAGTTCGTCGGGAGAAAGGTTTATCCGCTTAAAGCCGATACTGGTGTCGCCCTCACTAGCAGGGAATCTGCCTTTCCATTTTTCGGGGTACCCAGCTGGGATCTCAAACCCATAGTAATCGGGATCTCCAAAGCTGTAGTCAAGGTTATAGTCATCAACGAAGTCATCAACTGGCGGAGGTAATGAGTTACGAAGGTACTTCCTGTCGGCTTTGTAGTCAAAAATAGTAGCGTCCAATGATTTTTCGCCGAAATCAATACCATAATCTGCTTCTAGCGCCGTTTTGTTATGCTCGTTATCAACATATGCCAAATTGTCGAGAAAGATCTCATGAAAGTAATTCCCCACCACTCCATCAGCTATAGTGTGTTCAAAAATCACGCACAAATTTGCATCGCCCACTAAGATCATCTTGAACAAAGGTTTTTCTACGTAGAGACGAAACCCATAGTCGTCGTTGGCGTGTTTCATGAATTTTTCAGTCACCACTCCACCATCAAGATAATCGGCAGAAGCTGAAATCTCAAAGAGCTGGCCTAAAGTAGCGTGCTCAATTGGTCTATATACAGAGTATCCTTCGCTATGGTCTTTAAACACATTACAGATCAACAAGTGATAGTCAATTATTGTCTTACGTAAGGCTCGCCATACTAGATTCACCTGGAGCTGTCGAGAGTGGGTTGCAGTTACCTGAAAGGTTCGGAAGAACCCACTGGCCGTTCGTGATCGGTAGAAGTTCTCGAGTATCCCCAAGCGACGGGTTATTACTGGATCTGCCATTGGTTTGATGAAGAAGTTTCTGCTTTCTCGCAAGTATATGTAATCCGGTGAGTAAACGATCTGAGTCATAGGTGCGAATTTCACAATAGGGGTAGAATACCGACAGACGTAAGCGGGTGATAGACGGATACATTGCACAGAATATCACTGACTATAACAAAGGTTTGACTACAACTTGGTTGGTATAATGCCATATTTGTGACTTCCTGAGGTGATTGCTGCAAATTGACACCCCCTGAAAAATACATAGATTCGGGGGGGTTTCTGCTAGTTTGGGAAATAGCTGCAGCCTTCGCTACATCACACAGATTCTTAAGCTCATTCTGTAATTGAATATATGCGATATGTGCTGTGTATGAAACATGATTGAACAAGGGAAGTAAATACTTACCTCCGTGAACTCATATGTATGGAAGAAGTTAAGGATATGGCCTTGTCCATGTTTACGAAGTAGAAGTTGGAGTTATCATCGTCGTATGCTGTTTAAGCTAGAAGGATGGGACAAGTACTGGCCCTGATATTTCGGTGCTAACTCTGGGGTGTTGGTTCACCGTTGCTAATCGTTGACTGTTTCAAGCGTACTAATCTCCTTATCTCACCAAGCACGATTTCTACATTCCACCTCTTCCCATCGATAGAACCACTGATCTCCATTCTGATCCCATACTAAAACCCCCTATATGTTGCTAAAGCCATTTTTTGACATCACTTATCTTATCGCGGGCAGTGTGTGCACCATACAATTTCGTATGACACCTAAAACGCATGCAACCTAAATCGTAGGCAAATTCCACCTATTCCTTTTTCTCTTCCTTTTCCTTGTACTCTGATACTTGCTTCTCTTTTTCAGCTATCTCCCATTCACAGATCAGCCCGGAGCAGAAGACCAAGAGTTCGTCATAATGCCCTTTGTCAGTATGTATTTTTCTTGCCACCTTACCCCAGATGGTGATATTGAGAGTATGATCAGGACCCTTACTAACGACTCAGTTCCATTATCAGTTAAATTAGCTGTCACTGCTGGTGCTATCGTAGGAGGGGCTTTGGCTGTGCTAAACAATAAGGAAAAAGTCATGGAGATTGCTGGGGATATTCTCCAAAGGGGGGCTGATTATTGTAAAGAACGCACCAAAACCAGCCCTATAGAAATCATTGAAGTTGACTCCGACGATGAAGTAGAGTCCAAAACTGCTTCTTATGCTAGCGATTATGCTGATGGTGCATGGTCCTCATTCAATGACCAAGGACACTCTACGGGAGCAAGATATTTTTCTGAAACTGATGAAGAGTTGACTACCCCAGATTTCACTGATTACGACTCAGAATCAGATATTCTGAGAATCAACACCAACGAAAAATTCGAAGATGAAAACGTGGAAATCGTTAGTTTGGATTAAGGTTTATTCGGTCAGGTTATTTTAGGGTTAATTTATAGTTTATATTAAAATGTTACGCATTCATTTCAATTTTCACAATATTCTTACAATATTCAAAACAACTTTCTATTCTTCAAAAATATAAGTTCTTAATCTTCAATTTAATAAAATTTGGTAATCTCATTTATGTAGAGTTCAACCGGTGCTAAATCGCTTTATTCATCCTGACCTTAAACTAAGAGTAGACAATTACAATTTTCATACGGCCTCCTAAATGGCTGCTTCAAAATACAATGTTCATACCGCTTCTACGCATCCACAATCATTACAGACAATTCACATATTTCAATGTCTTCATTAATACATAGCCATGTTCAAGTCTATTATACATACTACCCATGACATCGAACTCTCAGCTTAAAACCGCCAAAACTATTATCAAAACAAATATACATAACGCCACAAGCAAAATACAGCTCCATTTTCCTTTTGATCTCTGGTACTCATCTGCTTTGCGTAATTCCTTATCTGCTTGTTGTACATTACCATGTAGCTGGAAGATATTATCTTCAATAGTGTCCAATTGTTCCCCTTGTTGAGTCACTAACTCGCCAAGATCTTTAAAGATTGCATTCACCTCTAAAATCCCCTCAGTTACCTGGGTGATTTCCCGGTTTCTCTCTTCAGTCAACATCAAATGGTATTGTAATTCCGTTTCATTAATCTGGTCCTGATCTTCGATTTGCACCTGCGTTTGTTGCTGAGAATTGCCACTGATTAACGGGGTAGATTCGGTGATCTCGCTGGGGACTATGGGCTTGATAGGACATGTCAGTTTCTTCTCTTGGTATTGCCTTATCGAGTTTTGAAATCCCTTGTGTAGTTCATTAAATTCCGTCACTAAACGTTCTTTGATGACAATTTGTCGATTGGATATATCTAGTCGGCTCCCGGGGTTGCCGTCGGAGGTGATTTGTTGTGGCTTGTTCAGTTTCTTATTGATTAATTGGGAGATGTTCAGGATTAAAGATTGAATGGCGGTATCCAAATCAGATATCTTTTTCGTTAATTCATTAATGTTGTCACGTAAATGTGTACTATCACGTTTAGAGCCAATCAAACGACGTTGTGAATCGAACTGGCTTACAAGGCCACCGAATATTTGGAGCTGGGTAGACGTCTTATCAATGATGCGGTCTAATTCAGTACTAGATTCTTTCAGCGGGGGTTGGTCAGCATTCAAACGCTTACTCAGTGACTTCTGGGCCTCATAATCAAAGTTGGCAAACGACATGATGGCACTGAAGCACAATAGTTTGACTATGCTAAATAGAGACAGAAGAAAGTAGTTAGTTTTGCGATGCTAAACGAGAAATGCGACTCACAATGCTTGTTGTTCGGGTTACACGATTACATAATCTAATGACAAAATGGTGAGCTGGTTGAAGAGAGCTGAAGCAGCGAAGAGGTTGAAGAGTTATGGGTGACTTAGGGGATCTCTGAGAATAGGAAAAGACACTTAAGCAATACGGTGACTGTTTTTGCGGTGTCAGTGATTCAGAGATTTATGGTTGCAAAAAAGTTGAAAGAGAGCTATGGGGGCTGGCTCTTGCGACTATAGACTCATGAAGATTAAGTAGCATCGGCTTATGAATATTGAGTTATAGATCAGATAGAGAGATGAGGGGTACCCTCAACTTGATATGCTTGATTTATCTTTGAGAGAAAAGGTGCTGTTTTATTCATTTGAAAAAGCTTTGCCGTCTGAGATAACTGGAATAGAGAAAACTGATACATTAAAGCTACTAAATGTTTAGAGTGTGAACAATTTGGAGACTTAGATGCTCATTGATCTATAAGTCTACTGTTTTGGCGATAGATTTGAGAAGTTGAAAGGGTTTCGGAGAGGTTTAGTTATGTTGTTGGCATCTCTAAGACTATCAGTAGATAAGCTCTAGACAATCACTGGCATACCTAGAGATTCAAGTTAAAGTGAGCAGGTTAATTGTTCGAAACAAGCTGGAAGACTCAAGAGGTAGCCAAGAGGAAATCTCTAGTTTCAACAGACCCAATACGTACTGACAAGATACATCCATTCTACCGCATACTTCGAACAGATGTCAAATACAAGTCGAGTGTAGAAGATAGCGGTTGAAGATATGTTCAGTGTCAGGGGTTCAATCAAAAGTAAGTAAGAAATGTAGAGAATAGAAAATATAATGGCATAGCTATAACCATGTAGTCTCCTCAGATACACATGAAAGCACTAGGAGTTACCTATGATGACCATACGTCACTGAGAACTGCGATTAATGCAGTCATAATCTTTCAAGTATCTATATCCGAAGCACAATCTGATGTACCCTGATAAGTTCAATCCATAGGTCTCTCTATTCTGCCACACATTAACCTCCACGGTACGTTGTTTCTCATACTTTTTTCGTCTCTTCCGTTTTGCATTCTTTTCGTTGCAACCTATTTTTCGTGGTGCGTACGCGACAATAGATATGCGGACGCGTTGTTTTGAAACACCACGAGATCTCACTCCAATTCCCTCCTCTTATTTCTCTCTTTTCTTCTTATTTCTTCAGTTTCACTACCTTTCATTCACCGCATTTCATTCACTCCATTTCCACCATTGCCAATGTCTAAAGCTGCTTTCCGTGAGAAGCTAAGATTGGCCCGTGAAGCAAAACGGACGGGTGCTGCTATGAGTCACGATGACGTGGATGAAGACGTGGCTATCTATGACGAAGTGGATGAAGATGAGTTCAGAGTACACAAGCGAAATCAAATGATGGCCGACGACTTTATTGTCGATGACGATGGCTTAGGTTACCAAGATAACGGTATTGATGAGTGGGATAACAGCACCAGACCCAATTATTATTCCGATGAAAGTGAAGGGGAAGGTGAAGATTCTGGTTCAAAAGCTAAGAAAAAGTCGAAGAAAGATCGTAAGCCAGTTAAGAAAACCGCCCAAATCGGAAATTTTTTCCAACAAGTCAATAAAGCAAGTCCTGCCCTCGTCAAAAAGGTCGATGCTGATTTTGACGATATCCTTGAGGATTTTTCAGTTCCAGCCAAGAAGAAACCAAAAACTTCAAATCCATTTAATACTGTGAAAAAGAATGTTATCAAGAAGAAAAATATTGGCTTCGATTTCTCTACCGCTAAAAGAAAGAAATTGGCTATAAAGTCAGAAGACAATACTGTTGAAATTGCCCACGCGAAACCACCGTCTTCTCCAATCAAAGCAGTAAAATTCGATAGTGACCCATTGGAGACTAACAAGGAGAATATGATAACGTCGGAAATTCAACCAGATGATGAAGATGTAGATATGAGTTCTGATTCTGAAGATGATGTGGTCATGAGAAAACCTCGAGTCACTGGTGTTGTGAAGCACGATACTACCATCTCTACGGTCAAATCTTCAATTGCAGCCAAACCCTCTTCTCCCGTTCGAGAAATAGAAGCAAAAGCACCTATCTCTTCCTCTCCATATCGTCCATCTTTGGCTTCAGACCAGAGCTATACTGAAAAATTAGACGAATCAAAGATCATTGGTGAAGGAGATGATGATTCCTTCAAAATGTTCTGGTTGGATCACTGTGAAATTAACAACACTTTACTTTTGTTCGGCAAAGTGTTAACTCGTGAAGGGAAGTACGTTTCGGGTGTTGCCCAAGTCAATGGACTTTATAGAGAGATCTATATTTTACCTAGAAAGTACAGAAGAGTTGATGGTGAAGATACCGAAGAAGAAGTGAGTCCTTTGGATGTTCACGAAGAGTTAGTACCTTTACTCTTAGATAAGTTTGGTTTGGATAGCATACGAGCCAAACCCGAGAAAATGAAGTACGCTTTCGAATTGCCTGGTATACCTAAAGAAGCTGAATACTTGAAAGTTCTATTACCTTATAATACTCCTAAAAACCAGGGTCTTGTATTACCATCGGAATTGGAAGGAGAAACATTCTCTCATGTTTTTGGTACGAACGCTAATGTCTTTGAATCCTTTGTGCTTCAGAGAAATATTATGGGTCCATGCTGGTTAAATATTGAAAACCCCGACTTTGAATCCTTCAGAAATGCGTCCCACTGTCAAGTAGAAGTCTCCATTTCTGCCCCCAATTTCATCTCTCCGGTAGAGAACTCTAATGTACCTCCGCCAGCATTAACCGTTACCTCCATATCGGTCCAGACGGTTATGGATATCACCAAAAACAAACAAGAGGTTGCATCAGTTTCATTTGCAACTTATCGTAATATCCCTCAAGATGCTCCTATTGATCCTGCTTTAAAACCCAATGAGCTCGTTACTCTCGTGAGACCCATTAACTCCGTCTCTTTGCCTCCTGGAATTCAGCAAATCGCCCAGAAGCAAGGCTTTAACTTAAGAGCCATGCCAAATGAAAAGTCGTTATTAAGTTTCGTTACTGCGTACATCAAAAATGCTGACCCTGATATCTTTGTTGGTCACCGATTGGAAAACATTTCATTGGACGTGTTGGTTCATCGTATGTACGACTTGAAAGTGCCAACTTGGTCATCTCTTGGACGTCGTAGTAGAAAAGTGTGGCCAGAGAGATTTGGTCGTAATTCCAATGGATTCAATAATAATTTACAACTTCGTGAAGTGTTCCAGGGACGTTTATTGTGTGATATTGCCAATGAAATGGGTCAATCATTAACACCTAAGTGTCAATCATGGGATCTTCCTGAAATGTATGAAGTGGTTTGTAACAAGAAACATAGCGGTTTGGAGGTGAATTATCAAAATAAAAATTATACAGAGGATTCTACTTTGTTGTTAATGGCATTAAAAGATAATGCATCTAATGCTCAAATCACAGCAGAAATTTCCTTCGTCATCCAAATTCTATCATTATCCAAGCAATTAACCAATTTGGCTGGTAACGCGTGGTCACATACTTTGAGTGGTACCCGGGCTGGTAGAAATGAGTATATTTTACTTCATGAATTCAAGAGAAATAATTATATTGTTCCTGATAAGGAAGACAGATTCCGCAAAAATACGAAAGTGGACAATGATGATGACTCCAATACAGTTTCGTCGAATAAGAAGTCCAAATATCAGGGTGGTCTTGTTTTCGAACCAGAAAAGGGGTTACACAAGAATTATATCTTGGTTATGGATTTCAATTCGTTATATCCAAGTATAATTCAAGAATTCAACATTTGTTTTACTACTGTGGATCGTGATGAATTCAACATTACTCATGATGAAGAGAAAGATTTACCCAAATTCCCAGAAAGAGAATCAATCCCTGGGGTTTTACCAAAATTGTTAAATGCTTTGGTTACTCGTCGTCGAGAAGTTAAAAAGCTTTTGAAAGATCCCAAAAATACTCCCGTAGAAAGAGCTCAGTATGATATTAAACAACAAGCATTGAAGTTAACTGCAAATTCCATGTATGGTTGTTTAGGTTATGTCAACTCCAGATTCTACGCAAAACCTTTGGCAATGTTGGTCACTAACAAAGGTAGAGAAATTTTGATGGATACCAGACAATTGGCTGAATCTATTGGTTTAAGAGTGGTTTATGGTGATACTGATTCGGTGATGATTGACACTGGGGTAGATTCTTTTGAAGAAGCCTTAAAAATAGGTAACGATTTTAAAGTGGAGGTGAACCAACGGTATAGGTTATTGGAGATTGATACCGATAATGTATTCAAAAGGTTATTGCTTCATGCTAAAAAGAAATATGCTGCTGTGAATGCTTCCATCGATAAAAAAACAGGTAAGGAGATAACTAACTTAGAAGTGAAAGGTCTTGATATGAGACGTCGTGAGTATTGTCAGTTATCAAAGGACATGTCCACCTACGTTTTACAGAAGCTTTTATCTGATACCGATCCTGAACAAGCCTTGAGCGAAATTTATGATTACCTTGAAGAAATGGCTGCCAAAATGAAGAATTACGAAATTCCAGTGGACAAATATAAAATCAACACCAGATTATCTAAGGACCCAAATAATTATCCGAATGGAAAAACCATGCCGCCAGTCCAGGTAGCTCTTCGTCTAAGAAGCGAAGGTAAGGTTATCAAAGCCGGCTCAGTAATCACTTATGTTGTCACTGAAGCGACTGACGATACACAGACTACAGCAGAAAGAGCCCGAGCCATTCAAGAAGTTCTCAAGAAGGATTCTGGATATAAACCGGATGTGAATTTCTACTTGGAGAAACAAATCTTCGCTCCAATCGAAAGACTTATGGAGAGAATTGAGGGGGTGGATATGGTGAGAGTAGCCAAATCGTTAGGCATCGATACCAGAAGATATATTCTGAGGGTTACAAACTCCGATAATGGAGATATTGCGCCACTTGAATCTAAGATCAGTGATGCAGAAAGGTTTAGACAATCAAGTTATCTTGTGTTAAATTGTAAATGTGGGGCTAAATTCCGCTTCGGTGGGATACTTGCATCCAATGATTATCAAATGACATTCAACGGAATAACATGTAAACAATGTGATACCACCTTCCCAACATTGAAGATAACTTCTCAGTTGGAGTCAACTATCAGAAGACACATTGCTACTTATTACGCTGGCTGGGTTATGTGTGATGATAGTGCGTGTGGAATCACCACCCGTCAAATCTCGGTATTTGGTAAAAGGTGCATCGGAGCTTCAGGAACAGCTCATGGATGTAAGGGGATTATGAGATACAAGTATAGTTCCAAAGCACTCTACAATCAATTACTTTACTTCAACTCGGTCTTTGATGTTGATAAAGCTAAACACAATGAACTCAAACCTATTTATGATTTTGCTGAAGACAAGCATCCTCAGAAGCTACCCTCGGGCCAGGTAGAAGCTTTGGCAGAACAGAATCGAGAATTGTTCGGTTACTGTCAAGAAGTGGTGCAAAAATACTTGGCAGATTGCGGTCGTCGGTACGTTGATATGGGATCTATTTTCGATTTTGCCGCCACCAAATAGTTGTACATTAGAAAGTTTATATTTATTCAATAAAAGCCATGTATCCTATAATGTGCGTCTTTATTAGGCTCTGGTGAAAGTGTCAGGAACACCAAAGGAATTATGGTCAAAAGTTAGAACTATTTCACAGTCACAGTGACGCGGAAGTCAAAAATGCTTCCAATCCCATTCCTTTAGAGCACCCCTCTTCCTATTATCAGCCAATTCGAAGTTTAACCATTGTCAATATATATATCCCGAAGTTAAAGGCGCGACATTTTGCTCTCCCGAAAAATGGAGCCGCAAATTTTGCAGCCAGCACAATATGTTAATACCCTTGAACCACGCCAAATGAAATACATACACATAATAAATCTGTCCTAATCCTGCTAATAGAAGAAGGTGACTATGACCAAATATGAATTTTGCGTTTTCCACTTTTAAATAGACTACCATTTGCTCATAATCTCTGTCTTCCTTCACTCACCGCCACCGTCCACTCTCAAAGTTCTCACTCTCCTCCTGTATGCGACTCCTCTAGGTACATAGCAACATATTTCATTTAATCATTCATCATCTCTGACTGGCGTTCTCTGTCCTATTCTGACATCGTTTTCTGGCCATGGCTATTTTCAGTAAAAACAAATAGCCATGCACGACCTGGTTTTCGCACGCAAAAATTGTACTTCAATTTCGAGTCTGTCACTTTTTCATTATCATAATAATCACGGCTGCTTTTTACCAATCTTTCTTGTAGCATTCTTGAACCGCCCACCATCATCCATCGTCTGTGATAGATGAACTTCAACAACAACAACCAGCCTGGTGCCCCAGGTAACGGGCACGGGGGTAGGCAGTTCAATGGCCCCCAGGGACAACAACAATCGCCAAACTTCCCCATGCTCCCACCTCAATTAGCCAATCTAACTCCACAGCAACTCCAGCAACTTAAAAATCAACCGCAGTTTCAAACCATGATGAGAAACTATCTACAGAGACAACAAGCACTTCAACAACAGCAACAGCAACAGCAGCAACTGTCGCTTCAAGGCCAAAGCTCAATGATTAATTCTAACTTGAGTAATTCAAATATGGCCGTTCCTCAACTGATTCGACAGGGCCATAATCTCGCTGTAAATCAGCCTAATGGACTTCCACCGCAAAGGTCATTTGCCAACCCAAGGGCTGGGTCTTTTCACCCCCAGTCTTCTCAAGTCCAGGCCCAAATGCAACAGTCAAATGCGCCAATAGGCGGCCAAATAGGCGGGCAGCCACTTCCACAGCAACTTCCGCTCCAGCAAAGACCCAGTGTGGCGACTAATCAACCCGGAGGACCAGGTTACAATACCACTATGCCCATGCAACAACAACAGCAGCAGCATATGCCTCAACATGCTCGAATCCCTACTCAGCAAATGAACCCTGGGGTGCTACCGCCAGGAGCAAAACCTGCGGTGATTGGAGGAAGACCTCTTGCGATGCCAATGCCTCCCCGAGATCCTAATGTCCCTCCTGCCTTTGCGGCTGATGTTCTTAGTTCGTTACCATACCGAGATTTGACCAGTTTAAACGAATGGTCTGAAAAATTGAAGAAGGAAGGGAAAGAAGTACCAGCAGAAGTAAGAATCTACGAGGAAATCATTAAGAAAGATGCGACATTCTTAAACAAGTACACCCAACAAGCCATGGCAAAGAAGAGAACTATAGATGGGCTTGTCAAGGATATTAAGGCGTATAACGACATCAAACAATTAAGAATGAATGCCATTAGTCTTTCATCCAAGAACCAATTTAACAACAGTATTTGGGGTGAAGGGTACCAGGGTTATGGGAATGGAGTCACCAACACCGCTACTCAATTGATTTTGCCTCATTATAGTCGCTCTCATACTCGTGTTCCGGACGTGGGCCTCACGGACCGTCAAATAAGTGAAAATATCTTAAGGAGACTAAATAGTGGAAAGTCTCAACATCTTGTACCTATTAGATTAGAGTTTGAC
Source organism: Isabelozyma rhagii (assembly GCA_003708185.3). Taxonomy (NCBI): domain Eukaryota; kingdom Fungi; phylum Ascomycota; class Pichiomycetes; order Serinales; family Metschnikowiaceae; genus Isabelozyma; species Isabelozyma rhagii. Next base: position 53,194 of record PPNO03000017.1, read on the forward strand.
CAAGAACGAGATAAATTCAAGCTTCGCGATACGTTTTTATGGGATCTTGACGAAGACATCTTACCTATGGATAGTTTCGTGAAGACATTAATTGAAGATTATAAGTTCATCCCTGAGCATCATTTCTATACGATTTTATCATCGGTGAATGAACAAATCAAAGGGTATAGAAAAAAACCGGATAAAACCATGGGAGAATTGCGAATTCCTATAAAAGTTGATGTCACCATTAACAATACGCAGTTAATTGATCAGTTCGAATGGGATATTCTCAACTTCAAAGAGGGAGATCCGGAAATGTTCTCAACAATTATGTGCGAGGAAATGAATTTACCTGGAGAGTTTACTACTGCAATCAATCATAGTATCAGAGAACAAACTCAATTATTCCATAGGGCCTTACATTTGATAGGCTACAGTTTTGATGGATCCTTGATTCATGAAGATGAAATAAGATCAAGATTGCTTCCTTCATTAAGAATAATTTCCCAAGATCATAAAAGCGGTACCGTAGTTGATGATTTCGTATCGATTCTTCGTAACCCAAGTAATGTTGCCGACTTTACTCCATCGCTTGTCAAACTAACGCAGCTTGAAGTGGAAAGATTGGACAAAGAGATTGAACGAGAATCTCGTCGTAAAAGACGTCACACCAGTAATGAGTTCGAATCCAATTCGGGATTCTCTTCTTCTTCTGGGAATGGTGGTCCTCCAGCCACAACTGGAAGAGGTACCTCCAGTAGAAGAGCAGCATTACATGCTGGAAGAGGAACCAAGGTGTCGATTCCTGATTTATCAGATGTCCCGAAAACATTCAGAACTCCGGCCCCATCGAGTATTTTACCCGGTGCTATTGATTTGGGAGTACCCGATATTTACACTTATAATGAAGCCATTATTAACAGGACACTTGTGAAGAATCCCAACTACAAACCTCCCTCCTTCAGCGATAGTGATGATGATGAGAATACGGTGCGTGGAGAAAATGGCCGGGTGAAGTATCTGTGCGATCTTTTGCAACAAAGGTTTATTGTTAAGATTAAATTATCTAGACGATAGTGTAATATATTGTATTATAGAGAGGGAGTATATCTGTAGAAAAGAGTATGTACCATCAGCAGTAGAAAGAGCTGCATTGAGAAGATATTATTCCCGTAGACTAATTATAACTTTTCTTCCCGGACAAAAGACTTATCTAGACAAGTGCACCAAGAATTTTGCAACTATATCCCAATCCAAGAATAAGGTTAGTATTAATATTATTTATACCCCAATGCATAGTCTCGGACCTAGTTTGGGCCCTTGTCATGTGTTCCACACAGGAAGTTTTTGCAGCCAATGTCACAGGCTCATGTAGTCGCATAACCAAAAGCTAAAGTGAAGAGTGAAATCGCTAACAACTCTCCTGGTGCACTATCTCAACTCTTCAGAGTAATCTGGCTTCACTGCAAGAATAAAGCTATTTAAATGCTTATTTTGCAGCTTCTTTATCAACTACCGCTAATCTTTACCATTGCGCTTTTTGTTCTTCGCTACTCTAAGTCGGTTCGTTATATAATCCATACGTTGATTCAGTTGCAAAATTAAAGTTGCATTCAATGCATTTGGTCAAACTTACGTCCCCCAGCAAAGATTATACACTACTGGATACCTGAAGAGATGTAATTAACATAATAATGACATACTTCACTTCTGGTAAAGAATCCAAACAACCGTACCCTCTTCAGATACCCATTTCTGATCAAATCACACCATTGTTCCAAGTCGTTATCTTCAGACCCGACATTGTTACATTCATCAACATGCTTTCGCTGTGAATATGTTTTATGAAAAAGTCGTGTAGTTCTCAATACCCATATCTGTCAAACCCCGCGAGCCAACATTTTTTGCAGCGATATGGGGAAAGGCATATGAAAATTACTCATCAAAAATCTAGAAAAGGACCAGGTCTGGCATTCCAACTACCAACGTTGTTTTCTAGTCTATTGAATAATGGGCCAGAAATACGCTTTAATTACGGGGGCTTCCTCAGGAATTGGATATGAAATCGCCAAACTCCTTTCCACCAAGGGATATAAGGTGATTGGATGCGCTCCCGAGCTGGACTTATGGGAGATGGGACCAATTGTGAGAGAACATGGAGTTATTCCAGTTGCTTGCGATATTACCAAGATTCCTGACATTTTGCAATTACAGAAAGTCGTCGAGGAGCATGCAGAAGGCAGATTGGATATCTTATATAACAACGCCGGCATCACATTTGGGGGTCCTGCGGTGGAGTTTGAAGATGGAAAATTATTGAAATTGTTTCAGGTGAACGTTTTGGGACATATTTATGTCACCAAGTACTTAATTAACTATGTAATTGCTGCTAAGGGGTCGATCGTATTCACTAGTTCGGTTGCAGCCAGAGTGCCATTATCATGGGTGGCAGCCTATTGTTCCACCAAAGCTGCCATTGATCAGTATGCCTTAGTTCTTCATGGTGAAATGAAGCAGTACGGTGTGAGAGTCCATTCTGTGATTACTGGGGGAGTCGATACGGCAATTTGTGACCCAATTACCGCAGTTTCCTCCCTTCAAGGGTCATTGTTCGAAGTCCCTGCTGCCTACGACAGTATCAAGTCAGCAGGTAATATGTCGAGAAATCAAAGAACGAGCATTCCTCCTAGTAAATACGCACAGCAGGTCGTGGCAAAAATCACTGCTTCCAGAGATGTGGGTTTCAATATCTATAAAGGTGCGTTTGCTTATACTTTACATTGGCTCAGTAGATTTGTTCCACTATTCTTATTGGAATGGGGGATGGCATTTCACTTCAAGCAGCTCAAGGTGTGGGCTCAACTCAGAAAGAAACTCAAGCAAAAGCAGGAGTGAGAGAGAAAAGGGTGCAGCCCAATGAATAAAGAAGAGATTTGTATGTACTATAAGATTGGAACTGTGTCGCACCTTTTAAAATAGGATGTGGATATTTCAACTATTGGAAGGTACAAACCTCTACATTCCAAATTAATCTGACATGTCGCTGTGTAGGATGCAGCAATGCAGAACTTATAATTGGTCTTAAGAATTAGTGACACTGTGTCGAACATATTATATCCTATCGAGTGAAAATGTCGTACAGCAAAATGACGACTTCACATAGTCCGCGCATTGAGACTCGAAGCTGGACCTTTTAAATCTGCTTGGCTAAGAATGAATATATAAATACAAAATGCAGCACTATTTAAAAGCTCGTAGGTTTTCTAGTAGGTGTAATCTGAAGTAGTATAATTCGAACCTGTAGCATCTTAATCTGTGGTGCAGTCTTTCTTTTGAAGTCCACTTGTGGTATTACACTCTTGTTATCGGGATAGTGTCAGTGCTTGGCACCAGCGACACTAAATTATCCAAAAGGATGCATTTCTAGAGGCTAGCATCTTATGTTATAAGTAAAGTTAACTACTGACCTTAAACAACCGAATATAGTAATATAAGTTTGCAGCTAAAATCAAAGTCAAACGCACTCATCGGTGCTCTACAGCCTCTACAAAATACAGGTGACTTGATTCAAATAGCCAAATCTATCATTCTCAACGACAAGAGAACCTTAATCTATTCTTAGGTTAGTAGCTTCATACTTCGACATATGTGGGTGCGAAAGAATTATGTTGTAACATTACACCATACCTACCTGTACCTATCAACAGCCATAATAATACCCTTCCAAAGTTACTTGCTATCATATCAGCACACTCACATTCAACACATTCAAAACTTTTTAACAGAACTGCTTTCTCTAATGAAGCTAATGAGATAGTCTGGTGAAATAGCCAGTCCCGGTTTGAAAGGTGCAGGTTTCTCGTACAGTCGTTTCGCATATGCTTCATACCGTAGCAGAAAAAGCATCATACTTTCGGTCGAAATCCGGTATACTTCCGACCGTGAATTGATCAAATAAACCGTAAAATTCGTCCACGATTGAAAATAGTACATCAAATGGGAACAGTTCGTCAAAGGGGCCCAGAGAGACCTAGACGTGGACTTGGTGTCGCTCGACGAGTTCCAGAACCGCCTGCAGGCCAGCATTTCTGCGCCGTCTGCTAAACTAACCCCGTCGGGTGTCAAGGCCAGAAATGCCCCCAGAAAGTCCGTGTTCAGACCCTCGGGCTTTTCGTCCAGCCCTGCTGGCCCCAGCACCCCCAACTTGAAGAGATGTAAGTTGGATGAAGTAGAATTATTGCCAGTATCGTTTGAAACTGCCAACGACATTGCAAGCCCTAGCGCCGACCCCGTGGCTAGCTAATTGCAGAACCAACAAGAGTCTCATCCCTCTTGGAAACGTTAAATCCTCAAATTTAAGAATCTAAGGGATACGAGGAGCTAACTGATGATGTCGTTAAACCATTCAAATTGGTGAACAACTTCGATGCCTCGAAATTCAAGTTCAGAACCATGACCATGAAACTATTGGAAAGTGCAGATGTCCTCGATGAACAGATCGAGTTGATGAGTGACTTGTACATAGAGGCACAATCTGGAACCGTGTAATTCGGAAATCCTTGTTTGAGTAGTCAGCCTGAGATAACCTGCTGTGGAAGAGTGGTAGCTGACTCCCCTACCTACGATAAATTACCTCATCACTCATTAAACTCCACCTCTCTCTTCTTAGAGACCTTGAGAATGGATGGTATTGGGCAGAGAGTGTCCTTGGATTTAACCAAATTGCAAGAATACTCATTGTTTGCTGGTCGGACTGTTGTATTGAAAGGCTCAAACCCTACAGGAAAGAGTTTTATCGTGCAACAGGTTGTAGAACCTCCACAATTGGGAGCTACGTTTTCCTCATATGACGAATCGAAGGATTACGAAGAGCTTGTGGGTGAAAATGGATTGAAGTGCTTGGTACCAGCCGGACCCTTCTCCGATCAACAGAATTTGAACTATCTGAAACTAGAATAGTTGGTGCAAAAACATCAAGCCTCACATTGTATTGCTCTGCGGTCCATTTGTTGATATTGAAAGCCAGTAAGTGCTTTCAGGGGACATTGAGATCAAGTCTGAGCAGCGGCCCAGAACTTTGGACGAGTTGTTCAGACAGGCGTTCACGCTTGTAATGAAGAAAATCAACCCCAAGATCCAGGTCATTTTGATTCCCTCCTTGAGAGATACTTTGATCAAGCACGCGTCGTATCCCCAAGACTATTTTGACAGAAAGAAATTCAGGTTGCCCAAGAACGTCAAAATCTTTCCTAATACCTTCAGTTTCTCCATCTTCGGTGGTTCTAACCTAGACATATATAAGGACTTGAGAGATGTTAGCAAGAGCGCTGACATTGGCTAGATTCCCACCAACAGATTCGATATAATCACCCACCACATTCTCCAGCAGAGACGTTACTACCCAGCCTTCCCCAGCCTGACCCGCAGAAACGTGTTCCAGAGCAAAGAGGACATCAACAAGGGCTACGAGCAGGACGAGTTGATGGCAGAGGAGCAGAACCATCGTGGGAGGATCGTGCCTCGAGGTGCCCTTCTTGGCTTTGACCGAATTCGTGGAGTCGATGCCAGACATTCTCATCATTCCCTCTGAGTTGAAGTACTTTGCCCGAGTAACGAAGGGGGTGGTGGTGATAAACCCTGGCTCGTGTAACAAGCCGAACAAGGATGCTACAAAGGAGGACGGGAGCTGCCTGGTGCTCTACATCAAGGCCCCCGCCGTGTCTTCCAACGAACCAGAGAACGTAGATGAGTGCAAGGACGGCATCAACTATCATAATGTTGGAAAGAGAACCGGGTGGATAATCTCAAGTCGTAGTTTAGAAATGCATGAGAAAATGGTCTAATATTCACTGAAGATTCTAGAGCCTAAAAGTTCCTTCGGCAAGTGTGAAGTACAGAGAATGCGTATAGACTTGATCTTCTAACAGAGTTTAACGAAAAAGTACTTGATTTTATAGTCACAAATGTATCTATTCTAGTGATTGTATATACTATCTTTATTTCTTAGATCCATATTTAGCAACCTTTCCATCAGGAATAGTGAAAAATACAGGTTGCTCATCAAGTGTAATAGGTACATCAAGTCTAAAATATCCTTTTCTTTCGAATTGGATAATGTCTCCCTCTTTTAACTCTCTTACATTGAGATCAGCATACGCAGAAGAATAAAACTCAGTTTGAGTGGTGATGAAATCCTCGAAGTTATCTCCCTCTTCTAATTTGTCTTTGGTTATCAAATGATCGAAGTCTACTAACTTCACTTCAATTTTATCATCACTGTTTGCAATCCAGGTAATTTTCTTAGAAGTCTTTCGGAAATCACCCTCTATGTGAAGGTTTGCTTCAATTTTAATTACAATGTCATTCTGTCTATGAATATTCTTTATGATGACATTACCCCAATCCATGAAAGTAACTTCCTCGTTCTCACTGAGGTTCATGGCATCTTCCTGTTCAATTAAAACATTACTAGAATATATGACTGTTTTCAAACCAATAGCAGGGTTCTTCTTATGCATCGGTTTTTTTTCCATTCTAAGCTCGGATGGGACATTCAACAATACAACCTTCACCATGTTATTCAGATTAATTGCCGTAAATCTTGGAGCAACTGGATCTATGACCTTTTTATTGAGAGCCCAAAGAACAGACCACTCCAAATTGATTATGTTCTTAGATGGACCCTGTGCCATAATAAAATTACGTAAACCTTGCACCGTCATACCTCGTCTTTTAACTCCTCTAATAGTTGGAAAACGAGGATCATCCCAGTTGGACACGTAATGTTTATCTACAAACCATTGAAGTTTCCTTTTTGATAAAAGTGTTCGTACAAAATTGATTCTTCCGAAGTCCCAAATATCAACATGGCGTAAATTCAAGGTTTTTAACATCCATTCATACTGAGGGTTGCGGTCTCTATATTCATTTGTTCTTAGCGAATGTGTCACCCCCTCAATAGAGTCTACCACGGGAACACAGAAGTCATAAGTTGGATACATTTTCCAAAGAGTACCAGTTTTATGATGAGGAGTTAAGTTCGTTCTATAGATTACTGGATCTCTTAGGGCCTTATTTGAAGCTTTAAAGTCAATCTTTGCTCTTAGTGCGTTCTTTAGCCCCACCTCAGTGCCGGTTTTCATATCTTTCGTGAAAATTTTAAGATTTTCTTCAATTGACCTTTCTCTTCTTCGGGATGCCTCGCCAACCATTCTTTGCTCTCTCATCACCGTCAAAGGAGTGTCATCACAATAAGCTTTTCCCTGCTCAATGAGATTAACTGCCAAGTCATACATGGCATCAAAATAATCTGATGAATGTGTAATTTCGTCTCCCTTTATGCCTAGGTACGCCAAGTCTTCAATTATTGAGTCTTGAAATTCTGTTTTCTCCTTTGATGGATTAGTATCATCGAATCTAACAATCAACTTTCCCTTGTATGCGTGAGCAAAATACTCATTAAGCATTGCTGCCTTGACATGGCCGATGTGTAAATAACCTGAGGGCTCTGGTGGAAATCGGGTAACAACTTTTCCCATCTCAGCATTAGGTAAAGGAATCTCAAAGTTTGCTCTATGAGCTTCTTTTTTAGCCTTGCTACTATTCTGAAGACTTACATCTGTCACTTTTCTAGGGCTTTTGATTTCTTTCACAGACTCGTCAGCGAGACTCTTGATAGTTTTATCTGACATTATCAAATCGTACCATCTTGAAAAATTGATGCAAGTGTCACCTTTGAGGATTGAAAGCGATACAGGATTGGATTTTAACATCCCCAACATAACAATATCCGCCAAAGAAATCTCATCCGAAACAAAGAATGATCTTGACTGAAGATGCTTGTCAAGAAATTGCATATCGACAATAACATCTCGATAATTCTTGTTCCACAATTTTGTCAAAGCAAACTCGATCCAAGGCTTTGACTCAGACACGGAACTGAGATTTTCCGGAAATCTCAAGGCCAAATAATCCAAAATTTCCAGTTGGCTGTAATGCTGTTGACCATCAATGGTCACTAATTTTGTTCCCAGGTCCTGATTGTCGATAAGTCTATCAGGAACATAATTGACGGAAATATGCTCCTTGTCGATGTTGATGAGCTTCGTAACTATTAAAGATGAATAACCAATGAAGACAGCTTTTGTAGCCACCGATAGAGTTAACGACATAAGTGTAGTTGGGTAGGAAAGAAAAAAATTAAGGTAGAGGCTCCCTTAAAGACATAACTTCATATATAGGGCAATGCGCGATTTTATACTGCTCAGAATAGTTGAGAATATTTTTTATGCAACCTAGTTTGGCGTGCATAAAATTCATTTGACAGATCTTTCTCGCAAAAGTAACTTCTCATAACTGAATTTGATACGAACACAATAATTCAATTGATAAGTACCATGATGTGGAAGAAGCTAATAGTCCACTTGACAGCTTTGGGTCCCTATTTCAATTGCACAGCATGCTGCTAATTGTACAAACATCTAGACAAGGCATCACTCGAGAAATTGGCCAACCTTGTGGTTGGAACTAACAATCAGGATCAACCTTTACACACATGTTTTCCATGTTGGGGTATGGACTCCTGTCTTTTTCACCAATTGGTAGGAAATTTTATTGCTGTTTGGTATGAAATTATATGTGCCGGAAGTATGATAAATACAAACCGGGGGTACGAAAAATATTCACCCTCGGTATGAAACATTACAAAAAAGACTTTACTGAATAAACCCGTGCACCGACTCCGCCCGTGCACCTTTGCCTTACTAATTAGGGGAAAGAAAAACACCAGAGCGAATTGTGACTTTTAAATTTCTGCAACTTTCTTTTCTTCGTATCTCCATTTTCTTTTTTATAGTCAACCTATATTTTCATAATACTATATCCCGAGGTGAAAACAGAGCGTACAGCCAGGGGATTTTGACAATTTTTATTCCATTTAATACATAGAGTTAATCGGGGAGGGAGAAGTTTATTGCCACTTTTACGAGGAAATGGCACGAAAGCAGAATACGAGCGAAAGCCGGGACGAAAACAACCACTTATTGGAGTCGTTCGATACCCCAGAAGCAGAAGAGATGTATGACGGTGACATCAAACTACAGACACTACAGATTGATGATATTAGTAGTCAAGATTTAAGAAACTCCTTAGATGAAGACTTTGATGATAGTAATGATAATGACACCAACAGCTCGGATTTACGAGAAGGAAACTCCACCAGGCAAACTGATACCCTAGATGACAACCATCCAAGCGAAGCCGATAACACCGACTTAGAACTGCAGAGTCCAATACCGGCCACTCGTCTCACCACTGTACAACGGATAAAGAACGTATTTCATCACTTTGTTCCTATAAAGCAGACATATGAAAGAATCAATAACGGCCTCACAACCGGAAGAATGCAAACTAATAGCCCAGGAAGGTTTATTGGTCGCGGAACCGATGGAGTCTTCCGTAATTTAATGGCCAAACCCGACACAGAGAGTAACCGCATTGACTTGGAGAATAATCCTCCATCCTATGAGGAGGCGGCTGCAGATGCTACCCCCGAGTATTGGGAATCAACTGTGATATCTCCGATGTACGAAGATGAAGTGTTTGTTGAAGGGTTACCCGTGGGTAATGTAGCTAATTTTGTCTGGAATGGGTTGGTTACGGTAGCATTTCAATTCGTGGGATTCATTCTTTGCTATCTTTTGCATACTTCCCATGCTGCCAAGCAAGGTTCCCGAGCTGGATTGGGGATTACATTCGTGGTTTATGGATATGGCATGGTTCCTTCAAACTTTGGTAATTCACGGAAAGTGCCCCAACGGTACGAACCAAATGATCCAGATTCCTTTGATATACACCGATCCTCACCCATAAACAACGGTGGAGTTACTGATACCTACCAATCTAATCTTAATAGTGGAATTGAAGATCCGACTAAGCTTGAAGATTCTTCTGCTCCTTACTTTGCATACGGATTAATAGCATTTGGATTGTTTATTACTATAAAGTCGTTTGCTGATTACTACCGAGTGAAGCAAATGGAAAGAGTGATTTTGTCTGCACCATCGCAACCATCGGTGACGACTACTGAAAGAACTGAAACTACAGATAACAGGGAAATTGAGGATTAACCACAAACAGGCCTAGGGCCATTAATAAGCTATTAGATGCATTAATACATTATGATACGGAAATTTTATGTAGACTACCTTGTTAAGCGCTTTTATGGCAATATGACCAACATCTTTTCGTAGATGGTAAACACAATACCTCCACTCAACACCAATCTCCCCAATCTTGGAGTGGCACCTTTCCAGAACGTCAATAATCCTTCGTCTTTGAATATCCTTATGAAGCAATTGAATGTAGAAGTGTACAATTTGTCTGCTCCCAAAGCCTGCATTCTTGTTTTAACTGTATCGATTGGCATGGTGGTATACACCGTGATGATACCAGCGAAAGACCCCACAGCGAATGTAGAAGCAGAACTAAGAGGCTCGTTAGGTTTAGCTCCAGAAGCTTGCTGTATCATAGTCTTGATGGCATTGTAGGACCCCAATCTAACTGCTTGATTAGCTGCTTGTCTTAATGAGACTGACACCACACCAGCGTAAATACCTTTAAACCCAAGATCTTGAATCAATTTCCATGATCCTGATATTATTCCATTCTGATACTTTGGTTTCAATGCCTGCTTATCGTCAATTAAAGCGGTTTTAATGGCTTCAAATGGTGTAACTGCAATCACACTTTCTAATAAACCGGCCCCTAACCCAGCAATTACACCTCTTGGACCGGACAACTTACCGTTTTTATCAGCCAAAAGTGATTTGATCGAATCAAACCCTAAGAATCTGACGGAGGCCTTGACAGTATTTCCCACCACGAAAGCTGGACATCCTACGTACAACGAGGAAATACCTTGGGTCTTACCAATATTGTAGATAAGCACCAATGGGTTTCGAGAAGCCTTAGAGCTCTTATTCACCAACTGCAATCGAGTTTTGGCAAACTCAAACGGGTAAGTGATGACTCCCTCCACAGCACCAGCAGTTCCTCCAGCTATAAAGGATTTGAATGGATCAACTTTTTTCTAGATAAGTTAGTATGAGAATTGTCTTCACTCGTCAGTTCTGATAGTATACACACTTTCTCTCCTGTACTCATGATCCGTTTGCTCTTGGTTAAAGTGAAAAATGAAAAACTGGAGTAGTATTTGAATTTTTCAGTGAATTTTTTTTTTCTGGTGCCGGTAACGGCTGCGATAAAGATATACTGAATATGATTCAGAGATTATAACCAAGAGACTGGGAAGAAAGATGCTTGCGGTTTAAGTGATAATTACTTATATATATTGAGAGTCTGAAAAAGGTGTGCTTAGTGAATGCTCTTCATTGGGCTAGATAAGAGAATATCTCTTTAACAGCGTCAAATCACAATCTGGGGAACCCTATTGCTGTGGCTTATTGGTTCTTGCGGTAGTTTCGACAACAAATTACAGCCTTATTTAGCCCTCAAGAGAGAAGCAAATAGCACCACAATCATACTGATGTTCTATTTGGCCACTTCTAGTGAAGAATCTCACTTTTAACCTGATAGTCCATAATGAAGTGTTTACTGTCTTGTGACCTCTTTGTGGGTTATGCTTTTTATTTATTTCATGGACTATATCCTCTCTTTTAGGTTCTGGTTTAGTCTATTAGTCTTATATACATCGATTCCTATACTTCTGATCACTCACTACTGTCCTTATCTTCTCTTCCATATTACACATCGTCGAAGTCATCGAAATCATCATCGTCGTCTTCTTCGTCGTCTTCTTCTGCTTCTCTCTCTGCTAAATCAGCATAATAAGCTGCCAAAACATCCTGGGCTTCCTTATCCTTATCTGATGCAGGCGAGTTGGCTAGTGGTGGAGAGTTGAGAGCAACCGGTGATTCAGTCTTAACGTCCGACACTGCCTCTGAGTCTTCCATTTTAACTTTACTTTCTTCTTCTGCATCCTCATTGTCAATCTTCCCGAGAGTCGATTTACCCACGGTAGATCCCGAGTGCCATGAAGGTAATGCATTTTGTTCCAACTTCTGTCTGATAGACTCCTTTTCCATTTGCTCCCGTTCGTAGTTTTCGTCATTGGCAGTAATAGAAACATTAAGAGTAGCCTGTGATTTGGAGGCAGCATTTTGAAGCGAAGATGAAAGATTTGATCTCGATTTCCCACTGATACGACTGGTTAAGGCGTATGAAGCTGAGGATGAGGTTCTAGCTGGAATTGCAATGGTTAAAGCCGACTCGAAATCATTATCATCAATATGAGTATCATCAATTTTCTTCAAGTATCCAATGATGGGATCAATTTGGTACATTAACTTCTCCAATCTTGCTTGTCTTATCGATGCCTGCTGGGATGAATCGTCTTCTACCAAAATCCCATTACAATTGTCACAAACAAAATTTAACTTATCATCACTCAACAACGATATGGCATCAATTTGACTGACTTTCTTTCCACAACGAGGGCATAAATACCCATTGGGGTTACCTAGCTTGGACATCTCCTGTTTAATATCATTCACCACAGTGTGCACCTTCCACTTGATGGAGTCGATGGCCTCGGTAATGTGAATGTAATAATAGGTCCGGGTGGTTAGTCTCTGCTGAGTGTTCTCCTCCTTTTGCGTATGGTTGACGAGTAGTCGATCATCCACCAACTTGTAGCAGAGGGCTCGGAGCTGCTTGGGGTTGATACCTAAAAGATAGTAGAGATCATCTTCTGAAAGGACCGAATGAAGAAGAATCGCATCGAGAATAAGAATGTACTGCTTGGAGTAGAATCCTCGAGCCACGAAACGAATGAGCGATCTGATGGTGTCGTCCATGATAAGGAGAGAGAGACCGATGGTGACAAATGGGTGGTGAATCAATCTACGCACTTTAACAGACTTGCATGCACGGGTGCAGGGCTAGCTTAGATCGGTACACCTACTGACGGTGTACCGGTCTTTTCCTAGCTTAGTGTTCACGTGCTTGTCTTTTTATTGCTGAAATCTCAGGAGAGGCAGTTCGTGTTTGTGGCGGCAACAAAATACCCAATCGGGATGATTGCTGGCATGAACCTGCACATGCCTCGTTCACCAAACGCGAAACTTTTTTTGTTTGTCTATACAAAATTTCATGAGGTGTATCACTTTTCCCTCCCCCCAGTAAAATGCGTGACTTTGGCCCTTTATAACATGAAACTTACATAGATTCAAAAATTGGGGGTGAATTCAACGCGATTATAAAATATACAATATACGAAGGAATAAAAAAAAAAAAAAAAGGGAAAAGAGGGAACATCAAAGGTAACAAAAACCTAGACTCATCCCATCATTAAATTTCTATATTAGATATTCGCTTCCTTTTCTTCTTTCTTTCTTTATCGATTAACTATTCTTTATTCAAATATGGAGTTCAATAAAGAGATAGAGTTCAACAACCCGATTCCCATCAGGAATCAAAGAGTCCCACTCCAAGAAACAACTTCCAATACTACCATTACCGATACCCCCATTAGTATCAAAAACCCAAAGATCTCCACGCCTCCAGAAAGCGTGTATTCCAGAAAGAAGAACAGCTCGTCTATACCAGAAACACCCATCTCCAAGAACTATGAGTACAACCAAAAGGCAGATAACGCGCTCAAATCAAAAGAATCGGCTCTCTTGTCGCCAGCATTCTCGTCTCCGCAACAGAACCAATTTTATTATCATGGGAGCAATAACTCCTACATAAACTTGTCGATTCCTCCTAAACCTTCGTTTGAACAACCAGATGAATCTGTAGTGAAGAAGAAACCCGTGAAAAAGCAGAAAAGAGAATTGAAAGAGTCAGGATTCAGTATTACTTCTGATGATAAACCACCTTATTCGTACGCCACTTTGATTGGTATGTCGATCTTAACCCATCCCGATAAAAAATTGACCTTGTCTCTGATTTATCTGTGGATATCCGATACCTTCAGGTACTATAAAAGAGAGGATGTAGGATGGCAAAATTCGATTCGTCATAATTTATCCTTAAATAAGGCATTTGTTAAAGGAGATAAATCAAAAGATGGTAAGGGCCATTTTTGGTGTATCAAGCCTGATTGTGAGGATTTGTTCTTGAAATCGAGAAATAATAAGAAATCAGGGTTCCAAGAGGTCATGGATCAATTGAAACAAATTGACAATACTTATAGTAACCCTACAATTAATTCCATTCCATCATCACCAAACTTCAATAACTCAGAAGAGATGTCATCCCATAAACGGAAATTATCCAATGACAACGATGACGAGAGCTATAAGCGTATAAAGTCATTATCCGAATCATTTGACTCGTCTTTGGTTGCAACTCCAAAAGTTTCCCATTCCCCACCATATACAATGAGTGAATCTCCAAATAAACCTTTGTTGGCCGGGAAAAATTTAACTTATACCTCCAGTTTCAGCTGTAATTCAAACTTGGAATTAAGTCCGTTAAGAACAAGTGAAACTGGTCCTTTATTGGAACCATTAACCCCTGCTAATAACGTCTATAAGTCAAACCAACCATTCACCCTATCCAATGTTCATCATTACCAACCTCCTCACCTTTCACAATCCAATATTTCTGTTGCTTTAACGACACAACCAAATCCATGTTCGCTATCCCAATACCATATTTCAAATAGTTTATCCGTGCCTACACCAACAATGAACAATATCAAAACCCCAAAGTCTGGCATCAAGACTCCTCTCAGAACTTTAAAGACTCCTCAAACTGGTTCAATAATTAGAAAATTATGGAACTCTCCTTCATATCTTGATGATTTCTATTACTCTCCATTGATTTCCTCATCCCATCATCCTTTGAATTCGTATGATGATGATGACATGATAATGAGAGCTTATGAGAGTCCGGTGATCCACATAAATGGCTCTAAGAATGTTTTAGTTGGTCGAGAATCTAGAAACTTGTTTAACGATTTGAAGAAATTCGATAAACCAGAGCTGGAATTCTCAAAGAAACATGTTAGATCCCACTCGAGGAAGTTTAGTTCTGATGAAAATGGGTCGAAATGATCTAAGGTTGGGTGTTTGGTTTTTGTTCTTGTGTTTGTATTATTAGCTGTCTACTTTTCATTTGTTTATCGGCGTGTGTGCCATTGTATTATCATTGCTTACTGTTTTCCTTTTTTAGATGTTAATTTCTATACTGGTTATAATCTTCTATTTACTTTATTTTTATTGTTAATTGTCATTACTGTAGTTCTAGTCCGTACTGGAACATCCTTTGCATCCACAGGTGATGCATTGCAAGCTCGTTGCTTTGTCGTCGTCTAACTGTGACTTTGGCACTCGACAGATACAGGTGCTTTGATGATTCTTCTCTTCTCTGACAATACAGTTCACACAACATAGCTTTTCATATCCTTGTTTTTTCCATTTGGCGATTAACAACAGATTGACATACTTCTGCTTGAGCAAGTACTCGTATAACTCTCGTGATATGATCTTTTTTTCATAATACATAGTGTACACATATTTACTGATTTGATGGTTTATCTGATATATGGGCCACAGAGAGGATTGTTTATTCTCGGTTTTGATTGCTTTCGTTTGTGCCTCTCGTAGTTTTTGCCTTAGTTTTTTGATCACTGGCTCTATTTTCTCATACCCTTCGGGCACTTTCAGTTTACTTGTTTTGGGCATGCTTAATACAGTTGTTAGTTGCATTCGAAAATTATGCTTTGATATAGATGGAGCATGTTATATGCAGGACATCATCACGGTTACTGCAATACTTCGTATTGTGAAGAATAATTGCTGCTCGGTACGAAACTTTTGTTCAATTGTAGTGATAGATTCTGGTATATGATGTTTCTTTCTGCATTACAGATTCAGTTCCACTACAGGTATTTAAACATTTAGAAGGGTTGGTGGAAATAGAAAAAAAAAAGTACGACAGCTGCAGGATTCGAACCTGCGCGGGCAAGCCCATTGCATTTCGAGTGCAACTCCTTAACCACTCGGACAAACTGTCTACTTCCCTAAATGGGATGTACAATGTCTGTTTTATGGCTTTATTGAATACACACCCTTACCTCCTTCATCCCGTCTCTCATATATGTATAGAATTGTTTTAGAAATATAAAAGGCTAAACGTTAACAAACAAAAAGAAGTAATGCAATGAAATTAAAGCCAAAAAGAGTTTACTCTGGGTTCTAGAGAGCCCATTTACATACTTATTCCTCTGATTCACCGATTTGTTTCTGCTGAAGTAGATCAATTTGTTAATATACACTATTCACAACCATGCACTAACTGGTTCCTTGGTACCTTATATCCACCCTCTGCAAAGGTGGTAAGATTTGGGTTGAAATAAAGATTTGCGTGGTCTTGAATATACTGTGTAGTTGGATGACTCTCGGGGTCACAAGTCATCAACACCGCATCTTCTGGTTGGTAGATTCTTACATAGTCGACTCGCATATGCGCTGGGAATGTTAATGCATTCCAATCGATGTAGGCCCAACTGTTAGATATACCCAAGTTCATAATTATGGACATTGGTTCCTTGGAGATTGTCCTGAATCCCACGTTACCATTTGGAGCCATCGAATACGCATGAACTGTCATTGTGGGCACTCCAATGTACCAACTGATATAACCATCATTATCATCATTGAGGTACTCCATTCCGTAGACCTGGTATTGACCGGCATTAACCCCCTTCTCATACCATTCTGGATTTAACGTAGTTACTCCAGAAACTGCTTGCTGAAAAGGCCCCCCAGCATAAGTATTTGCAACAGTTATTTCGGGAGTATGAATTTCAATGAAATTGTAGTCAGGCATGTACCAAATATCAAAAGGAGCAATTTGATATGAATGAGAAACCACCCCATTCTTAATATTGGTGTCAATCGAACCCTCAACAATGTCTATTTCTGGAGCCCCTCTACCAGTACCTCTATTTGGATGGTCTTCTCCCATGCAGGTGCATGCATTTAATCTTTGGCCAGGCAAATAGGAGATACCATCTGGGGATGACTGATTAGCGGTAATACCAGCATCACACGAATCATAGGCATATGGCCAAACTCCCTCTGTGCTTCCTTTGAAACCCGGGCGTCCTAAATTGCCCAAAGTCCATAAACCGGGCCAAAGCCCAGAAACATTACCGTAAAACGGTAATTGGGCTGAAAATTGATTGAAACATAGTTTATTCCACGATTGGAGCATTCCTGAGCGGTAGAATAAGTCGTGATTCTTGTATGCGTCTAGTTTCAATACCATGGTACCATTAGAGGTGGTGATGGCATCTGGATCGTACCATTCAAGATCCTGAGTACCAGCATAATGGCTATCGAGACCTTCGAAAAACTGGTCATCGCCTTCATAGAATGTTCTTCCTTCTACATTGAACTCATCAGAGAAGGTAAGTTTCCATTTGTCGCCGTATCTTGATTCGGCGTAATATGCATCTTCAGGAGTATCGGGGTCTATCAAGTTAGTTCTGATACCGCTCAATAGAGGATATGAATACTGAGTGAGAACCTCGTAGGATTGGGGACTGTAATTGCTGGCTAATCCCGTAAATGTAATTACAGGGAACACAACAAACAATGCTAAAGCACCAATAAGGAGCACTACAAGTCCAATGAGACCCCCTAGAGATCGTTTATCGAGTCTTTTGATATCATGCCAGAACCGATTGTTGTCATAAATTGCATCGGCCACGGGATCGGGATTGTGAAGGTAGTCATCGGGCTCTTTCTCGTGCATCAATAATGGGAATGAAGTTGCTGGGTACCCGCCAAAGGGACTAAACTCAGCATTGGTGAATAGAGGAGAGTCGAAGGAGCTTAGCGAAACCTGAGAGCCTGTGGGTAATTGTTGGTATATGCTTGTTGCTGGTGGTGGAGCGTTTTCTGAGTGGGTAGGTGGGGACACGGAATGGACTGATTGTGTCGTGGAAGTGTACTCGGAGTGAACGGAGCTTGTGGAAATGTATGAATAGGTAGGAGATGGAAGGAGCTGGGCTGAGCCGCTTCTAGTTGGGAGCAAATTGTTTGTCAGATTAGACGAGTCGTAGTCGTAGCCGAAAGGATTCGGCGGTCTCTCATTTCCAAATGGGTCTTCATTATCTTCCAATGGCGGGGCATTGAACGTTAAGTCACGTTCAGTCATTGATCTGAACGAGTTGACACATCATTGGGGATTTGCTTGAGTATAAATACCATCATTCCCCATCAGCCTACGTACCAAGACCAGAGCCGAGTGTTTTGCTACCTGTGTGCTAAGAAAAAAGGCAAAGAATTTTATTGATGCAAAAAAAAAAAAAAAAATAGAATCAAAATACTGAGTGAAAAATTTGACAAAATGCGCACAATATTGTCTATTTTGGTGCACTAAACAAAATGGCGTACTGCCTAAACGAAGAACAAAACTTCGTGCCAAGTACATAGAAAGTAGCACAGAAGTTGAACGGGACATGAGCTGAGATTTTGGAGGTTGGCGTAGGGAGAAGATTTGTGAACGAGAGGTGCGATGGCCTGTGAAAAAGGGTATATTTGGTGATATGAAACTGTGCTGCAATGCCACTAAAGTGATAGCTGTCGCACATTGAACCCAGCCTTTATGTAGTTTAATGCAGGCTGGCGGTATATTCTCAGTTGTGACGTGATATTAGTCATTATAGTCAGTTGTGAAGGTAATGTTTTACTAGAATTAGCAGCAATTGGAAGGTCGAAATGCTACCATACTGGCTGCGAATTTTGCTACAGAGTGCTTTTAGAGTGCTTTTGAGTTAGATGTATAGGGAACAACACAACTACGGCAACAGAATACATCTCTGGATGTCTAGCTTGTAGAGCATTCAGCCACACATGAGACGAATTAGCAGCTTTCGTTACAACCTGGTTATGACAAATGCATCATCCGGATTGTCTCTGGGGGTTTGAACTCCTTCTCTACTACGACGGGGTTTGCTTTCTTTGGTGTAAGCTAACAATTGATCAGAAGTCTCCCATCTTTCTTTCCACACATTGCCTCTTGAACTTTTTACGCATTTCCTCTTGGATGTTTTTCTCATTCTCGCTGCTTTCTTCTTCTCACCAGTTGCAGAGTTTTTCGCAGCACCTCAACTTTTCTTATCTTCATGCTCACTTTTTGCACAGCTTTTCGCATTATCTGCAAAACTATGACAAAATACCCATCACCTACTGATAGTACCTTGAGCTCTTTTGATGTATCAAACCCCTTCTGTTAACGGGGAATGAACTTCATGAAAACTCCATTAGTAAGCGTGCATTTGTAAGAATTAGAAAATTCGCTTGCTGGAGTTAGCTACAGCTGACTAAGCACACATTCCCACTCCCCACGCTTACCTATATAAATACCTTAAACTATACCTCTCCAATTGAGTATCTAATTCTTCTATCATACCTCAATTGACTCAATTCTCTACTACTCTTACCATGACTGCTCCTCAAATCGCTGGCTCTGTTCCATCTTACCACACCTCCAAGCTCTCTAATGGAGTAGAGGTGTTCTACCGTGAAGTAGGCACTGCTAACAAAACTAAGCTTCTTTTGCTTCACGGATACCCTTCCTCATCCAGACAGTACGAAAACTTGATGGTTCTATTATCTCCCTACTTCCATATCATTGCCCCAGATTTACCTGGCTTTGGCCAAACCAGTGTCGCTGCTAATGCTCAAATTAGCTTTGAGTATTTGGCTGATACTACGGATTTGTTCTTGGATACCATTGGATTCGATGACTTTTCCATCTACATCTTTGACTATGGTGCTCCTACAGGCTTAAGACTTGCTTTGAAGAAGACTAAGAAAATCAATGCCATCATTACCCAAAACGGTAATGCCTACGAAGAAGGTTTGGGCAAGGACTTCTGGTCTGGCCTCCAGAGCATCTGGAAATTGGTTGACGAAGGGAAATTGAGTAAGTCCAACAAGCAGGAGTATGAAACAACTACTGCAGCAGCAAAGGAAATCATTACTGCTAGAAAGTACTATGACTCCCAGTATGTCGATGGAGAGCCTAATGCTACGGCACTCAATCCTGAACTTCCAGCAATTGACCAGTTATTATTACTTGAAGACGCAGGGGCTGCGGAACAGCAGTTGGACTTGTTCATTGATTACAGAAATAATGTCAAGTTATATCCTAAATTCCACGAATACTTCAAAGCTACAAACATTCCTATTCTTGTGGTATGGGGCATAAACGATGCGATATTTGTTAAGCCAGGCGCCCACGCTTTTAAACAGCACTCCAACAGAGTGAAGGTGTTGGAGCTTGACGCTGGTCACTTTGCAGTGTCTTCTCACACTAAGCAGATTGGCCAGGAAATATTGGACTTCTTTGCTGAGTACCAGCTATTAGCTTAAAGAGACTGTTCTGTCCCTAAGCAGCTTTCTATATTTTTACTTTTGTGGCCACTCTATGGGGTCATTGTTTAGCCACTCCAGGTTCTTCTTACTTAAATGCCTCTTATTTTAGCCAGTCCGGTAGCTTTTCGGGGACTATTTCTACCGATTTTATGTCAAAACTTTCAATCAATAACTCAACCAATATTCTCCCCCCTCGAGAACCTGTAAATCTTCTATACTCTTCCGACACACTTGCTAGGTTCCATCCTTGTAATCGTCTTAGACACCCAATCACTGCCCCCGTTCTATGTCTTCCCATTCCGCAGCACACGAGAAGAGGATAGTTCTCCGAGTTACAAATCAACTCCAATGCCTTTTTGATGGTAGCTTCACTTAACGAATCCCACGGGTTGGAATAGTTATAGTCATTCATCATGCCCACGAATTCGATGTTGATATTGTTCCCAGAACAGTAATCCAAGAAATCTTCTTGTGGTTCCTCACTAGCTAGCCAGAGGATGTTTTTCAAGTTGAGATCTTGTAGAAACGATTGATTTATCATCGATGGCTGTCCTGACCGATACAACTGCTTCTCCACGGGGCAGAAATTCAACGGTGGAACTATTCTGAGAGGTGGTGGCTGGGTTATTTTCGAAAGCTTCTTGAACCCATCATTGGGTGTTTCTCCATTGTACTGGACGACCGGGGATTCAACGTCCATGTTGCTGGAGAGAACGAGTACGTATAGTTCGTTGGCGAGTAATTTGAACCTAAATCGGTCCATCGACTTAACACCGGTACACCATGAACATCCGTACACCAAAGGTCAAATACCTGCGGTTGAAAAAAAACACGGTGACATTTTTCACTCCAAGTCTCCATTATCCACCGACCATGGCAAAGAAAGACGCTAGTGCCGCCATTAGAAAGGCTGCTGCTGCTGCCGCTTCGTCGTCGAGCACCACCTCATCTATCACCACATCCACGCCCAGCACAGCTAGCTCGGGTTCCAATTCCATCCGAGAAGTCATATCAGCAATCAACTTGACATACAAAGACTACACCAATACCCTAACTCCCAGATTAAAGTTGATTGACTTGTTTTTGGTATTCTTGGTGTTGTTGGGAATCCTTCAATTCGTGTATGTGATTTTAATTGGAAATTTCCCCTTCAATGCCTTCTTAGGAGGATTTATCAGTTGTGTAGGTCAATTCGTGTTGGTTGTTAGTTTAAGATTACAATATAACTCATCTGAAAGTACCAAACAAGATCAATTGAGTGAAAAAGAGGATGACACAGTCGAATCACAAGTCAAAGTGTTTGATCACATCAATCCAGAGAGAGCATTTGGTGATTTTATTTTCGCCAGTTTGATATTGCACTTTTTAGTCTACCATTTCATAAACTAAAACGAAATATATTTTAGAAATATTCATGAATCACCGTAGGGGATCGCTTAGTTTGTAGAAGTTGTATTTGATAAAATTAAGCTACATTAGATAAAGTTAAGTTACAATAGAGTACATTTGATTAAACTTTTTCGAACAATCAAACTGTTTTTATCCCTGTTTTCCTCGTTACATAAACGTTCTTAACATTTATTACTACCAGAGTTTTAAACAATTACACAACAGCCCGATTTTTCCTTTCCTTCCGGTTGAGCAGTGGCTTGTTGAGTTCTTTTGGCTGCTTGTTTTGAGGCATCTCCGCTAGGGCCATTTGATTTACCCGTAGCGTTATTTATGGACTGTGAGGTAGCATTAGGCGGGCTGGAAATATCAGGCTGAGAAGAAATAGGGTCGGTGGTTCCTGCCGCAGAAGAGGCGGCAATTGCACCATTGGAGGTAGGCACAGTACCATTGGATGGAGGAGGTTGATTAATTGATCTTACCAACCCGTAGAAAGCTTCTTCAACATTGATTCTTTGTTTGGCGGAAGTTTCCAAAAAGGGGGCATTAAACCGTTGGGCCAAACTTAAACCTTCTTCGTAACTGACTTGTCTTTCGATTTCCAAATCACATTTATTACCAACCACTAACACTGGTACATCATCGGTATCTTTAACCCTTTGAATTTGTTCAAAAAATGATTGTAGTTCTTCCAAAGAGTTACGGGAGTTGATCGAGTACACCAATAAGAACCCTTCACCAGTTCTCATGTACTGTTCTCTCATAGCACTGTATTCTTCTTGCCCAGCAGTGTCCAAAACATCCAACAAGACTTGTTCTCCATCTATGGTACATTGTTTACGATATGAGTCCTCGATGGTTGGGTCATATTCATCAACGAAATGAGATTGAATGAATTGAATGGTCAATGCGGATTTACCCACACCACCGCCTCCAACAACGACTAATTTGTATTCTTTAGTCATGACGAACTGAACGAGTGAAGAAATTGAATGAAAAAAAAAAAAAAAAAAGAATATAGATGTATATATATTAATTGAAAAAAAAGAGAAAAAAAAAAAAGTCAGAAATGGGAAGTTTTCCTGCTAAGACTGAAAAATTTCTCTGTTCTAGGCAATTTAGCTTAGCGAAAGTATAGAAACCACTGCACAGCAACAAAGTGCAAGTTACGGAGAAACGAACACGAAATGCAGTTAACGGACGGGAAACAGTGCAAGTTAAGGGCCGCAAGGTGGGGTGGGGGTGTAGACAAAAGTGACTCGTTACAGGTTAGTCCTTGTTCTACGAATAGATGACTGCCAGCCTAACAGATACGGTCATTGATGCATAAGTGGTATGTAACACGAATCATCTATCTTTTTTTTTCTCTTCGCCCAAGCCAGGCCTCCAGTGGGGTAAGCGAGGGAGCCAACCTGTAAAAAAAGGGAACAATCCTGATAGGAGAATGGGGGGCGAGCCGAAGCGGAACGAGGACAAGTGGGAATTGGCAGGGCGTGGGATTGGGCGGGAAGTTGGTGCGAAGTGGTGGACAGTGGGCTCGAAGTGGGCGGACTATTAGTGCGAAGTGGTGGACAGTGGGCTCGAAGTGGGCGGACTATCAGTGCGAAGTGGTGGCCAGTTGGTTCGAAGTGGGCGGACTATCCGTGCGAAGTGGGCGAAGAATTGGCGCGAAGTGGGCGGATCTGGTGACATGGGTCCACAAGTCTCGGTCCTCCGCTCGGGCGTATTTCTGCACCGAACGTTCTATGCCATCACACCCTCAGTTTGCCGAATAGAGCGTATTTTCTAGAAAACTTCGTAAACTTTCGTATCATTCTTCGTGTCACTCTCCGTACCAGCCCATTAGCGTTCGTGTCAGCTCCTTTTTGTTGCAGTTCCCCTCTTACATAACTTCGTTATACCTCTTCGTTATACACACCCTATGTAGTTCTACACACGCTTCACCACTTTCGTCTTGGTCAAACAATCGTCACAATACCATTTCCCCTTGGGCGGATTCTTGAACCCAATGCATGGAAGATGGAACCATTCTCGCTTACAATCGTCTCCATCGCATCCCACCATCTCTCCAAATGAAACCTGGTTACAGTAACAGTATGTAGGCTCATTCGAGTTCCCACTGGGGGGATTTGGATTGACGGCAACCGTGGCCTGCATCGGTCCTCCGGCAGCAGTATATTCTTCCCTGTGCTCCTTCTTAGGCTTGGCCACCCGCTTCTTTGGTGGCTCGTCGTCGGTGAATACATCGGGGCCTATTGCCGGCGCCGGGGCCATAATCTGCGTCTTCGACGCCGTAGTCACTTCCTTTCTCGATCTCTTCTTCGCAGGCGGCTTGGACTCCACGGCCGGTGTTGCGTCCTTCCGGGTCTTCTTCAGTTTGCTACCGGGCAATCCTGCTGCATTGGCACCGTTTGGCCCCGACATCACGTCATCTGTCTCATCTTCAGGGTCCTTATGAGCCTTTCTGGCAGCCAACGCTTCTCTTCTGCTCTCACTACGCTGAGACTGCGCCGACCGGTTAGGATTCGAATGATCACTTGGGTTAGAAGAGTCCATGATCATCGCAGGATGATTCAATGGCCCGATTCGAATCGATTCAGGAATTTCATTGTTATTGATGATCAACTTGTAGTCATTATCGATCCGAAACAAGTGCTTATTGAGCAAATCAGATGCTACCGACGTAACATGCATTTTTTCCTCGAGACATGGGATGATTTCGTGGATTTTGTCTCGGATTGTCGTCAACTTCTTCACTTTCGTCGGTTTATCGATGGCCGCACCGTCTTTGGGATCATGAAGGTTTTCAATGTAATTCTTTATATAGTGGTTTATCAAAGGCACATTATGGATACATTTGGCATCGATTTCTTTGAGTAACGTGAAGTATTTGATCAAATCTATTGGTAATGCTTCGATGGCATCACTGATGTCATTCAACCCAGGTAGAAGTTCATTGATGTTGGTGATATTCTTCGCCCGCTGCTTGTACTGCTGGAAGTGCTGGAATTGCTGGCTACTCTTGGTTTTGTTGATGAGCCGCTGCGACTTCTGGCGCGATGGAATGTCCTGGTACGTCATGGTGAACAAGAAAGAACAGGGTTGGCGTTTGTTTGACTGAAAGATGTGCTCCGTGATGCGTGGTGTCTGCGTGGTGTACGGGTGCACTTTGCGATGACCAGGATGGCCACATGTACGGATCTATTTCTTTGCGGAGGTTACTCCGGAACCCTTTTTCTTAGAACACGAGTCAGGAGTTAAATGTCGGGCTGAAAAGAGGCATTTTGGTCTACGGCTGCGTATGGCGCGTTGTTTGCGCCTATGCCGTAAGACATGCCTCTGAATAAATCCAAAACCACAGTTGAAAGGCGGAAGTTGAGGAATACAAAAAACTGTGGATGCAAAATTCCTCATTGCGAACGAAAATCCCGAATGACGTTCGCACGTGTTTTAACCATACACACAAATCGAGATCCGAGG
The DNA here is from genome assembly GCA_003708185.3 of Isabelozyma rhagii. Lineage (NCBI taxonomy): Eukaryota > Fungi > Ascomycota > Pichiomycetes > Serinales > Metschnikowiaceae > Isabelozyma > Isabelozyma rhagii. The sequence continues at coordinate 78,465 of PPNO03000017.1, forward strand.
GCGAGGTGTCATCATAGCACGTGCCGTGCACTCAAATATGGTATACTATTGTTGCAAGCGACTGAAATGATCCCAAAAGGAAAACGAACGCCAAACTCTACTTAAAAATCAACGTTAGATGGATATATAACCTAACAGGTACGCATACATTGGCATTTGAAAAATTACTAGAGAATTTTCTTGGACGGAGGACTGTTACTCGTTTACTTTTTGTATGACATATACATAGAAGCTGATCTGATAATGAAGATTTAGTTTAGGCTCCCTTGTACTCGAATATATAGACATTACTGCTTATAGAACATTTCCGGAGTTGATACTTCCATTTCATGTTTCTAGGATTTTAACTTATTTCAAACTTTAAAACTGTGGCATCTGTCAAAAAATACCAAAAATATCAATACCTAAGAATTTATATATATTTTAATGGATCAGAAGAACCGACATCCCAAGGCCCCGTCAAAAAATTATAATAAACATATACAGACTCCAAGATCTAATTCTAACAGTTATTCAGGTTCCAATTCTTATAGTTATTCAGACCCCAATTCTAACAACCCAGGATCTATTTCTAACCATCTAGGCTCTAGCTTTAACCAGCACCTAGGCTATAATTCTAACAACTACAATCCAGGTTCCATTTCGAATACAGTCGACAGCCCTACTGCGAACTCTAATAACTCAGGTGACAACTTCGACTATAATTCCAATAATATGAGTTTCCGTATCTACTCGCCCCAGCCCTCTGGATCGCCCCATGGCGGTGGCAGTCCGTTTTTACCGGGCCACTCTCCAATAAATAGAAAACGGCCATCTATACACGATAATCTAACTACAACTACTCCTAGTGGGCTCAACTTTCTATTACCATCTGCATCAAATGCTCTGAGGTCTCCCCATGGAAGCATAGAACAGAATATAAGCTATACTAGAGGTTATAGTGGAGAACGATTCAGCCTCAATGATTCTCCTCTGGGACTAACTCCAGGTAAGTCTTTACCAAATTCTCCATACCAGCATCAAGAACAATCACATTCCGATCTACTTAATCACCATCAACAACAGCAGCAGCAAAGCCAGGACCATCATCTTCAACAGCAACAGCAGGACAGTAGCGATGAAGATGACCGGTTTTTACGATTGGCTCGAGAAGCCTTGGTTGCTACTGCAAAAGGAGTAAAGAGGCAAGGTGGTGAGATAGGTGCCGATGACCTCTTGATGATAGACCCAACCATCCAGGACTTGCTCAGAAGACTACAGTACGCAGCATCGCCCCACGGGAATCCAATCAAGAAATCAGATGGTATAAAAGCCAATCAAAAGGGCCAATTGATGATTCAAAGTTTCTACGAGCAATTTCCTAACCTCAGTAACGATATCTTCACCAACAATCAACATTTATCACTCAATTCTAACGAAAGAGCCAGAACCCCACCGTCAGAAGTCCATCCTAGTAATCGGGAAAACAGTGGGTGGAACTTCTTGATTGGGGAACCAATTCAGTTCAAGAATGATCCTATTCACAAGAAGGACACAGCTCCAGAGCCAAGTGAGTTGAAAGTCAAACCAGGAGGATTCAGTAAAAAAGCGAAACATGATCGCAAGTTCCTCTGTGATAAATGCTCAATGTCATTCAGAAGAAGTAGCGATTTGAAGCGTCACGAGAAACAGCATTTATCAATCCCTCCTAATATATGTGACCTATGTGGTAAGGGATTCGCTAGAAAAGATGCGTTGAAGAGACATATGGGTACTTTAACATGCAAGAGAAATGCCGATAAGAAATTGTATGTGGATAACCTCCAATACTTAACCAAAGACAGCGATGATGACGATAACTTGGCGTCATATAAGTAAATTCCGTGGGGGACCCCGCAACTATCTTAGCGGACCCATGACAACCATCTCATCATATAAATAGATTCGTACGCACCCAGTACCAGAACCACAATATTTGTAACATACTGTACATTATACAATGCTCTCTTATCAGGCTGCAGCGGATCACGTCATCACGTGAGGTTGACGTAAAATGTCGCAAATGACGACACCCCCTCCTTGAACATCCGTACACTTCACATCCGTACACCCTGCTACCTCCGGCCTCGGTGTAACCTTCATGTACCGAGGACGCTTGTCTGCCGATTCGTACCGCAGGTTCAACCGGTGACTTTGCGTCACAATCACTCAATCTCGTGCGACTCACATGAATCCCATCACCAGGCAAAAGTAGTCATTCTACCAAAAGCTATCACGAGCATCCACTGATAAGACTCATTTTACCCATCGGATACTATTTTTGCCTCATTTCTGAGCATTTGTTTTCCTCGCTATTGCTCTTATTACTTCCATTTGACCAGGGGAATTCTTTTTTTTTTTTTCACCAACTATTTTTTAACGATTTTTCCGACTACGTAATTGCGGTTTTCTTTTTTTTTTTTCTTTTACTTGCATGCAGCTGACAATTATTTATACTCCCGAATTCCCATAAGCAATTTTTATAAATTCATCTCTTCATCATCTTTATTCTGTGTATATTCCTAATTTTGCTCCCATCATGTCATCTGCTAATCAGAGATTACAACACTTGGCTAGGCTCTTGTCCACCAACCAACTTTCCTCCCACCAATCATTGACCCCTGAACGTCCTTTCAAAATCGCAGTCATCGGATCGGGTAATTGGGGTACTACCATTGCTAAAGTGTTGGCTGAAAATGCCAACTACAGACCACATTTATTCAAACATCAGGTGGATATGTGGGTGTTCGAAGAAAAGATCGATGGCGTCAACTTAACCGAGATCATCAATACCAAGCATGAAAATGTCAAATATTTACCTGGAGTCACTCTTCCTAACAACTTGGTTGCTAACCCTAGTATCGTCGACACCGTCAAGGATGCTGATTTGCTTGTTTTCAACTTACCTCATCAATTCTTACCTAAGATCACCCTGCAATTAAAGGGTAACATCAAGCCTGATGCCAGAGCCATCTCTTGTCTTAAAGGTTTGGAAGTCACTCCTGATGGATGCAAATTGTTATCTACCTACATTTCCGAACAATTGAACATTCCATGTGGTGCCCTCTCGGGTGCTAACTTGGCCCCAGAAGTTGCCAGAGGTAAATGGTCCGAAACCACTGTGGCCTACAAGATTCCAGCTAGTTTCAAAGGTGCAGGTAAAGACATTGACCATTTTGTCTTGAAAGCTGCATTCCACAGACCTTACTTCCATGTCAATGTCATTGAAGATGTTGCTGGTGTTTCCGTCGCTGGTGCATTGAAAAACATCGTTGCCTTGGCTGTGGGTTTCGTGGAAGGTTTAGGCTGGGGTGATAACGCCAAATCAGCTATCATGAGAGTGGGTCTCTTGGAAACCATCAAATTCTCCAACACATTCTTCCCTGAATCCGCTGCTTCTACCTTCACCGAGGAATCGGCTGGTGTTGCTGACTTGATCACTACCTGTTCCGGTGGTCGTAACGTCAAAGTCGGTAGATACATGGCCGAAACCGGAGAAGATGCTTTGGCTGCGGAAAAAAAATTATTGAACGGTCAATCGTCTCAAGGTATTATCACCGCCAAAGAAGTGCACGAATTATTATCCAACGTTGGTAAGTTGGACGAATTCCCATTATTCGAAGCCACCTATCAAATCATCTACGGTTCTGAATCAATTGAAAACTTGCCAATCTTATTAGAAAGAGACAACCTCGTCTAATCGAGAAATTGCCAATCACATTAGAGTAGTAATACTTGCTCTAGTTGCTAAATATGTTTTTTTTTCTGTGTTTACTTCATCACTATGTGTATTATAGAGTTATAAATTTCAGTCATACAATCTTTCGTAGACAGAACTTTCACAAGTTTTTCGCAATTGGCCTGTGATGATGGCTATTGTGTGCGAAAGAATGCAGACAAAAATCTTCGGATGCGCGCAGCAAACATTTTTGTCTGATCACATGAGATATCTCGCAATAGACGCGAAACAGAGATTTGCACCCAACCAAATGTTAGTAATGAGCAATGGAGAGAATAGAGAATAAGATCAGACGAAGTGAAGTAAGGAAGAAAATTTGACCGGCACTCGCAATTCAAGCCAATCTCTGCTCAAGTAGATGAAGTCTCTTATGACAGTAAAAGATGGCAGGACGATGCAATTTCTCTAATGCGTGAATAAGAAAAAGCCACTCTACAACTAACAATATTATTTACTAACTTTTTATTAGAAATTAACTTTCAGTATTACACTGTTTTCACTTTATACATCAACTCCATATGCTCATTGCGCTAAATACATCATCTCAATATGCAGAAAATACACCATAAGCAGATTTCACTTTATGCATCGTGTTCTTATGCAGATTGCTCACAATTTATACATGGCATTCATACTCTCTTGATATTACACCCACCTCCGGCCTTGCATAATGCTCTACTCATTTCTTTATATCCTGCTTCCCAGACTCTTGGTGCTTCTTTTGCTTCTTTGACCGGTACTTAGCTAAAAATTTCTCCATAAAAGAATCGCTGAAGTCTTTCATTTTCTTCAACTTGGCATTATCAAACTCTTTTGGTGGTGCTTGGCCATGGAAGTGATCTCTTTTCGACTCTTTTACAACCAAAATCGACACCAATTCCTTGGCACAACCTTTAATATTCTCCCTTCCAATCTCCTTTTCGTGCTTTTTGATAAGATTTGGAACGTACTTCGCAAACGCTTTTCTCCATTGAGTTTCTAATGCAACTTCCTTACTGTCCCCATTATGATCAGCCTTGGCATGTTTATGGCCACCAGGTGTGCTATTACTACGCTTACGTTTTCTTTCACGTTCACGTTCTTCTTCTTGTTTTAATCTTTCCACCTCCTTCATTTTTTCTTCCACTTCTTTTTGACTTTCAAGAATAATCTCTTGTAAAGATTTTTCTTTCTCTTGGAATGCTTTAAGTTGGGCCTGCTTCTCTTGCTGTAAACGAAACTCTTCCCTTTCAGTAAGTGCCATATCGGAACCACGTCCATTTCCATTTGCTCTGTTTTTAGGTCCCTTTGGTAGGGCGCTGAGATTGGGTCCACGGGGTCCAGAAGGAACTTCTGCCCGAGGTCTTTCCCACTTGGAAATATTAAGTTTAGTATGATAATAATACTTGTTGCCAGATTTAGGGTCCACGGCCTCCTTCCACCCAGCTGGCAATGGTCCTTCATACTCTTCAATTTCCTCATTCACGGACTCACTAGGCGAACTTGTTGATCTCCCGTAAGCAGACGGCGAGTGTGAGGTAGTTCTTTTTGACTTATCTCCAGAGTTCTTGGGAATCCTATAAGCCATTTGCAATTTCCCCCATTCATCTAAGAGATTAGTTGATAGTTCTTTAATATTATCATTAGAGTTTCTAGAGTTTATCTCTTTAACCACATCTTCAATTTGGGAGGATTCGATTTTATTACGGGTAACTTTCGGCCATCTATTCAAAATTTCAAGTATCATTTCAATGATATCATCATCGTCTTTATAATTTTTCATGATTTTAGATAATGTTTTATACCCATGAAACTTTACTATTATAGAATTGATCTTGGAGTCGACTGTCAAATTAATTCTCTCAATAAGCTTCCTCAATATATTGACATCTTCAGCTTTCATTAGTGCTCCCATTATCTTAGAAACATCAATCTCAGCAGTAATAGGCAGAACAGTGATACTTTGCACGAAATACTCATTGATTATACTATCATCATCCTGCTGGCTAGTACGTAAGTGCTTATTATCCTTCAACCACTGTCTCTCTTGTTTTTGGCTTACTCCCAATGCCTCAGAGATTCCATCTGGGAGTAACAATGCTGCATCTGTTTGAGTTTTACCTCCCATAAACTTTATACAATTTGGTTCACCACAGTGACATGGTTGTGATTGTGCTCCGTACCTATCGACATTGTAATCAAATGTTAATTCTTCACCTTTCTTAATATTTCGTTTAGCGAATATCCCCATTCTCAATTTATCGCCCACCACCCATTTATCAACGTAAGCATTTGGATTACAAGAATGATTAACAAATCTTGCCAATGAGCCCTTTATCGTGGCATCAATAAATGCTTCCTTAGTTAACATCATGAAATAAAAGTGTTTGAAACTGTTTTGATCATATTCAATCATCCGTTGTCTGAAAGTGGTTTCATCAATAACTTCTCCGATGTATTCATAGATGAAACTTGATTCTGTGATATCCTCATTGGCTCTTACCCCGTAGCCCTTAAGTTCAGTTTGAAAGACACTCACATTGGCATACTGCTTCTTTTGGAATCGTTGATTCTCACAGTTCTTCCCACAGCTACAGTATTTGTTAATACATTCGACGGAGGTGACCCGATTTATACAGTCACTATCTTCACCACACGCGAGATTCTTTCGAGTATCTAGATCCCAGTCCTCCACACAGTCGCATGTCATGTGTTCATTCTGGCCAGAATCTCCAATATGCTTCTTGAGGTAAATACATTCGGAAATCTCTTCGAATTTACTCCGGGCTTCATCGGTTTTATCCTCGGCTTCTGTGAATATCGCCGGAGAATGCTGCTTCACTGCAGGCGGCGTGTTTTCGTCGCTATCAGACATCTGAATGATTGTTGTTGAGCAATTCCTTGGTTCAGACGATTAGCTAGATTTTTGACTTTTATTAATTAATAGAGTGATTCTAGACTTGCCTCGGTGAAGGCAATGTCGAGTATATGATAAGATAACTTGGACTTATTGTGTTTTGGTAGCAAAGCATGTTGATTTTCATTTTTCAGTTTTGAGATTCGAGATGTCAACGGTCGTGCAATGCTCCAGATATGATGGTGAAATTGGAAGACGGGGAAAGCACCAGTGGGAGGACCGGAAATCTCGTCTTACTGACGGAGTCAATAACATTATATGTTAGATCATTGTCTTAATAGATATTTGGGCTATATTTAGGTGTAATTATCAAGGTTCCTGACAAAAGCACTGCTACATAATCATGCATCTAAGTAATATTGAATAGTTGTATCTATAGCTAAGTCGTAGGCTAAAATCGCTAGTCTAGAAGGGTGTGGATCAAAACAGCTAGCTTTTCTGTGAAGTTATCGTTGATCTTTTTCCTGTTCCCAGCATTCCTATTACTAATACTAGAAGTTTCCACCAACTGACCAATCTGCTCAAACACACTCTCTACTTTATTGATCAAATCCTTGTCTCCCGAATTTCTCGTGGGGGTGTATATCTTCTTGATTGTCGTCTTGTAGCTGGTATTGGGCCCAATATTGGATCCTGATGACCACGATCCACTACTGTTGGATGAACTATTCGCTCTTTCTTCATTTGTATGCCCATTTTTAAAGTACTGACTAATTGGCGACTGTACCAGGGACGGAGGATTTATTACCGAGCCATTGGTGCTGAAACTACTCTTATGAGGATGGTTCTGGGTTCCATTTGCACCCTTGAGACAATTCCCCACATTCATTTCGATTAATTTGATCTCTCTAGCTCGTAAACTGATGAATATTGTTCTTGACAATACCAGATCGAATCCACAATTATTCTGATAAAATAACAAATCATTTTTCATCGCTGACATAACCTGTGATTCTAATTTAGGGTTTACTGGACACGACTGGATTGAAAACTCTGGTCGAAACTCTTCAACAAATGCAACATTGGGTAACAATGGAGTTCTTTTATACAAATGGCATTTTTTGGCGACCGATGGAATATTCAGAGTTTTATTTATATTCAACGACGTAACTGTGTCTTGAAAGCTCTCTCCATCTACATCGGTTTCATCGCCATCTGTTTCTCCAGTATAATTATCTTTACCATTGATCTTAGGTATCGTGACATCCACTTCAAGGGTATTTCCTAGGACCTTAAAGTTCACTTCTGAGTTCATTATCATTGAACATTTTTGTTCAATCTTACTCCTATTAAGATCATTTGCATTTTTTGATGTTCTATCCTTAACAATTGGAGTGAAAACAGTTGTTTGAGTCCTTTTGAGCCCAACAGTAGATTTAGTAGCCATTTCATCTTCATTTAACAATCTCTCATCTTGCACTCTCTTTTGGTTATACAAATCAAACATTGACTGGGTTCGTGACAATTTCATTTGTGAATTCAGGCTTACAGGAGTTAAATTCCCACTAAATGGGGTAGAATGATGGGGTCCGAAATAATTATCTTCACCTTCAATAGCTGGGGAAGGTGATCTCAATGAATGGATTGATACTCTTTTTGAAAGACTTCCAAAGTTCATTGGAGGAACATATTCTCCATCAGAAACATTACTACCCGTATTATTGGTGGTATTGATCGGTCCTAGTGACGTTATTGAACTTCGTTGTTGAGTAGGTTGCTGATATTGGCTTGTAGCCTTCCATTTATCCATGAGACTTCCTCCTATCTTGCTTAGAGAGTAATTTGAGGCACTAGACGAAAGAGATGAAGATAATGAAGAAGAAAGATATGCCATAGAGGAAGATTTTGATAATGATGGTCTTCTTGCTCCAATCAGAGTGAAAGTTTGTTCAGCTATGGGGATGGTCTTAGTACTGGTGTCCAAAGGCTTGCTGCTGGTTACGGTGCTCATGGGTGATGATTTGCCTGGTATTTCCCAGCCTTTGGAAGAAGTTATCGACCGCGCCAATAGCGAGGTTGAAGAACTGGAGGAATTACTGTCATTGCCTTTACTAGTGATTGGGATTGGTTTTGTTGGACTATTCGGTGTGGAGTTTTTTGGTGTTATTGGTGAACTCTGGATTTCCTTTGATATTAAGGCAGGAGGAGTAACCTCCGAACCGTAGTTTAGTGATTTGAACCCAGAAAAATGGTTAGAAACTGTGGTGGGATTAGGGTATTTCAAGATATCATTATTTGGGGGTATTTCATTACTCAAGAGAGATAAGTTGTCTTCATAATCATCAATAGTGGTGGAGTCATTATTCATTAAATTAAATTGGAAGTTATTATCAGGGACCAAAGCATTGATGATAAATATCAATTTTTTTGCTACCGTGGGATTTCCTGTCATCAACACAATTCTGTTGATTTCCCTATAGTCCAGATTTCCCAGTGTTGAACTAAGAGGTTTCACTGAGAGTTGGTCTCTTATGGGGATCAACACAGCAAAAAGACTAGCCAAGAAGGTGTTATGATTAGGAGTTGAAGAAGATGACAATGAATTATTCATTGGGTTGAACTGCGATGAGTTGAAGGAGGAGGATAAGTTGGAAAGAAAGCCTGAGTTTTCATTTAAGGATGAATTGCTATGGAATTGTGAGTTTGACAGAAACTTCTTGTTGATTGGTATACCATTTTGAGGGTTTCCTGGAGTAGGATTGATCCAATTCTTACCATCTTTGAATTCCAACCAATTCAAAATCTCAAGGATCCAATTTAGAAGAATCGGATTAAATTTGGATGTTGTTGGGTTATACAAAGAGTATTTTATGAGGGAATTCGAGTTGATGAGACGAGGAACATTACTGTTGAAGTGAATTAATTTGGTTAGTTTAAACACTTGATGGTTAAGGTCCAGATCATTCTGAAGGATGTAATTTGGAAACTGTATACGTTTGTTGATGATGTAGGGACAACTTGGGATAGTGCTGTGAGTAGGAGAGGTCCCAAGGCCGTGATTAGATAGATTGTTGGCATAATTGCTGAGGACAGAAATCAACTTCTTCGTAGTTAATTTTTGCAAAACGATGACAAAGTGGGAGATTTCATCCCAATTATTGTATATGACATCATTGATGTCGTTGTCAACGTTATGTAGAGGAATTATAAGACCAATTGCAAAACGACTACTGATTCCAGAACCCAGCGAAGAAGCTGAGGATGGAGAACAAGTCGGAGAGTGCCTAGTATCTCTTGAATTTAAAATATGGTTTAATGGTAGGTGTCTGATTGTAGTTTCTCGGGTAGGAAAAGCAGGATGAGGGTCCCATAGCGCCGAAAGCTCATTATCACCACCATTCAAATCTTCACTGTTTGAAATCAGGAACAACTTTGTTATTAGCACCGATTGATAGGAGCCGTAGGTCGAGTTATTGAGTGTTGGGAGAATGTGGATCTTGGTTGTGTTGTAAGTTTCTATAGTGGGAAGTCCACAGCCGAACAAGTAGTCGTTTAATTCACTAGCGTTATGGTACAATCTGGAGGTGAAGATGTTCTTATTCGAGTGTTGTAGTGGTGAAGTGGGGGACAGGAAGCTGTCGCTGTTGGAACGAGACAAGGACGGCGAGCTAGTGGTGCTGGAGGGATTGGAAGGGAGTTTATCGGAAGAAGAGTCGTAAAGGACCTGTTTAGAACGGAGATTGCCTCCATCTTGGGAGATCACTATACGGAAGAATCTTTGATTGAAGGGATGCGGTTTTAGTTGGTGTGAATCGGAAGTGCCATAGAGGATTTCTCTGGTGTTCGAGTCGTCATAGGAGCTTATATTGGAAAGATTGGGCGAAGAGGATACCGACGGCGTCTGAGTGAGCGTATGGGAGTTGCTGGAGCTTTGGATGGGGTTCTGGGGGTTTGGTTTTTGTTGGGAATTCTGATTTAGACTCTGCTGGGAGTTTTGTCTAAAGAGTCGTCCTAACATGGTATTGAGATAAGAAGGGAGCCACGGCTGGTATCAGAGGCACATTATATGATGGTATACAGACAGATAAGCAGGAGCTAATGTAATGAAAGAAAAATGGAGGGAAGTGGAGGGTAAGGAGTTTTCCCACGAAGTTTACTAAGGAAAGATACCGGGACAAAGGTACGATAGAGGGTCGGCTAGTAGGAGGTCGAGGGAGACTGCAAATGGGATATAAGGAGGAAAACCGTTGATTAAAGAGAGGGAGGAAGAAGAAAAGAAGGAAGTAGGAAAAAAAAAGATGGTGATGAGTTGAAGATAATAGCCGCCGCTTTGTGTATAACCATGACACCGATTGTACGGGGTGGACGTGACAGATTGCGGCCACGGAGAAACGGAATTGCGGCAAAGTGGCAGCGGAACGGCAGGGCGAAAGATGCGTGCAATGAAGAAGAGAATGGGCGGAATTAAGCGACTGATTGGGCGAGAAATGGACGGAGTGTCGACCAATTGGGCCAGTGCTCGGGCGAGCACACGACATTAACCCGGGGCTGCGCTATCGACCGCCGCTTGCATCTTCCCCTTATTTGCTCCGTTGACACAATGCGGCTAAGGAAGGTCGGGCCGAGCCAATGATGGAGAGAGGACGGAAAGATGAAGGCATATTCAGGAATGGGAGTACTTATAGGAGACAGAGAGATAAATAGGAGGTGAAGGAGGTGAAGGGGCCGGTAATTGGACAGAGATGCAGAGACTCGCATGTCATTTTGAGGTAATTATAGGCGAAGATTCTCTGTGCGTATGAGAGACGAGCGCATTTAGCATTCCTATAAGTAGTGTGTAGATAGATGAGTGCAATCACGCAATTACGGAATTAGAAGTGCTTTAGAAGGCTTTAGCGTATTCTGTATACTAGATCTGCAGTACTCTGAGACTTTAGCGTACTCCTTAAGCTAAATCTACAGTGCTTCTCATACTTCAAGGCTCTATCGTAATCCGTATACTATCTACAGTACTTTCTACAACTTCTCACATTCCGCAGAAAACATGTATTCGTTCCGAGTTCGAAGCTTCGGCTGGCTTATGATGAGTGTCATAAGCTAGATACTAGCAGAAGTCTCTTTATTTTTGTTCATCAGATCTGGGTCATTGAAAACCAGATCTGCAACAGCTTTTATTCACTTTCTCCGTAATTCGTGGTCCGCACTTTCATGCATGGTCGTTTTTGAGCACATCTTCCAACGTATCGAGCAAGATATCAGCATGTTTCTGCTCAAACACCAACGTAGGTCTCAATCTTACCCCCAAGTCCCCACATCCTCCGATGTTGATCCCCTTGGTCCGTAAGTGAAGTAAGAACTCGTTTCTTTGGCCTGCAGTCTTACAATCCCAAGCAATGAACGTACCAAAGTTCTTTCCTCTCAAATTGAACACCTTCTCCGGGTAGGCTGCAAACAACGTCTCGAGCTTGCCGTATAAGTAGTCACCAACTTGTGCAGTGCTTTCCACCAAGTTGTTCTTCGTGATTTCTTGGTAGATGGTACGAGCAATGATCGCCTTGGATGGATCCCCACACCAGGTGTTGAACTGTCTATATGGCTGGTTTGGCTGTAATTCAGGGTCGTGGAAGTAAAACCCAGCAGCCTGGAATTTCTTCGAAAACGTCACCATATCGGGCGGAGTGGTCAAGTTCCAGTGTTCGTGGGCCCAGAACTTACCGGTGGCTGCAACCCCGGTCTGAACTTCATCGACAATCATGAGGATTTCATATTTGGCCGTAATGTCTCTCAAGCCTTGGAAGAAACTTGAAGAAGCATGGTTGTCACCTCCTTCGGATTGCACTGGTTCCACGATGATGGCAGCTATTTGATGGGGTTTCCAGTCTTGTTTAATGATTCTTTCAAGCTCTGCCAAACATCTTTCTTCCTCCTCGATGTTTTCCTTCTTAAATTCGTCTAATGGGTATTTCAACGCTGGGAATGGTGCTACAGGCCAGTTGAAGGCGGGAATATCCAACTTGTGAATGGCTTTCGATCTTGTAGTCGATAACGACCCGAACAATCTCCCATGGAACCCCTTTTCGAACGAAAGAATCACCTTGTCTGAGGCCCCTGGGGTTTTGTTGACCATCACCGAAGCCAATTCTTCCGAGGTGAAGTCCATTGAGCCCCTGGCCTTGTGGGCCTGGTACATGAATGCGGCTTTATACGCGGTTTCGTTGGCATCGGAACCGGCTAACGCTGTCCATACTTTAGTCATTCCTGGAGGAGCAGCGGCCAAGATCCCGTCCTCTAAGATTTTGGCGTAGTTGGTGGGTGGGAAGCAGGCCAAAGCAGGTCTATTGATCAAGGCATTGGTCATTTCATCGGACTTGGCGGCCTCAATTAATGCTGGGTTGTTGTAGCCCAACGCGATGGAAGAGATTTGGGCATAGACATCGAGCAATTTGTTGCCGTCAGCATCAGCTATGTAGTTCCCGACAGAGTCGAAGTAGTCAGCCACGAAATAAGAGGCTCTGTTATCGAAGACTTCTCCCAATTCGTCGTTGATGGCCACGCTACTTGGCCCTGGGATCTTGCTTGTTTTCAACTCAGGGGCCTTGGGCTCGTTAGGGAAATAGGTGGCACAGGTGGACGAGAACCGGACATTGGGCCGGAATCTCAAGCTTCGTTTAGCAGCGGCTCTTAACATGGACGGCGGTGATGAGAAAAGAAGGTGGTTTTTTCATTAAAGAACGTGGAAGCAACTTCGGTTTTATATGGAAAGCGATGCTGGGAGTGCAGATAAGCTACGATTTGGCGGCTCTCGATTTCCCCAGGAGGATATCGGTTCCCGGCTGCGAACGGTTACAGAACGAGTGATAAGAGATGTACGGGTGTGAGGTACGGGCGGGGGAAGCAAACGGTGGAGGAGCTGTCGAGGAGCTGTCGAGTAGCGAGGAACGAGGAAGGAATAGACAGATGGAGGGATAGAGGTTCAGAAGACGAGAAATGGACAAAGGTTAAGGGGAAAAGGTTGGGGCATCGCAGGTATTGCAAGCCCGTTAGCGGGTGTCTGGTCCAGTGCGGGCCCAGTGCGGGTCCAGTGCGGGCCCATGTCATATAATGTTTGGGTCCATTGACGATGGAATTAGGTCCAGCAAGGTCCCAGCAAGGGCCCAACCAGGGTCCACCGAGGTCCCCGCTGACTATCTTGCCTCCCCTGCCTCTCCTTCTTTCGTACTCTACCGAACTGCTAGACACAATTCGCCCTCACTCGCGCTCCCTTCCGCCAAAGACGCCGCTGTTAGCGTTGGTTCAGCCCATGGCTATCGACTCCTAGCTATTTATAGGTGACCCCAGCCCCGCGAAAAAAAAAAACATGCCTCATTGTACAGGAAAAAAAAAATACATCACCAATAAATTCCTCCATCGCTCATTCCTCCTCGCCTCCCTCGCCTCCCTGCCCATGACCGACCGCAGACCCTCGAGTCCTCCGCCCACCGAGGGCCACCAATTGAAAAAGCTCATCAATAAGATCAGCGGCCAGCCCGCCTCCTATGCCAGAAAAGAAATCTACACCTTCGGCCGAACATTAGGAGCTGGCTCCTTTGGGATTGTTCGTTACGCTCGTGACAATGCCACCAACGAAGAAGTGGCGGTGAAGATCATTTTGAAGAAGGCATTGAAAGGAAAAGAGCAGTTTGTGATTGACGAGTTGAACTTATTACAAGAATTACACCATCCCCACATTGTTGGTTTCCGCGATTGGTTCGAATCCAAAGATAAATTCTACTTGGTCACCCAATTGGCTACCGGCGGTGAGCTTTTCGACCGAATCATTCAAAAGGGACGCTTCACCGAACACGACGCCTCGTTGGTGATTGTCCAAATGTTAGAAGCTTTGACCTATCTTCACGCGAAGAACATTGTTCATAGAGACTTGAAACCGGAAAATATCTTGTACATCACCCCTGATGAGAATTCCAACGTTGTTTTGGCCGATTTTGGTATTGCCAAACGTTTACAGTCCTCGCACGAAAAATTGACCTCTAGTGCCGGTTCCTTTGGCTACGCTGCCCCCGAAGTGATTATGGGAAACCATGGGAAACCATGCGATATTTGGTCTCTTGGAGTGATAACCTACACGTTGTTGTGTGGATATTCCCCTTTCCGCTCCGAAAACGTTCAGGACTTTATTGCTGAGGTGAAAAACAACAATGCAGTTATCTTCCATGCCGACTACTGGAGAGATGTGTCCAAGGATGCCAGAAGATTCATCATTAAAGCGTTACAGTTTAACCCCGATAACAGACCGACAGCAGACCAATTGCTCAATGATCCTTGGTTGGTAACTATCGCTGCTGAGCATAAAGAAGCTGACTTGTTACCTAACTTGAAACAAGGTTTCGATGCCAAGGCCAAATTTAAACAAGCAATAGAATTGGTTAAGCTCCACAACAAGATCGATAAATTGAAGGCTATTCAAACCGATGATGATGATGATCCTTCGGAGATTGACTTATTTGGTGATGAAGGCTCTATAATCAGTAGCAGTAGATTTGGGGCTGTTCCTGAACCCAAAGAAGAATCTAAAGTGTTCAACAATTGGCAAAAGATGCACGACACCTTGGGCGTCATGGCTCCAAGTAATGAAGTCTCAAGAGCGTCTTTGTCCCCCATCAAATCTCCCTATGAAGATAAGAAAAAGACTCTGCCTCCTAATGAAGAGGCAAAGAAATCTCATTTGACATCCAATGCTTTCGTTCAATTGGTTCATACTGCTAGCGAAAATAAGGACAGGGTCGCTAGCTTCAAGGAAGGTTCACAACCGGACAAATAGTGGTCCTTTGCTTTATATTCTGCCTGTTTTTATGTGTGTGTATGCGATTCCAATACAATACTATGTTATTTAAGCTTTTTGTAAGTTACTTTTGGCAGCAGATTGAAACTTTGCATGTGAAGCCGTTGGTAATCTGGTTGAATCAATTTAATTGTTGCATAGATTAGTAATGGCAGCAAATTCTGTCTTGCATAACCGATCGATATATTTTTGTGGCTTCGCAAAATAATATCTGGCGCATGCATCAAAAGCCCCGATATTTTTGTCTGACCTTTTTGCGCAAACCATTAGTGTCACTACAAAGTCCAAATAAGAACAAGCAGTGACCGACGATTCTATACAGCTTCCTCTGCAGAGATGGAATACCAACAGCAATTATGTACAACAAGTGGGACCGAGTACCTGACACATAGTAAGTACCGGAACAGTACATTATTGTAAAAGTGACAAGAGCACATTTGAGCTCCGTATTTGCAACGATTTGTCGCCTTGTTGAGGGAAGCCGGAAGATTAGCATAGTTCTCGTTAGCTTATAGATTTCCAATTTTCATTACTATTTTCCCTTAATAACTAAAGTGAGAATGCAACGTTTTAACATCGTGAAGTTAGAATAATTGTGGCGGAAATAAATGCTTCAGAGTGTGCCACTCTGAGTTCTCTTAGTGTGAAGTTTCGACCATTCAACGATGACTTGAAAGAAGCTTCAGCGGAAGAAAGGCTGGTTACATGAGAGTTTGCTTCGTATCGCCACTAATCGGGCCTATTCCTCATCTAGAATGAAGTATGAATGTATACTGTTTATCATGATCTCTAAGCTTCCACTGGTCTAGAGCTGCATATTGCGGATCCTTTACACTTCATTCACAGTCGGTGTGGAAGAGTGATTCTAGATAGAAACTACACAAGCCGTCTCATCCTAATTCGACTCGAATATGCACACTGCAATACAATATAGGTTGGCTTAGCAATTCGCCAATCCATAAAACTGCCGATTACTAGGATTCAGGCTGGGGAGATCTGTGAGTACTTTTGTGGCTATTTTTGGAACACCGCACTAGCCACAACCGGATAAAATTCTTTTGTATACTGCACAAACCCGCTGCTTTCCCATTTCTAGGTTATTCCGGAGTTCCATCATGAAGCTCTTGTCGGCCAAATGATCAACTATGTGTGGTCTTAGCACACGCATCTTTTTATGTTGCGAATGTTCTCCTCTTAGCTGACTGTATCGTTTATAAAGTGATTGCTTGGTGAGTCACCTTTTGTCAATTTTGTATCAAGTTGCCCGAATGTTTGAAATCAAGCAACACTTCAGAATCGGTCTCAGACACCCGTCAGACAATAACATTTTAAACATCAAAAAAAAATCAAGCATAATGTACCAATTGTGCGAAATTTCCCTTATTTGCAAGCCCCAACAACCTGCTTGTAGGCACTGGCGGGGGAATGTTTTTCGGGGCCTTCTCTGCCTTCTCTGGACCCCACCTCCTCAGTAAAGGCAGGTCCCGGATAACAAGGTTCAGCAGCAGGAATTCCGTCAGCGTCAGTAATATGATGGTTATTGAGATACAATGAGTTCTGGCTAATATTTCAGACACATAGACGCCTGATTCTAGGTCTTCTTTCAGACACACTCTATTCTATGTTATAACACCTTAAATTTCTTTTTATTTCTTGTTACAAAGGACGAGGAGGTTCTATTTCTTGAATTAAGAATAAAGTTTTTCTAATTTTACCTATTCTCTCCTTCGTGGTTTACCGGTTTCGGTCAAAGCTTAGACACTCAGCTACCAAAAGTTAGGCTGTGGAGAAAATAGATGATTTCGTGCCCGATCGGTGAATGTCCGATAACAACCCCTCTTTTTTTTTTTGAAAATATACCCCCATTTAGGAGTCGAAAGCAGACTTTATTTTTTGAGTACAATTTATAGTTTATTTTTTGAGTACAATTTACTCTAAAAAAATCATACAATATTTTTTCCTGAATATTTTTTTCCACGCTTCAACCTAACCATTTCCACAATCTACAAAACGCTAATTCAAATGGGGGTAGATGTATTATCTTCTATAAAAAAAAAAATTTTGATTAATAGAGTCGACGCCATAGGGGCGGGAAGTGAATGAAAAATAAAAAGTACCGGCTTTGATAAAATTAAGGAACCATATCGTGAAAATCATAATCGAGGAGGGACAAGGGCCTTAAAAAGCAATCGAGTTAGAAAACACCTCTGGAGATAAGCTGACGTCAAATAGACTCTTCCTATCATCAGCGAACACAAGGCTCTCATCATTTACCAATGATGGGATCGCTCCATCAAGGTTAAGTTGAGTGTTCAAGTCATTGAAGATCTCAGCTTCAGTTTGGCCAACCAAATTGAGGGCACTATCCAAAATGTCTTGGTTGAGATCTAATTCAGGGGAATTGGAGTTTATAGCTTGGTCGTAGTTTTGCTTAGGTTGGAATGCAATAGGCGAGGTGTAGGAACTTTGGTTCTCGGCCTGTGGTTGTTCGTATAATGGTTCTGTAGGTTTGGTGTGGCCAAAGAGAGTTGGGGTATTGAAGAGCGACAAGTTTGGTTCGGAACATGCTCTATTGAAAATCATCTCATACTGATTTTCTTGGTTGTAGATATTGAAGTTATCAGTGTTCACCGAGGGTTGGAAGTTAAGGTCAAAGGAGTTAGCATGGGGAACAGTATATTTCATAGTAGTGCTTTGTTGTGGTTCTTGAGAAGGTTGTGGTTGGCGATAGTGGGAGATGGATAGAGGTTCTTCAAAAAGATGTGGGTGGCCGTCATTTTCCAACTTGACTCTCTTAGCAGGAGGCTGGAATTGAACAGGAGAATTTTCATTGGAGGAGACAGGTGTGTGGTAAACGTGATTATTGGGTGAGGCAGTGAAAAGAGTTGGCTCGCCAGAGTCTTTCGACTTTTTCATATACTCCCAACATTTGTCCCCGTAAGTCTTAGGAGTCAAGCCAGTAACTGACTTGAATACTCTGTGAAAGTGCCATGCTGACAATTTGGACTTGGCGGCCAATTCTTTGAATCCTAAGACTCCTCCTCTTCTTCTTCTCTTCTTGGTAGCGGAAGTTGAGGTCGATTCTGGAGAGTCAGCATAAGAGGGGCTTTCTGGACTCTTCACGGCCTGAGGTTGGAAGATGTTCATGGCAGCAGCCAATGCTAAATGTCTGCAGGCTAAATCAACCAACCGGTAGTGGTCGGAGTCATTCTTGCAAAGAGATTGATTCTCATAGCTTTTGGAAATTTTACCATCGCGAGAAATAACTGGAACAGACAATCTTCTTCCGCCAAATGCTTGAAGAATTTGATCTTCATTAGTTTTCTTCGACTCGATGATATTGTCCTTTATCTTTTGATTATTGACCTCTTCATTGTCGTCTAACAATGGAGATAAGAATCCGATTTGCTTGTTAATGCTAGAAACACACTTGATGAGAAAGTTGACATCAATTGGTGGTGAAGATAAGGGATCACAAGAAGTGCATGCGATGTAGCCACAGTCAATGGCATCCCGAGCATTATCAAAGAACTTAATTTCGGATTTAAGATTGGTTCTGGCTCTAGCGTCACAGTCTGGACGACAGATGGTTTTATTGCTCTTATTGCAGACATAGAATGAACCAGCAGCAAAAGGGTCGCTGAACTGATATGCTTTCCACTTGGCGTTTTCGGTTGAGTATACCATTTCGAAAGGCTTAAGGATATGTCTTGGTGTGAAGAAGTTGTACTTGAATGTATTCCCTTTAGGTACTTGAGACTTGTTTACTTACTATAAAGGAATAAGTTGTTGAATAAAATAAATTAATTAAAAACTTGTATATAATTGGTAGGAAAAAGGATATATTTATATAATTTCAGAACAACGGGAAAACCCACTCTGAAGTCTCAGAGTTTATTTACAATTGCTTAGTGTCTAAGACATGAGGGTTTTTCTTTTTTTCTCGACCCTGTGTTAAAATAGTAACTTTAACTTTGGGGAGTTCCAGCTGGATGGCGCACGTAAGGTGAAGTGGTGCACGATGGATTATTTCAATTTCTAGCTGCATGTCGCCAAAAGCTTCATGAACCAATATCCTCGCCCATCCCTTGTCTAGCTCGGGGTTCCGTCATCGTCATTTGTGACGCTTACTTAGCCCCATCGCACTTGCCGTACCTGCACATAATTTGAGCCATGTGCGTTGCTGTGCGTCAAAACCTTGTGGCCGGATTGAGCATGAGAAATTATTATATGCAACTCAGATTATGTCATTTGAAGCTATGGCTAGTTTTGAAGGTAAAAATAATCATTGACGAGGCGAGAAAAGTAGGAGAGAGCAGAAATGGATCGAGCTAAGGAGGTGGAGATCCGTGAAAGTGTTCATAGACACGAGTGAACTTAGCACTTTCGACACCTACGTCAAAGTGTGGTGGGGATTAGGTCGAAAAAAGATATACCAGAAAATCTAAATACCTATTTCCGCATAAAAAATTTAACGGAATTCCTTGCTAAGAGTCGGAAATTATTTTTTGACAGAGCTTCTTCCCCTTCTATGCATAATCGCTAATAAAACTCTTTCGGAATCTAGTGACTGGTTCACGTATCTATTTCTTTCTCAGGATATGACACAGCCGTAAGGATTGTCGGATGCAGCAGTATGCCGCTCAGGATGGTCGTCCACATTGCCGAAAAGGCTGTAGCATACTTCATCCACCTCATCACAGTTACAGATGAAAACTACATTCCGAATCCGAGAAAGGTTATCCTATCCTTTTGAACTTTCCACAAGTTTTACAAGTTATTTTAAGACAAGAATCAAACCGGGTGGCCGGTGAATGTGGATGGTGCTAATTATTAACTGGGACCTCGAATGTACTCTCAAATCTGAAAAATTCGGAACATTAGTCTTTTATGGATGATGTCTAATTTTCAATCACAAAATTCGACAAGATTTTGTGACAAGGCCATTTGTGGCAAGTTTAAACACAAGTCTCCCTTATTCCCTTCTATGATTCTTCTCTTGGCGCCACTGTAATCTCATTTCTTAAATTACATCAAAACTAATAATTTGATTACTGCTTCGTGTAATCTAAGTTTATTTTGTCTACATAATCACTTTCGCATTACAGCTTTCCGTCACATTGAAAGTAAAATTAATTAATTTTTCGCAAGATGTTGTCAAGGCTCCCCTTGATGTGAAACAAGTAAACAGAAATGTTTCACAAAAAGGAAGCCAGGGTCTTGGAAGGTCTAAGAGGAAGGTGGAAGTAGAGAGGGTAAGTTTCCATCGAAGTCCCCTATATTGGATACGAAGTCCGATATTGATAATCCTCCACTATTGCATCTTTACTTTTTTCAATTTTATGTAAAAGCGTGCAACTTTTACCTTGGGGAATCTACATATTAGGGGTCTAGCCACAAGGCGTTCATGGCGTGGCGATTGACTGCATACATGTGCATGCATATAGATTTCGTCATAATAGATGCATGCAAGAAAAAACTATGTCTTACATATTTTTACACGTAATGCAGCGCTCTATAATAATTAAGTACAAGTGCTTTTAAACAACTTGTCTCTCCTTCAAGGGAGTAATATGAAGAGGGCGAGTGTTTACTTTGTCTTACAAATGACTTAACTCTTACTACAGTTAACCTGACAGTTTTTGCCCATTTCCCTAATACAAGAGATCCTCGATTTTTTCTTTTCACACCCACAGTAAATGTTTCTGTCAGTGATGTGTATAATGTAATCAAGCTCTGCTTAATGATATTTGTAATGTAATCAAGTTGAGAAAACCAATTGCGAAATTGTCTAACATCGATCCAACTAGAATCATGTGTCTTAAATTTTGCCGACAACTGCAAAGTCATAGGGGACACCATAGAACCTGTGTAGAAACTTTGGAGGGGTATCACCTAATTCACCCGCTGATTCTTGATCGAGGGAATATCTGAAAGATTGGCCTATCCGGGTTATTTTATTTTCTTATCTGTCACTTCGCCTCAAATAAGTCAAAAGAACCTCGGAACCTAAATTCTAGAACGCCTCTTTCCAAGAACCCTGCCCTACTGTTCTATATGTGATTAGTGTCCTTTCTGAAGCCTCCATCTTACTGTATTCTGCATCATATCTATTTAATTTGAGACAAGTATTTACCTTTCAAAATATTTATGAGACACACAAACAATTGGCTGGAGACGCATGCAGGGGGTTACATCACGCATCCCCGCGCGCCAAACCACCTAGTGACGGATGAGCATACTTCTATTTTCTTCCATATGACGTAAGAGTGAATCAAGTGTCTGACTTGCATTTTCCACAAATTTGATAGCTATTTCCCATTGGGGCCCTAGCCTCAGTGATGTCACTATTCATGACGACATACTTTCATGATTCTGATCTCATTACGATCTCCTCTTTCACCTCGATAGAAAGATCGGCGTGGCAGGTTTACCCGTTATGTTTGAGACCAGATATTATTTCTTCACCTGCCGCATGATGTCATTCAGATTTGCACTAGCCTCAAACCCACATAAAATCTCAAAACATGCGTCAAAGCTATCCGTGCGCTATTATCTCGTTTTTTATCAGAACACCTGTGCACCACATTTGTTCCCACCCGTGCACCAAGGACCTTACGCATTATCGAGATTAAGTAACAATTCAAATCGCAAAACTGGGTTACGATCAGCTCTTTTATTGACCTTAATTCCTTACATGACGCTCTCTACAGATGAAATCCTACTCTAACATACATGATGGCGACCCTGTGCTACAAACCAGACATCCCGGACACCATCATCATATTTCCAGTGTACCTTATGGTAATTTAATCTTCTATATCTCCGTTTTCCATGCCATTGCCATTTACGCATCTAAATTGATATATTGGTATTGTTGGAAACGCAGTGGTAACTCTAATACAGGTAAGTTACTTGTTTCCGTAAAACTCCCGGTGAAGGTCCTTCTATGGCTAACATTGCTATTCGTATTGGGAGTTTATAAGTTGAATTTGTCTAGTAATTTCAAGAGTGTATTAAACCGATTCGGGCGATTGGCATTTTGCTTAATTCCTTTTGATATTTTCCTAATTTTGAGATTTGATAGCAGCTTCGTATTTTATTTGGAGCTTCTAAACTTGCATATCTGGATGTCTAGAATTATTATTGGCGCAAGTGCTATACATGGTATAGGTTATTTGGCTGCTTGGACCAAAGAAGGTACACTCTTAACGAAGACTTTTAGAATTTTGAACTTTTTAGGTTTAGTGGTCCTTATTATTGCGCTTATATTATTTGGGATATCAATTGAGTTTTTCAGAAGAAGGGTCTATCAATGGTTCTACTTCACTCATAATATCACGGTTCTTTTGTTTGTTTGCCTTATTGCCATACATGCAAGACCAGGAGTTACCAATTATGCTTTGGGAATATTTTTTCTTTTGTTATTGCAAGTTTTAGCGCGCCAGATTCGGACCTGGAAAGTGCCTAAAATCAGCGTGCTAGAAAATAATGCATCTCAATTAAAATTGGTGAAAATACCCGTCCCCAGTGGATTTCCAATTTGGAGACCTTCTTCGCATATCCGATTAACTTATCCTCGTTCGAATGTCAAGCATTGGTTATTGTCCAGTCACCCCTATACAATAGCTTCATTACCCGAAGAAGAAACCATAACTTTAGTTGTGAAAAGTCTTGGTGAACTGAGCTTTAAGCTTGGATCTACATTGAGCTACAACTTATCAGGGCCCTTCCCGGCGATACCCTTTAACTTTGAATCTACTGCTGAAGTTGTTAATATCATATGTGGAGGTTCTGGAATTTCATTTGGTCTACCAATCTACAAATCGTTGCTGGTGAAATCCAAGGCGGTGGTTAATATTTTTTGGTGTGTAAGAAATGCTGGAGACCTTTTCATTCTCAGAGAATTAAAGTTTGAACAAGAAAAAATTAATGTATACCTCACGGGGAACTTGACCAATGGTGGAAACGTTTCCACTACTTTATTTGATGAAGAAGCTTACGGATTGCTAGGTGCAGATGCTTCGGATGAAATTGAGCTCCAGTCACTTCCGTCTTCCGAGCAAGGTCAATCTGATAGTGACAAGGAACGCGCTGGTTCCAACAAACTTTCAAATATTCATCAGGGAAGACCCGATTTCGATGTTATTTTCGATTCCTTCTTCACTACGGCAGGTACGGCGAACAAATGGATCATTGCTTGTGGCCCAGAAGCTCTTATTGATGATGCAACTACTTGGGGAAACAAGAAGAATATAGATATCTTGTCTGAAGTTTACGCTATGTAGTGTATAGTCCTATTTATTTTTGCTAATGCATGCATTTTCCTTTTTATTTTTATGTTCGTATTAGTATCCTTTTTATTTTCTTACTCTTATCTTTTTTATCCTCTCCATTCAAAGGTATTGTTCTCAAATTTTATTAATACTCTGGTCCTTGTCGGATTCTTTCTTTTTTTTTCGTCTAATGCATACACTTAGTGTTTCGGTCCGAAGACAATGCTTCTATTTTTTGCGACGAACCCTAAACATGCAGCTTCTTTTTGTTCAAATTGGAGGATATTTACTCTCTTGTAAAACTGGGTTTTTTGTGTATCAAATCAATTTCAGGTCCAACAAACACTTTGTCGGAACCTTGATGTTTATTCCGTAAATTAAAGTTATTCGTGAGTGCCGATTTAAAATTAGCTTCTCGATGTGGTACAAATAACATTAGACTTGCTACCGGTAAAAGATACCTATCGTCGTATCTCGTTTATGTGAACTACAGGCAGATCTTAAACGATTGCTGCAACATCTGAAATGGTCTGGGTGCAGCCAATATTAAAAAATACTCTGCCGAAGTTTCGTCTGGTTGCAGTTCTAACGTTTTTTTGGTAACCGTGCTTGCAAGCCACGTAAATGAGGTCGAGGCAGTTCATCCAAGCTCAGGAATCAAGCGGTAGATAATAAAGCCGGAATAACTCATACCGATTGGCGCCTTTGATTTGCATTCGGGGTTTTGCATGCAACTCCGCATAACAAGTGGCTGTCAAAAGCACACTCGCCTCAATTGCCGAGCCCAGAACCCGCAACCAAACGCCCTACATCCTAAGGTAGATCCGTGCCTCTGCACCCGTGCACCAGAGTAGAATGAGGGGTTGGAAATGTCAACCATCGATCATATGACGGTTCGGCTAAAATCCTGCGAGACAATTTACACATTCTCTCCGACCGATGTCGATTAGGGAAGGAAAAAAAATGTAGACACCACACATCTTCTTGCTAAATCTCCCTTTCTCAACTGTACTCTAGCATGACATTGACCGAGGCCCAGAAGCAAGAGTTGAAGGAGATCTTGGACGAACCTCTCATTGAATCTGTCACCGAGATAGAAGACAATGGACAGCCCAAGTTTCATGCTGTGATGGCTGGAATCACCGACAAAGATGGGGATCTTTATGCCAATGTACAGGGAGTCAAAGACTTCGAAAGCAAAGAGCCTGTTGACTTAGACTCTATAGTCTCGTATTACTCGTTGACCAAATCCATGACTGCCATGGCGGTTTTAATCTTACTTCAGCAAGGTAAGATTGACCTCGACAAATCAGCGAAAGAGTACTTACCTCTCATTGGAGAGGTGAAGGTGATTAAGCCGGGGCTGGTGGACCAACAGACTGGTGAATTCACCATTCCTCCAGAAACAGCCAAGACCCCCGTAACTATAAGACAGTTACTTTTACATACTTCTGGGTTTACGTATGCATTCAGTAATAAGGACTCTAATGCATTGGCGTTGAAAAAGAATCCTCATATCAATCCCTCTCTGCCTAGTATGGCGCTCTTTGCTACCGAGAAAAACCCTTTGATCAATGAACCGGGATCAAAGTGGAGCTACGGGGTTGGGTACGATTGGCTTGGGCTCATTATCAAGGAGATTACAGGCCAGCATTTGGGTGAGTTTTTGAAGCAGCATGTTTTCACTCCCGCTACAATGGACTCATGTACTTTTCATGTTAAAGACACTAGCAAGAACATCAAGGTGCTCAAGAGAGACAAGAAGAATGGGGGGATTTTGACTGCTAGAGGAGCATTCCCCTTACATACCGATCCAGCCATTGATATGGGGGGTCAAGGGTGTTTTGGTACTCTCCGAGACTACTTGAAGTTCATGCGCATTTGGCTCAATAAAGGGTATTCTCCCGATGGTAAAGTTCAGATCTTGGAGACAGAAATCGCCGAATACGCTCTCAAAAACCATTTACCAGAAGGATTTGAGATTGGGTTTGACTTAGGCAGTGGTGGTACCAATCCGCTTGCCGGAGATGGGTTCTCATTGGCTGCGTGCGGTATTACTTCTAAGGACTCGCCCACTGGAAGACCAACGGGTTCTATTTATTGGTTTGGCTTGGCTAACTTGTTCTTCTGGATGGACTTCAAGAACGGGGTAGCAGGACTCTGGGGAACCCAGGTATTGCCGCAAATGGATACCGAATCGCTCATGGCATCCATGAGATTCGAGTTTGGATTCTACGAGTTCTTAAAGGAGTTGGAACCTTCGCCAAAGTTATGACAGACTTTCTAGCAGTCAATATCGCAAGTTATACATTATGCAGTTATATAAATACATCTTTCACAGCACTACAACAATCCAAGCTTCTCCATTCTCACGTGAACAGCATTTCTATGTGCTTCTAACCCTTCAACCGCAGCAAGGGTCATTACCGCCTTTCCGATACTCTTCAACCCCTGTTCTGTAACGTTTTGAGAGGTAATGAACTTCTGGAAGGTGGAGGTGTTGACCCCAGAATATTGTCTGGCGTAACCGTAAGTCGGAAGAGTATGGTTGGTACCACTCGAATAATCACCGCAGGATTCAGGTGATAATGCTCCCACGAACACGGATCCAGCGTTTTGCACGTAGTCAGGAACGAAGGATTCTGCATTTTCAATCTGTAAAATCAAGTGCTCTGGAGCGTATTTATTCGATAACTCAAACGCTTCTTCATAGCTGCTCACCAACAACGAGTAAGAGTGAGCCAAACATTTGGCAACAATCTCCTTTCTAGGCAACACTTCTGCCTGTCTTCTAACTGCTTCCTCAAACTCGGCCAATTTTTCTTTAGTCAAATCCACTCCGATTAAAATCACCTGCGAATCAACTCCATGTTCGGCCTGAGACAACAAGTCACTAGCCACGAAATCAGCATCGGCTTTTCCATCTGCAATCACCAATACCTCGGAAGGTCCCGCAGGCATGTCGATAGAACATAACGCTTGAGTATCGTTTTGCACGTACATTTTGGCAGCAGTGACGAATTG
Source organism: Isabelozyma rhagii (assembly GCA_003708185.3). Classification (NCBI taxonomy): domain Eukaryota; kingdom Fungi; phylum Ascomycota; class Pichiomycetes; order Serinales; family Metschnikowiaceae; genus Isabelozyma; species Isabelozyma rhagii. Next base: position 105,197 of record PPNO03000017.1, read on the forward strand.
ATTTCCTGGACCCAAGATCTTATCACACTTAACTACGCTTTCAGTACCATATGCCATAGCAGTGACGGCCTGAGCACCTCCGGCCATAACAATGCAACTAGCACCCAACTTATGAGCAACGTAAACCACCTCTGGGGTCAATTTTCCAGTAGCTCTGGCTGGTGGTGAAGCAATGACAATATTCGAGCATCCAGCTACTTTGGCAGGAACTCCCAACATCATCGCAGTAGAAGGCAACACTGCAGTACCACCTGGAACGTACAATCCGACGTTTTCAATAGGTTTGGCAAAACGAGAACAGTACACTCCCGGACTGGTCTCGATTGTCATGACTTTTTCTTTAGGCATTTGTGCTGCATGGAACTTTTCGATATTAGCAATGGAAATGTCAATAGCTTTTTTCATATCTTCGGTAATGTTCATCAATTCTTGAGGGAAAGGAGCATTCAACACTGGAGATTCCAACGTAACCCCATCAAATTTGGCTGTGAGCTCTAATAATGCTTTATCTCCGTCCTTTTGCACCTTTTGGATGATTGGCAATACCAATTTCATAATATCAGCGGTTCTTTGCACGGGTCTGGTTAAAGCCTTGGAGAGAACAGATTCAGGGGTATTCTTGTTCACTTCAATAGCTTCCATCTTGTACTCTTCCACTGGAGCTGCCACTGGCTCTGGTACTGGCTCTTTCTTACTTTCAAGGTATGCTGGTTTGGCATCGCCCTTCCGTCTGGTGACTTTATCGCTTTTAATGTCTAAGTTTCTTTCAATATCAGCAAGTCTAACTCCTTGCTTAATACACTTCACCATAGCAAAGTAAATCAAATCTGCTGCTTCCCAAGCAACTTCTTCTTTGGAATCTGCTTCAATCAACTCATCTAACTCTTCCTTCAATTTTGCTTTCAATAAATTATCATCGTTGAAAAGTCTTTTGGTATAAGAACCTTCAGGGGCCGACTCAAATCTCTTGGCTAGAGTATTATCCAACTTACACAATCCAGAACCGAAAGCTTCGTCTGAATTGGTTAATTCACCATCATGGAAACAAGTGAAGTTGTTATCCAAATGACAAAATCCGTACCCTTCTTTGGGTTCAACAATAAACTTAACAAGATCCGAATCACAGTCTTTCTCTAATTTAACTAATTTCTGAGTAGCACCACTAGTTTTACCTTTATACCATAATTCTTCCCTACGCTTACGAGATTGATAAACACCTTGGCCCACTTCAACAGCAGCTTGGATAGAAGCAACTGAAGAGTAAACCACTCCGAGAGCAGTGTAGGATGGAGCAGGAGTGGTGATAAGAGTGGTGAAAAGACCATCAGCACGATCAGTGGTTAAGCTAGATGTGAAAATCTCCGAGATTGAGATTTTTCCGGACTCCTTCACAGCAGTAGTCAATGAAGAAGAAGGAATAATTGGGATTATTCCGGTCGTGGCTAGAGAATTAGCTAATTCCTGTGTCACTTCATTGTAGTAAAAGATTTCTCTGTTGCCATCATCACTATACTTCTTGTAGTCTTCCTTGGATATTTCAGAAGTGATAAGTAAAGAAGCCTTGGTTTTCAATACAGCTTCAGATGGAACACCTACTTTAACAATAAATCTAGCACTTGGTAATCCACTAGCTTCGATGTATTCACCGACTTGACTATCATTGATGATAACCTTTCTAACACCGTTATTCAACAATGCCACTACCTCGTCAACGCCGGCAGCTTTGTTGTTAGAACCATCCACATAGACGTCAATCGAGTTAGGAAATTGAGTCAAAAAGTGCTTAGAAATGGAAAACGAATCGAATGGAAGTAAGATTTTCCCTGTCACAGCATACTTTTCAATGGCTTCAGTCTCCGAGGGGGAGCTGATCAACGGCAATACTGGAAATGTCATGGTTGTTGCCTTTTGGTTGGGTTTTAATTATAAGAAAATGGAATCGTTATCGATTAGAATTTTTCAGTCCTGTACAGAAAAAAAAAAAAAGAAGATTGAGTCATAAATGTACGGGCGTTTTATTTCAGTCATATACACTCAATGAACCTACCTAAAGGCTTTTAGTTGGCCAGACCTTTAGCTTGTAGTCAAGGTCTTTCTATTACTTTGTAGGCGTATTGATTATTTTATTATCCCATGTCATAAGCTATACAGATTTACCCAAAAGTGGTGGTACCCAATCAGGCGAATTGGCTTATTAGCTAGCTATTTAATTATTGTCAGTATAGCTTTTTGGGTTCCTCAAAAGTTGAAGTCCCCTCTGAATTGGTTAAGGTCCATTCCTGGCTTAACATGCTCCAACAAATCTCTTCTGTCCATAGCAATGAATGCTCTCTTTAATGTTTCCGTCAATGAAGACGATTGGTTGTGGTTGAGAGTCGATTCTGACTGGCCTTCTACTTGGTGCATCGACAATCCACTCAATAAATGCTCTGCGGCTTCCTTATAACATCCAATATTTATACAAGACACCCCCAAGTTATAACGAGCCCTCACAAACGATGGTTTGAGTTCAAGAGCCTTGAAATAAGCACTTACGGCCTCCTCCGAACGACTTGAGTTGGCTAAGGAGGCCCCTAAACGGTTCCATAACACCGCATCGTCAGGTTTTATTGATAATGCTGCTTTGAAGCAATCAATAGTTTTATCAAAATCTTCATTGGCGTAGAATAAGACCCCCAATCCCATTTGAACATCCGGGTCCATATTGGCTTGGTTTGGTGACAATTGTGCTGCTTTCAAAAATAAATCTGAAACCCTTCTGTTCAAGGTGTATCTATCTTCGTTGGTAGAAACAGGCCCTTGTGCTGCCCGGGCTTGTTCTGCTACTTGAGGGTATTTCGTGGAAATCCATCTTTCCAATGTAGCAAAAGCGGCATTATCATAGCCTTCATTAATGTAGGAAATGGCCAACGTCATTAAAGCTTCGGAATTTTCTGGATGTAATTCCAAACACTTCTCCAAAGCAGAAATACCGGCGATTTCCTTTTCATTTTGAGTTTGAACTTCTCCAAGCTTCAACCAGGCATCGATATGATTTTCATTTTGTTGAATGGCTGCTTCAAAGGCCAAGGCTGCTTCCGAAAGTTTGGCTCCGTTTTCCATTAATTGTAACCCGATTTCATAAGGATCCTGATCCTTTGGAAGGTCCAAAAACTGATTCTGCTGCTTATCTTCAAAACGGTACTCACCAAAATGAGCCCTAGTCGAGGCATATTTGGCAAAATCCTTTTCCCACTGAGCCAAATTGGGTGCTGCTGTATCGCTTTGGGTCTTTTTGAAGTCTTCATATTGTTGACTAATGAAGTCATTTTCAATGGCCTCGGAGTTCAAGCTATCCCAAACTTCCTGGAATGTAGCCTGGTATTTATCATCGATGACGATGTCGTCTTGGTTGGTCTGGATTTCGGCTTCCACGGCTTCTGTGTCCACTGCTTCTACGTTCTTGGCTTCAGATGCCAATTCTTCGATTTCTTTGAATTGGTTATCCCAGTCTACCTGGGTTTCTTGGTTCAATTTGGCGTCTTGATTCATCTTTGCTTCTTGCTGGTAACTCTGGTTGTTACCAGCCATCATCGACATCCCCATCGTTGGACGGAACCCCATTCTCATGCCCCCCATGGAGTTGAACTGGGGTTGTTGCTGCATTACTTGGTTTTGTTCCATGACTTGAGGATGGAAGTCACTGGCCCACTGCGAGTTGATGGCACTGGAAGATTTGCCCACGGAAACGGGATCCATGTGCTTGGCGATGGGAGAAGGAGAATGGGATTGGAATTCCGAGGACCAATCATTACTTTTAGACGCCATAGGCGATTGGCGATGTTGCTGAATCATGTTCAACTCGTGTCTCATAGGTTGGAATTGGAAGGCGTTACCACCTCCGGTGCCTCCATTGTTCATGAACTGTTCTAGATTTTGTCTGTCTCTTTGATTCATCATATTATCTTTTTTGAACCCAGGGCCGTTTTGAAGCATCCCCTGGTTGGCGGATTGCCTCTGTAACGACCGATCTTGCTGGGTATGTTTATTGAATTGGGAAATGGCATTTCCATTAACGGCACAGTCTGAGCCTCCACCAACAAACGACATAATGGAATAGAGTAGAAAAATAGAGTGGTGGTAAAAAAAAAAGGACGAAAGCTGAAAGAAGAAAGACGTATTTCTTACTTCTCCGTGACTTCTCCAGATTATTAATGACATTTTTTTTTCGGGTGAATCATCCAGTGATTTTGGAGTCCCCACAGGAATATGCCGAGGCTCCTGCAGGTAGTCAAATGGGGGGCACGGGTGCCGAGCGCAGACCGGAAAAGGAGGGGAAGCCTGAGTTTGCGTGCGGCCGACCAGGGATACGAAATGGGCGGAGAGGCCTAGTTGTGGTCCGAACTGGAGGGAAATCAGGAATTGATAGATGTAATAGAGAATGAGATACAATAAGGTGGGTAGTATAGAGATACTTTCTTGTAGAGAGTGCAAAGACTCTCGCGCTGTTTATAGATAAGCGTTTTGGATGGTTGCAAACCCCATGCAACGAAGACTTTCTAGGGGCATTGTTATTCCCTTTTCATTGGGAGTATCATACCAACATAGGATAGTCTTCAGTGTAAGCCGCACTGAGGAATGTGGACGGGCCCCTGTTTACTATTGACGTCAACTATTGCGACATAAACTATCGCTGACACTATTTAGATAATCATGTAGGACAATTCTTGATGCACGATTTGGCTGCCAAATTTGCCTTGTTGAAGTAAACAGTTTTTATCATCTTAAATGTAACGAGAAGATCTTCATTGATCTCATTAGTTCAACTAGTTCACTTTTTATTTCTTTATCTCTCGCATGTGTATGGATGCAAAATAATTGTGCGCTAATTGTTGCAATTTTTCAATTATTGCCAAATTTTGATATTTTTCGTCAAAACCATCGAAATCTGGAAACTTCAGCAAAAACGTATGATTACATAGCTCAGTAAAGGATTTAGCTACATCTTATCACATTCTGTACACGAATTTTATTAAATACATATTAAATAACTAATTCACCAATCAATTTTGGTTTCTGGGTTGGAACCCTGGCATTCCAATTGGTTGCAGATTTCATCTAGCTCTTGCACATCCTTGTTGGTGGAGGCATTACCAACGAAAGCAGGATTCACTTGACCACCTTTTGCGGTTTCAAGAGCAAAATGTTCTTTCACCATATCTCTAACTAAACCTTGGTAGTACAAGACTCCCTTTTCTTTGGTTGGATGCAAATATCCAGAAGAGTAAACTCCTTGGTTTAAGTTCTTTTGCGTCAATTGACACAAGTTGAAATCTTCAAGTTCCACCAATTGTAAGAAATCAATAAACTCCTTCTTTTCTTCCTCTGGTAATCCCTTTTTCGTGTAAATGTCGTATTGCAACACAGTATGAGTTGCACTTATTGGCAACACTCTAATGGAGTACCATGCTGGAGAATAACAGTTTACTCCATTGGTTGGATAAAGGTATACCCATAAACCGTTGAATTCACCACCAGGATTGGCCTTCTTCTTTTTGACTGGTTCAGGAACAGCAGCCGCTTCCTTTTTACCGAATCCAAACCATCCTGATCCTTGTTCAGGTGCTGGTGGTGCTTCTTCCACAGGTTTAGTTCTGACAATCTCAGCATAATGACGACAGTATCTTGTTTTGGGCACCACCTTGTAAGTTTCCATCTTGAAAGCAGAGTTCAAACCTGGGTGGGCAGTTGGACAGTGATAACATTCTTGATAACCGTCCATCAAAGTTTTCCAGTTGAATTGACCATCTAATTCATACGACATGTTGTACTCATAGTCCGAAAAATCGAATTCGTTCAATTCAGTATCTAACCCTTCATACCACTTGTCAAAAGGAATAAAGTTTTCTGAAGTATCGTTGTTGAAGTTGACAAATACCAATCCTTGAGCAGTGGTATGGGTCTTGATTGGGAACAACGAATTTTCTTCCTTAACAAAACCTTCAACTTTATCGAAATGTGGAGCTTTAGTCAATTTTCCATCGGTGTTGTATGACCAACCGTGATATTTACAACCCAATACAATAGAAGATCCCTTTTCCTTTCTCACCACAGGGTAGGCACGATGACGGCATACATTGTGGAAAGCCTTGAGCTGTCCATCAACTTTGGACTTGATAATGAAGAAGTTGATGCCAGTGAAGCTAAAAGCGTAATAATCACCTGGTTTTTTGAAACGAGATGAGTGGGTGCAAAATAACCAGGATTTGTTGAAAATAGCTCTTTTTTCTAACTCAAAAACCTTTTCTGACGTCCACCAACTAGCAGGGAGGGTGTGTTCTCCAGGAAGTAATTTATCCTTAGGGTCATCAGCTGGGGGAGCTTTTGGTACAGCAACAGTTGCAGAGGCCATAGTTTATAAATTTGACTTATAACCGGTATAATGTCTACAGTTCAACCATCTCCTAATTGTCCGATCCCCTTGCTTATTTATAAGCGTCTGATCCCTTCTCCGCACAGATGTTTCTACAGCTTATCGCTATCTTGACGTATTAATGTTTGCCTTTTTTTTCCAGTTTTTCCTGTGTGCACCAACTGACAGGGAACCTGTTTCCTGTTTCGGGTGCAGCACCCTGGAAATGATTATGTGCACCGCATCTTATTGGTCTTTTTTGGATAAAAAGTTCCATCGCACGGAAATTAGTTTTTCCATTTATGGCGGAGTGATGATAACGCATGTTGTCAATGTAAATTTCCTTCGGTGAATTCAGGTAATGTTATCCTTACGTCATGTGTATACCGAGAATTAGATAGTCTATTATCAGTGCAGTACCGAGCAGTACCGAGAATTAGATAGTTTATTATTAGTGCAGTACCGAAAATTAGATAGTTTATGATTAGTACAATATATTACATAGTGTAGTGAAGCTTAGACAAATCTCTTGAGGAGTCCAAGGAGACGCACCACTTCTTGACTTACGTCAGGGTCTATGGCCGGCAGGAGGAAACTTTCCAATGCAAAGTTCTCGTCCGGGGCGATTCTATAGAGGCTGTTGAGATCTTCGAGTTGAGGTTTAAGTGGTGACTCGAGAGGGGACTCATACAATATCACCGCATTGCCAATCAAGGAATTGACCACAATCAATGACTTCAAGATAACCAACGATAATATCTTGTTCTCGTTAGAATTACGGTTATATTTCGACGACTCGGTAACCAATGAGAGTGAAATCCTTGAAAAATTCAATAAGATAATCTCTTTGTTGTCCAACAACCACTCGGTAGATAAGGCATTATGTGGAACATTTTCCTCAAATGGGATCATATCAATCAATAATTTTACCCCAAATAACGCCTGGGTGATTGTAGGCGCACGTATGAATGAAAATTTGCTGTATTCATAACTGTTTGAGTCAAACGGAATTATACTCATTAATAGTTGAAACGATCGGGTCATTAAGCCTCCGTTTTCAATTTCCGATTCGTCACCGTTGAAGTATGCCACCATCAATTTTCTGGTTTCAGTCTGATCCTTGGCTGTGATAGTAATCGGTGCTAGAGTAGGAAAGTTGGATGTGGTGCTGGAGAGCGACAATGTACCACTCAAAACAGCTTGCATTAAGGTTCTGTTGACAGGTTCCCGAACCAATAACTTCGTAAATGCATCGATTCCAAATGGTAGGCAAGAATGGATTTCAAGATTAGCGTACGGAATACTAAATTTAGAAGTGGTTTCTGACTTACCCAACTTAGGACCAAACGAAGATATCAAAATATAGGCAAGAAATGCTTCTTCTAAGCTTCTCAACTCCATGATCAAAGCAATATTATCAAGCATCAATAAGCAGTCTTTAAGGATGCATAATCTTTCCCGGAAGAAAACAAACTTGTCAGGATATGCTGCGATATATTTGACACATCTGAATAATAAGTCTTTGAAGACAGGATTACGGGCCATCAATTGCTTGCTGTCCTCTGAGAAAGAGACATTTCTGAGAATCATTGTGATCGTAATTAACTCGTCAACTAGCATAACTTGTTCATTGACTGCACTTTTCACTTGAAGCTTACTAAAATGGTATTTGTTTTCTTCTTTGAATTTAAGTAGGGTGGTCAAGTTATCTGGAATTCCAAAGTGTTTCAATGGCTTTTCCTCCTCTTCGCTCACCACCATAGGAGTTGCAGAGTCCACTTCTTTTAAGGAGAAAATCTCATCTAAATCCATATCTGAATCTTCATCTTCAATTAATTCTGCTGACAACGAATCGACAACAAATGCAACGTCTTCACCCTTCATGTCCGTGGTGCCACTTACGTACTTGTTGAAAACATCATCAATTTCTCCTTTGGATTTAAGTTTGGACACATCGTCATAAGGTTCGATATTTCTGGCTTCTTCATCGACAATCTGCTCCAAAATCTTCAAACCCAACGAAGACAACGAATCTAATAATTCAGGGGCATCACTTAACTTAAATGAATAATTAGAATCAGACGTTGTCACTAATAATGTATTAAGTGCACTGAAGATCTCACCACTGTTGGGAGTTGTATAATTCTTTAATGCCATAATCAATGATGGGAGATTAATGGAACCCAATTCTGGAGCAAATAAGTACACTGGCTTAGTCATTTCGATTTCTCCAGCTAAACTAGAAAGACTTTTTATATCGTATCCGTCATGCGTTTCGACCAATTTTCTAAGTGGAATATAGTTTTTGATAATGTTGGGTTCGGAGTCCTTTTCAGGTTCTGTTGGGATTTGTGGTGAAGATTTACTCAGTTTAGGAGTTTTGGCTTTGGGCTGAACTGCTGGTTGTGTCTGAGGAGTATGTGCCAGGGCCTGTCTTTGTTTCTGCATTTGTTGCAGCACTTGCTGCTGCTGTTGTGGTACCTGCTTATGACCTTGTGCTGCCATTCCCCCAGGCACTTGGTTCACTACACTGCCACTTCTAGAGATGGTTTGCTGTTGGATGTACGGAGATTGCACCAACCCAGGCGAATCATAATTAGAGGGGTTGCTGGCATGAGACAACTTTCGTTGTTGAGGAGTAGGTGCCAGACTTAATACTGGACTTTGTTGTGTGCCTCCCACTGGGGTCGGAATACTGTTTACTGCAGGAGAATGAACTCCGATTGGGGGGGACATGTTTTGACGAACTACAGGACTCTGGCCGATTTGGGGCTGGGCTGGAGATTGTGTCTGCACTGGAGGCTGCTGAGCGGATTGTTGTGGGATCTGTTGCTGTTGAAGTTTCATCAATATCTGTTTCTGAAAATGTAGTCTTTTTGTTTGTAACTCTCTGGCCCCATTGGTAGTCTGAGCAAACTGCTCATATGGAAGAATGTACTGGACGTAAACACTAGCGGTTTCTTTCTCGATTCGCATTCTTGAATTCACATCCAGTTGAATATTTATTCCTTCAAAAAGATTTAATTTCTGACAAATGGCCGAGAATGGGTTTGGCTGCTGTTGTAAGTTTGAAATGACCCGTGTTAATTGTTGAGGCCCACCTAGTTTTTGGCTTAGGAGATGTAAGAATAATAGATTTACTTTCTTATTATTAACTACCGGCTGGTGAGTGAGTGGAGTACCTCTACGAGCCATAAAGTCATTGAGAGTCATGATAAAGATTTCGTATTGTAGTTGGGTCAATTGCTGCTGGCTGAACTTTCCTAGTGGACCACCGGCCCCTGGTTGCTGGTCGTTGGTGTTTGGCGGACGATTATTCTGCATCATTGGGGTGAACTGACTGTTTGGAGTTCCCTGGCTAAACTGCCCTTGCCCGCTAGTTGCAGCGGGGGATGCCATGTTTACGGGACTAGCAGCGTACCCTTGTGACGATGCTCTCATGTTATTCGAGAAACCAGACTGGGACGGAGTCGGGGCTTCGGAACGCGGTTGAGGAGAGCCGGCAGCATCATTTAGAGTAAAATTCTGGTGTTTTTGCTGTTGCTGTTGTTGCTGTTGTTGATGTTGCTGTTGTTGATGTTGTTGTTGTTGTTGCCGTTGTTGCTGCTGTTGCTGTTGTTTAAGCATTTGCTGTTGCATTACCTGCTGTCTCATTCTCAATAGCTGTTCCTGCTTGGACTTATCTAAATTCTGGCCCTGGCCTTGAACATCTGCTCTCATAAGCATTTGGGGATTGAATGACTGGTCGGAAAGATTCGAAGATGCTTGGTTTACGCCTGAGTTGATGTCCCCGGCGTTGTTCGATTGATTTATCGCTTGGGAACCTCCATTGGCGCCAGCTTGCTCAAGAACGTTGTTCTGGGCCGGAACCAGATCAAAGATGTTGCTAAGAAAAGCATCGTCCTTGGGGAGTGAGCTCTGGCCTTCGGCCCCCGTCATGTTTCCGTCGTTAAACCAGAAATTGGACATGTCAATGGTGGGGTTCCTATAATGAGGTTTGAATTGGTGAAGGAACTCTATCATAACAAGAATTTTTCGCACATGGTTCGGTACCGACACTATGGTGCACGGGTGTGGGAGGCGCACGACCCGGGGTATGGTATCTTTGCAACACCGATAAGGTGACCGAGTTTGTTTAGCTGGCTACAGAAAGTGTATAACAATTTTGCTGTAGAGACTGGATGCTCATATAGACCGTTTAAAAATTTACATAGAGGTGGGATTGAATGTATATATATTTGAGGGCAGGGATGTACGGATGTTCTATAAGGACTACAGCCGTTACGACCAGAAGTTCCACCATCTCCTATGAAGTTTCTTTGATAATGCCTTGTAGTGTTCCATTTCGCCCCAGCAGTCACGCCCCCATTCGCAACCGGCCATATTGATGACAAAATCGTAGTCCTGGTAGAAATATTGAGGGTCTTCTGCCTGGTCAGAACAAGCACCAGGAGGGAATGAATTTATGGTACGTAAAGGTAAGAATCCGACTTTCTCACGGATCCAGGGTTGGGTTGAGTATAAAGTCTCCAAAGCGTCTTGTTCCTTATGTTCCCATTGCATGTGCATTTGTTCGTACATGGCCGGATCCCACCAGATATCGAGTAGCATATCGGACCAGGCAGACCTTCTCATTAGGAACGAGCCGAGATTGAATCCACCGCAGTCCTGGGTGATGATCATATCAATCTCTTTGCCGTAGGTGGTGTATGGTAAGTCTACGGGTAATCCCAACGGATTGAAGATGTCCAATGTTCTGTAGGTAGCATTGTTGAGGTCATTCAAGAAGTGTGTTTCCAACGAAATCTGCGGTTCCATGATGAACGTGTGGAGGTCCAACCACCAGAACCATTCAGTGTCGGGGAATTGACGCATGGTTTGCTTCATGATGTCGACCTTCTCCCACGACTCCCTCCATTCGTGGGAGTATCTTTTCTTGATAGTCATGTCTTTGATGGTGAGCCCGTAGCCGTGGGTTTTGGCGTATTGTTTCTTGTTAGCGATGGATGATCGTTCCACAGACCATTCCTGGGGCCCTTTCCATTTTAGCACTCCTCCCCCTTCATTGGCAGCTAGGATGATCACCACTTTGGGACTGGCTGCTTTGAAATGGGGCACGAGGGGGACCGAAGTGAATAGCGAGAGAAACACGAGCAAGAGCCCAACAACCACGATCTTCTTGTATCGTAACGCGAACCGTTGCGCCTGCTCCACCAACGACTCAAGTTGATGTTTGATGCTGGACGGTCTGGCAGGCTTGAACGTGTGCGAATACTCACTGTCGTCCGCGTGAGAACGCTCAGGGTCTTCAGCATCCCCATCCGCGGCTCCCTTGGAGTACGGAAGGCTGAATCCTTTGTTAACTCCACTCATGTGCTAAGCTTTAGTGGTCTGATGGTGGTGCCGTGATGTTGATGGATTTTGGAATTCATTTTGATTTTGATGTTGGAATGTTGAATGTGTTTTTTTTTTTCGCGCGCGCTCTCTGTTGATCTGAGAGATCGATAGAGCGAAGTGTAAGAACAGGAATGGAACGCAGGGAACGAAGTTTGGGAAGCTGGACGGAATAAATGCGTTCGTAGGGCCAGGAAGAGTGGTGTATGGGTGTAGGGAAATTTTACAGAACATTCAAATCTTTAGTCTTATTCGACATACTACAACCATAACTATATACACTATCGTAAAGGAAGAAGATTCTGCTCTAGACATTGCAGTCTACACAACGGGCACTCTGGACGTTCTCTAACCCAGTCAACAATGCATTCCCAGCAGAACATGTGACCACAGTTTGCGGCCGAAGGATTAACCATGGGTGATAAACACAACATGCACGCTCTGGAGGACTCGGGGAGGTAGGGAAGCTGACGGGGATCAGACAAGTCGATTGTAACTTTACGAGTCAATTTCCCATCGTCATTGAACTTCTTGTTCAACTTCTCAAGCTGATCTAGTTTAAATATTCTTGTTGCTTCTGGCTTTTCTTCGGTAGCGGTGTCTTCTGTTTTCTTGTTTCTATTGTCCTGATAAGTCTTGAATCTGATGAGTGACTTGAAGAAGAATTCAAGAAGAATGATTACCCCAAGAAGAGAATAATTGCCGGTTCTTTGCAATTTCTTGGGGTCTTTATTATGGCCAAAAACGTATCTTAACCCGAAAATACGCTTGGATAATGAATAAAACTCTCCTTGGAAGTAAAACACAGCAATATGTAAGTTCATAAGTGTATCTAGCACCTGATTGTACGACGATAAAAGGTCATAGAAGAATCGTTTCTTCGGGTCGGCATTCTTCACATCTTCTTCATCCTTGGGCTTGAAGTGTCTGACTACCCGTGCGACCAAATATGGCAACACCGCATACGAAAGGATGAACCCGATCTTGGGCAACAACTTGGGCAATCTTTTCCCCGACCGGTTGACATACATTACGTCAATGTACTCTTCTCCAAGGGTTCTGGCACCCAATAACGTGGTAAGAGCCAAGTACAATGCTTTGGCGGCCACCGAGATCTCATTCCCGTAACTATTCACAAACCTCTGGCCCTTAAGTATGTGCAACACATCATGCACTTGCGTCTTTAGCGACGACTCGAAGTAAGCATCCTTCTGGTTAGCTCGCACTGGAAAGTTAGTAGCTGGTTGTGTTCCAAGCTCGGCTGGTACATACCTATGGTTGCAGCATCGGCAAACGGCAATGCGTTGTTATTGACTTTGGACATTTGCCATTAACGTATGAATAGAGTGGATGAGCAGAAGAAACCGAGGAAATCCCCATATTTTATGGAGAAAAACTGGTGCACGGGTTCATAGATCTATTTAAGGTGCACGGGCCTTTATATTCAAAATGGGAGCCGGGTCTGGCCCTTGGCTAGCTTCTTCTTAGAGGCCCTGGCAGCGGGCTGTTTCGGTTCTGGCTTTCGCAGAGGGTTTTCGGTAGGCAGGCGGTTGAGTTTGTCGGAGAGGTCGATGGCGTAGTGGAAATCGGCGTGTTCAAAAACGTCCTCCACCGCCATGTTGCATTGGCTGCAAAATTGCGTCTTTATGAGCTCTGAGAGAAAAGCCGGATGGGACTTTGGCGGTGTGGGTGGGGTTTCTTTGGTGGTCTTGGAGCCTTCAAAGTCCTGAAAAAGCTTCTTGATATACTCCTTATCTTCTTCATTGGGGCCCTTTGGCTTAGGTTCGGGAGTAGGAGACACATCGGGCACCGGCTCTGATTCTCTCTCCATGTCTTTGAACAACTTGGCAATGTACGCTTTGTCGTCTTGGTTTAGGGTCTTGCGCTTTGGTTCTGGTTCCGATTCCGGTTCTTTTCTGCCATTTACTTCGTCAAAGAATCTCTTCATGCTCAGCTTAGAGTCGGACTTCATGTAAGTGTCAATGAGGTTGGAATCGGCGGTTTTCAGGAAGTTGGAGATCACAACCGAGAGGTTGGCCAAGGGCATTATTTTGTAGCCCGCCAAAGCACTCTGCGGGCTGTTAGGGTTGAGATCCTTGAGTTTAACGTTTTCATTCAATTTGGACACACTGGAGGATTCAAGCAACTCTATAAACACCTTAAACGACGTGGAAATCATACTGTCTCTCAACTTCTCCAAGTCTCTCGATATCGGGAGGCCCATTTGCTTCGACATTGCGTTCCAGCTGGTGGAGGTGAGGTGAATGCTCATTGTTTTCGGTCTCATGATGAACCCTTTTTCCCTGACATCTTCTTGCAGCATGGATAAGTTCAAATTTTCGTCGTCCAACTCAATAAGCCTACTGTACAAGTCGCCGACAAACACCTTGATCCATTCGAAGGCATCGAAAAGCGTAGCCACCGGTTTCAAGAAGTTTTTCCTAGACATCATCGACTTAACTGCCGTTCTCATGGTCAACTCTTCGTCGTAGTCTCCGTGGACCAACTGGTGCACTTTCTCGCCGAGAGCGTCGTCGTTCAAGTCCTGCTTGATTTGGTCCCGGGTGAAGTTTTCGCGGATGAAATTGATGGAGTTTGTTCCTGGAGGAACCTCGAATTTGTCGATGATGGAGCTGCCGATTTTCCCACCCATTCCACCAATATCGGTCAACTCAAAGTTCTTGAGGAAGTTTCTGATCAGCTGGTTGCGGACCACGGTCTGCATGTCTGGCTTGCGGAACCCGCCGGCCAACTTGGCAAGCCGCTTGTTTCTGGCCAACCCACCGGACGTGAGGTACCCCAACTTCTGTCTTATGAGAAACCGGAAATCGTAGAGAATGTGCGATCCAAGGAGCATGATGATGTCGTCCCAGTCACTGATGGCCGCAGCAACGGCCGCGGCCTGCGAGTCGTTGACGGTGTTCTGGTCTGCCTTCTCTTCCTCGTGCGATCTGACGATGTCGCCGTACCACTGGCAGTCTTCTGGTAGCACCGCCGGAATCGGGGGGAGAGGATCATCCCCTGAGACCTCATTTGCGAGATAAGGGAATTTTTCCACTATCGCATCGTACAAGAGTCTCCCCATATCGAAGTAGCACTCGTCCACGCTGGCCTTCTCGACCAAGTCACATTCGGCCTGGAGCACCTTCAATATCTTTCGGGACTCCCGCCGGTACGGGTCGAGCGACACCTTGTAGATGGCCTGGTCCGGGAACGTGTCGAGGTACAGCCAGTGATACTCGCCCTTCCTGAAGGCAGCCGCGTGAGCAATGATGATATCGGGGCACTTTGATCTCGCCGACAGCACCGTATCCATGCGGTTGATGCCGTACTTGCGGGCCGGGTACGACACTGCAATCAACGACTGCCACTGGGCGCACACCACGGGAGCTTCGTCGGGCAACCCTAGGCGGATCTGTTCACACTGGGCGAAGAACGCATTGAGGTCGATGAAGCCGATGATGGAGAGCGGCGATTTGTAGGCGGTTTTACTGTCTCGTAGCTGGCGGAGGTGCTTGTACGTGAACTTAGACGGGGATGCTGACGTCGGGAGACAGCCGGTTTCTAGCTGGAGATTCTTGACCGACATGGTAAAGAGAGAGTATGTGGTTGTGAGAGCATGCGATGCGATGAGTTTGTATGGAGAAGGCAGACGAAGGGTGGGCGGAGGGCGGGCAGAGAGAGGGAGGCCGAGAGAGGCAAATGGACCGATGCGGGCGGGCAGAAAAAAGAACAAAGGGCGGTCGTGGGCCGAGATGTACGTGAGAAGTACAGAAATGGACCAACGAGAGTAAGACAATTGGGCCGACATGGGCCGACGCAGGCAGAGAACAGATATAGGTCAACATAGGAGGGAAATATGCTAAACGAAAGGCCAGACAGCTATAGACAACATCAGACTACACCAGACACGTCATGATGCCAGACTACACCACCAACACTACATTACAGGCTAATAACCACGTACATTGAGTCCTACATACAAATTTGCAGCCAAGCTATATTTTCGAGCCCTGGACAAAGTTCGTTCCCTGGACAATCGAAGCCTGCAAGCCCTTCAAAGCAACATCCACAAGAGCCTTTTCCTCCGAAGTGACCTGGAGCCCTGTGAATGGGTCGATATAGGAGTTGATCTCCCCGTTTTTCAAAAACACTGGCACGGAAAAAAAGTCTACGTTGAGTTTGTTCTTCAACTTCTCCCCGTTTGGTACCCCAGGCAAGTAGATATATGAGGAATCGGGCACTTCAACGGAAGAGCTGGTTCCTTGCAACGATTCAATCACGGTTTCGGCAAATCGGTAGCCAGCATAGGCCATAGATAATGTAGCTGATCCGGCTCCGTTTTTGGCCTTCACCACTTCATCCCCTCCGAATTGGACTCTATGAACAAAAGCCTTGTAGTCAGCAGAACTGATGGCTTGAACTTTACTGGCAATGGATTTATCAATGTTGATTAATGGAACGATGGTGTCACCCGAGTGTCCCCCGATGACTGAGAGCTTGCCCTTCAATGAAGTTGGGTCTTCTTTGATCAATTCTCCCAAGAATGTTTCTGCTCTGACCGAGTCCAAGGTGGTGACTCCAAAGAGCTTCTTAGGGTTGAAGACGCCGAGTTTCTTCAACACTTCGGCGGCAATAGGCACCGTGGCATTTACTGGGTTGGAGATGATGAGAATGGCAGCGTTGGGTGCGGTTCGGCCGATGTTGGCCACCAAGTCCCGGATGATGGAGGCATTGATGTTGAACAAATCAGCACGCGTCATCCCTGGCTTTCTGGGGACCCCGGCAGGGATTATCACCACGTCGGTGTTCTTCAAGGCCGCGGTGATGGCGCTGTTGTCCTGTTTGTCTACAGGCTGGTGGCCCGTGACCACCGCTGGCGAACAGATGTGAGACAAGTCGGCGGCTACCCCCTTAGCATTGACGATATCAAAGAGCGCCAATTCGGTGACGAGAGGATTCAATTTGAGCAAAAGCGATAATGGCTGGCCAATACCTCCAGCGGCTCCACACACGGTAACTTTCATGTTGTATAGGAAGTAGGAGAGAAGTAAAAGAAAAGTGGTGTAAAGAAAAGTAGTGTAAAAAAAAAGTGATTGAAAAAAGATAGTGAAGGATGAAAGTTATCTGTCAAAACAATCCGGGGCCGGGGAAGTCACATGGGATAAATCCTCGGGCATTGGCTTTTTTTTTTGCATCTGCGCAGCCCGAATGTCGCACATTGAGAGTCCAGTAAGGCTCCAGGCTCTAGGTTTCAGGGCCACATGTGGTCAGACGTCTGGTGGTGCGTTGGATATCATATAAACAGGAACAGTACTGTGGTTGTAGGAAGGGAAAGATTCTTACCTTTCATGAGCTGGTCCAATAGCAAGAATATTGCTTTGTTCCTCTCATTTCCACCTCGAATCCCTTGCACCTCTGCTCCCTTTCCACTCTCCTAGATCCTAGACTCCTTTCCGATGCTTTTCCAATCTGCTTCCAATTCGTTCCTCTTCCATTCTCTCCTCGACTACCTTCATCTCCCTTCCTCTGGGCCACAGTCTACCCCGATCTGACGACATGCGACATTGGTCGAGGGGAAAATGGGGGAGGGGAAAATTGCTGCAAACCGATTACTGGATATAGTAATACGGACGGATAAGAGAGAGGAATGGCTGGGATGTAAATGCCACGACAATGACTGATGAAATGATTGTTTCATTACTTGCCTTTTTGCGAGAAACAAGACAAATCAAATTGACTGCTTCGAAGTACTAAGCAGTGTGCCACGCAGTGATCTGAACAGAGCCGGCCAAAGACCTACTGAAGTAGATAGGGATGTTTCGCAGCCATTAGGGTGATGAAGTGTTGCTACTAGTTCAAAAGGTGGCTCTGATTAGGTCTGATATCTGCATCGACTCCTGCATTACTGTAAAAGAAGTCCTATCGCAGACAGTAGTATATACGGTAATATACCAATATACCAGCCCGCCTTCGATCTTCCTCACAAACTAAACCAACGACTCCATTACAATCCTCTCCCCTGGCCAATGACATGACGTAACTCATACAAACAGATTCCCATCTTGTATCTGTGCTGTTTACTGGGTCCCTTACTTCTGGTCCACTCCCGGTCCCTCTCAGTTCATCCATCTCGGCCCTTCCATCCCCCGTCCGTCCATTCCACGTTCATCTCTGTCCCTCTCTGTCCGCCCATTCCGCGCCCTTCTCGGTCCATCTCGGTCCATCTCGTGCGGCGCTTCCTCTCCCATCCTTCCTCTCCAGCCCAGATCCTTTCCTGCTCACGTGACCTATACTCCGCGACTGATAACCATCAAATTTTCCATCAACTATCTTGCTCCTATCATCAAGCCACCACAACCATCGTAACCTGTAATTAATCTCGTTCATCGCGTTTTGCCAAATCCATTCAAGTCCCAACATGAACTATCTCCAGATTATATCATTACTATACTTGATAGTATCGGCCAGAGCCCTTGACTGCTCCCTCAAAGAATTACTGCCATTCAACTTACAAAAGATCAAAGGAACCTACGAGTTCAAAACATCGAGAAACACCCCTCCATCCACCAGACTCTCGTCTTGGAACCTTGCCGTTTGTGAAAACACCAACGCCATCACCGATTGTCCCAAGAACTCCGACATCTGTGGAGTGACCCGTCTTGAATTCGACGGTAAAGACCCAATCACGTCAGAAATCATTGGATTTGGCTCCGACTTAAAGCCGGTGGTGTCGGTGAGAAAAGTCAGTCAAGGTGATTCATTTGATGGGTTCTCTCTCGACTACAACGGTGCCAGTTGGGGAGGCGCTGTCATTAATGCTCAAGTAGATTTCCTCTGTGATAAAGCCGTGGAAAAGCCGAAACTCGAGCTCGTCTCGTGGGACGCTGAAGTTTCACGGTTATTACATCTAAAACTTACATCCAGTGCGGCCTGTGCTGATGCCAGTGGTAAGAAGCCCGATGAAAAACCTACACCCAAGCCCAAACCCGACGATGGAGGCGAATCTTGGGGGTGGTTTACATGGATCTTCATCTTCATGGTATTATTCTTGAGTATATATATCATTGGAGGAGCCTGGTTTCAGTACAATAAGGGTAATTCCATCGACTTCCAATCGGCATTGAAGGAAGTGTTGGATAATTTTATTGACTTGTTGAAAGGATTGCCGGCCTTCATAAGGGAGATTATTGAAAAATTCACCGGTAATAGTAATAGAGGCGAATACAGTGCTGTATAAATGAATGCTAACAGATTTCGTTATATATAATTGTAGACGAAGGATTCGACTTCCTTGACTTCATTTTGGCCTTGTCTTTTGTTCACTTTGACCTGTCTTTTCTCTCACTATGTAACGTTGCACTGCGAAGATAAGCCAGAGTCAACTTTTTCACGAAAAATTTCCTTTCGCACCTGCTTCTTCTCCGCTACTCAACACTCTTCCTTCCACATCCTCCACAAACCATGCCATCGACGGTCAAAGAGAAGATCTTATCGTTGAAGCCGCACGAGAGGTTTCTCTCGTTCGAGTTTTTCCCGCCCAAAACAGACGCCGGGTTCAGAAACTTGTTGGCCAGACTAAGCCGGATGCTGGCGTTGAATCCACTCTTCATCACTGTGACTTGGGGTGCTGGCGGTTCCACCAGTGAAAAGTCGTTGGATCTCGCCGCCACCTGCCAGAACGACTTGGGCCTAACCACGGTGCTACACTTAACCTGTACCAACACCAATAAAGAAGTCATCGACAATGCCCTAAAAAAGGCCAAAGAGAGCGGGATAAGAAACATATTGGCATTAAGAGGTGATCCTCCACGAACAGAAGAATATTGGACTCCTAATTGCGACTTCGTCAATGCCGTAGACTTGATCAAGTACATCAAACAGAACTATGGCGACTACTTCTGTATTGGTGTTGCTGGATATCCTGAGGGTCATGTAGACGGCTCGGATAATAGCGGCCAATCTCCGGAAAAAGATATCCCGTATCTCGTGGAAAAAATCGAAGCCGGTGCTGATTTCATCATCACTCAGTTGTTCTTCGATACTGACAAGTTCTTACATTATGAAAATCTCATCAGATCAACTCCTCAGTTGAAGGATACGGTTTTAATTCCTGGTTTAATGCCTATAACAACCTATAAAGTGTTCAACCGCTCAACCAAGTTATCGCATGCCTCCGTACCAGCAGATATCCAAAGCAAATTAGAGGCTTCATCTCATGATGATGACCTTGTTAAAAGCTTGGGAATAGACATCATCGATGATATCATCAATAAGATCGATGCTAACTCCAACAACTTCATCAAAGGGTACCATTTCTACTGTTTGAACTTGGAAAAAGCAGTTGCTTCTATATTCAACAAATCAAAAGTCTTGCTCCCAGTGATGGACCTTCATGAACGCTCCAAAGACCATGACGATGCCATTGTTTCCGACTCCGAAGATGAACAGCCAGAGCCACGCAATATCAGCAGAAGAAAATCCTCCATAATCAACGAAAACCAACTGATGAACGGACAACAAATTTTGGTTAGCAGAGCCTTATTCGATGATACTAAAACATTGATGGATATAAGTACCGGTAAAGGTGCTTTGGGTAAAGATGCTACTTGGGATGAGTTCCCCAATGGAAGATTCGGTGACTCCAATTCTCCGGCGTACGGGGAAATCGATGGGTATGGGCCTAACTTGAAGCTTCAAAGTAAAGAAGTCGAGGATACTTGGGGCTCTCCCGAAACAGTTAAGGACATTAGCAAGTTATTTCACGATTACTTGTCGAATAAAATCCACGTCTTGCCCTGGGTTGATACCGAATTATCTCCAGAAACTGGGTTGATTCAAGAGGAACTATTCGAAATGAATGAAAAAGGTTGGTTTACGCTTGCTTCTCAACCAGCAGTAGACGGATGCCGTTCTACTGATAAGATCTTTGGTTGGGGTCCAAGTAACGGGGTAATTTATCAAAAACCATTTGTTGAATTTTTCATTCCTAAAAAGCAATGGGACTCGGAATTGATGGTGAAGTTAACTGAGGATTTAGATTCGCGGACTATAACATATTACTGTGGTGACTCTCAAGGTCATATCAAGTCCAATTTACCTCTTGGAGCCGATGCTCATAAGAGTAAAAATGCCATTACCTGGGGAGTGTTCCCGCTGAAGGAGGTGTTGCAACCTACCATCATTGATTATGAATCGTTCAAGGCTTGGAATGAAGAAGCATTTTTGCTTTGGTTGGAATGGGCTCGTTGTTATAAGAAAACCTCCAAGTCGTACGAATTGTTGAATTCCATTTATAACGACTACTACTTGATCAGTGTCATTCACCATGACTTCAAAGAAGAATCGGCGTTGTGGGATTCTCTTCTTAACTAGCAATTTGCAGTAAAATCAAGACTCTAGGGTTCTGGGTCTTGGTTTTACGCTAGACCCAGTTCATACATGTAAATATATGTTAGAAGCTCTGTAAGCCCTGTAGAATTTAATAAGATCACTGGTACCGTACATGTCTCACAACAGTGCCTACGTCCCTAACTCTTTGGTCAATACTTCGATATACTTCCCCACTAGTCCGCTGTTCAACTCCTTCGACAATTCCTTATCGTCGCCAATGCCCAAATACTGACAATTACTATTCTTCAACATCAATACTCCATTCATCACCACCGCACCTTTGTTCACAATCAACCTCCCGCCCAATGGAATGTTCAACGGGATTCCACTCCCTGTCTGCTGTCTTATGAACGCCAACTGGTCAATGTACTCGTAGGCGTAGCAGTAGTTGTCGAAATTGTCTTTCAACGTAAGTCTGTAGACATCATTAGAAGACCAGGACGTGCTGGGGACACTCACTTTAGTTGGATTTGACTGATCTCCCATATCCACCTGGTTGATTACTCGAGTGGGGTTTGCTGCCTTGCTGATTCTGTCCACAGCCACGCTGTTTGGGTCTTCGTACACCCTCCACTCGTCTAGTTGGTTTAGACGTGATTTGGAGATGTTGTGGATGTGAATAACATAGAATAAGATGGGCACCTGCGTAGTTGTTTCGGGAGTATTAAAGAAGTTTCGGGGATTGAACTGGTTCCTTGCAGCGGTAGCATTCATTGTGAAAGGACTGTAGACGAAACGTTGTAGAAGAAAGAGAGTAGAGGAAAAGAGCGATGAACTATTCTTGAATGGTTATAGGCGGTAAAAGCGCGTCATTTGCTCATTACTTTTCCACTCTTCACTTTCAACTCTTCACTCCACTTTCTACTCTTCTTCTTTACCCGTATGTCGTTGTTTGTTAACGATGACGAAGAGTACCGGGACGACAACCAACAGCCTTCTTTTGGCGGACGTCTGGGGTCTCCGTCGATACCCGTCCGAGTGCAACCAGATGCTCCGGAGTCTACACCCATATACGAGTCACGAGAGGTGAACTGTACCCTACCGCTTACGTTTCACCAGGACATTGTCAACGATATGCTATCTAAGGACGGACTTCTTATTCTCGGCCATGGTCTTGGCTGGGAGATCATTGTATCAAACCTCGCTTATGCCTTAAGCTCTCCCTCAGTGTCATTGATAACGGGAGACCGTCAGCAGACCAAAAAGAGCTTGGTTTTGGTTATTGGTGCTAAAGAAGAGGAAATCATAAAGCTCAGTGAGGAATTGACCGACCTTCACTGGATCAATTCTGTAGATGAGGAAAATTCGCTAGAGGACGGAGAAACTTCGCCGTTGAAGGTTATTGGCGGTGAGGTTTCTACGGCAGACAAGCGAAGAAAGATCTATGATAGCGGCGGATGTGTTTCGATCACGGCCAGGGTGTTGGTTGTGGACTTGTTGTCGGGTATGCTTTCTCCTGCCGATGTCACCGGAATCATAGCTCTCCATGCCGAAAGAATAAAGGAAACTTCCAGTGAATCGTTTGTAATTAATTTATTCCGAGACAAGAACGATTGGGGATTCGTGAAAGCCGTTTCCGACGAACCAGAGTCATTCACAGGGTTTACACCATTGGCTACGAAGTTGAAGGTTTTAACTCTCACCAACGTTTTTCTATGGCCTCGTTTCCACGTCGAGGTATCTTCATCATTAACCCATAAAAACAAGTTTGCCAAACACCAGAAACAAGAGGCAGAAAACAGTCGTTTTGTCACGGAAATCAACGTCCGTTTATCGTATAAAATGAACAAAATACAATCGGCAGTCCTCTCCTGTTTAAGTTCGTGTATTCAGGAACTAAAACGACATAATCCCTCGTTGGTCAATGAGTATTGGGATATGGAAAATATTCACGACAAAGACTTCGTTCAGAGAATCCGTATTGTTTTGGACTCTCATTGGCATAGGATTTCCTGGACTTCGAAGCAATTGGTTCATGATCTTGCAACTTTGAAGGATTTATTGCGGCGCTTGCTTACAGTGGATTCGTTAAGCTTTTATCAAACTGTGCAGGGAATTGTAGATCTGAATGTGAAAACCTTGAGTACAGGGATATTACATACCACAAGTATGAGTCCATGGCTTACATTGGACGAGGCTGATACTATTATATCGTATGCAAAGGAACGAGCTCTAGCAAAGGTAAAAGTGACAAAGAAACAACCGGCAACAGACGAGCAGAATGAAGGACTATCCATGACAGAAGAGATTGAGACAGAAGAATATTTATTAGAAGAGCTACCAAAATGGGATCAGCTTGGTCTATTATTAGACGATATCATGTTTGAAAAATCAGCCCTTACAACGTCCAAAAACAATGGCCCAATTTTGATCATGTGCTCTAGCAATGAAGTTGCAAGACAACTATGTAAATTAATACCCAAGATGAAGAAGGAAGAAAATAGTATAACCGGGAAGAAGAGATTTAGTAGTAGACGATATATGGTGAACCGACTCAATGATTATTTGGAATGGAGAGAAATAAGCAAAGCTACGAGTAAAATCAACAACGAACTATCGTCATTGGATGAGGAAAAGGCAGAAGAGATTCAGAAAGAGAGTTTACAAATTTCCAAGACGTTCTCTCGTGGTAAAAATGAGCCCATAAGTAAGAGGAGAAGAACTAGAGGAGCTTCGTCGGTAGCGAACGTGACCAAACTCTACTCAGGATCTGTGCTGGAGAAGAACACGGAGGCTGTAGAATTGGAGGGCGATATCTTGGAGAAACTCAACAAAGAGGATGAAGATGACGAGGAGGAATATGATGATGAAGATTTGGTGGCACATAATGAGAATAACCCAATTGTCATAGACGATGAAGAGCCAGAGGCCCCAAGAGGGTTTGTTCCCGAGAATGGTCGTGAGGTAGAGCGGGCTTCACATGTGTATTTTGAGCACATTGATAGGTTTGACCAAGTCATCATCGAGACGTTTAATGATAAAACCTCGGACGCATTATTGCAAGAGCTTTCGCCGTCGTATATTATCATGTACGAGCCAGACTTACCCTTCATACGAAGAGTCGAAATCTATCAGGCTATTAATCGAGAAAGTCCAGCAAGAACATACTTCATGTACTACGGTACTTCTGTTGAGGAACAGAGTCATTTACTTCGCATCAAGAAAGAGAAAGAAGCATTCACGAAGCTAATTCGTGAAAAGGCTTCCTTGAGTAAGAGTTTTAGCACTGAATCAGACAATTGGAAGTATCATATTCGCAAACAAGAGGTGGTCAATACAAGAATAGCAGGAGGAGCCAATTTCCGTACAGGGGACGAAGAAATGGCCGTCATTGTCGATGCCAGAGAATTCTCGTCATCACTTCCTAACTTATTGTATCGTGCAGGGATTAAAGTGCTTCCATGCATGATTACTGTGGGCGATTATATTCTTTCTCCCAAAATTTGTATTGAAAGGAAAGCAATCCCTGATTTGATATCCAGTTTCAAGAGCGGAAGGCTTTATCACCAATGTGAACAAATGTTCCGTCACTACGAGTTGCCGGCATTATTAATTGAATTTGACGAGAGCCAATCGTTTTCGTTTGAGCCGTTTTCAGAATTGAGAACTCAAAAGGGGTCCGCAGGTAGTCCAATTGGGGCAAAACTAATGCAACAGGAGATTCAGTCGAAATTAGTAATGCTACTCATTGCCTTCCCCAAGCTTAAGATAATTTGGTCTTCTTCGCCCTACGAAACAGCACAAATCTTTCTTGAGCTCAAGGCTAACCAGGAAGAACCTGATGTTGGAGAGGCCCTCTCCAAGGGAGTAA
This sequence comes from Isabelozyma rhagii, assembly GCA_003708185.3. NCBI lineage: Eukaryota > Fungi > Ascomycota > Pichiomycetes > Serinales > Metschnikowiaceae > Isabelozyma > Isabelozyma rhagii. The sequence goes on from PPNO03000017.1 coordinate 130,186, forward strand.
ATCCGCTGATTGAGAGTAATAATGATGACCCTCCGATGTTCAATGACGATGCCATTGACCTCATCCAGAATATCCCCGGGATCAACAATGTCAACTACTTTAAAGTGATTCAGAGAGTCGCCAACATTGAACAGCTTGTTCAGCTCACACAAGAGCAGTTCCACGACTTACTAGGAGTGGAGAACGGTAACCGGGCATACAACTTTATCAACTTCTCCTATCGATAGAGGATCACTTCGGCTGCAAAGTGTTCACACCCGTGCACCATGTCTTGCATGGAATGTTTACCTTTGCGCGAATCGGGTAATGTGAGGAATCTAATTTGATTGCGCATTGCATGACTGATAACGTAGCTGTTTAGGGCTACTTATGGTAATAATTTCGCATGGTTGTGACGTGAGGTGAAGATGAAACAACAGGGGAAATAAATAAACGTAGGATAAAAAGTGTTTCCTCACCACTTCGTAGTCCACAACGTAGGGAAGTCGAAAGATGGGAAGAGCAAGAAACCTTAGCTCAACCACCATGGGGGATGGTAGATTGATGAAGGAAAAGTACAAGTACATCGAATTCAAACACTTGTACTTCAAACTCCAGAAATTAATCGACAAACGAGTCGTTTTAAGCTTGAAATATGAACAGATGAAAACACCAGAAATCCATTCCACGCTAATTAAACCAATCACCACCAAGATCATTGACATTGCCAGTGTAGATAACATCAAACAGATTTTGAATAAGTACATTCCCATTGGAGCTTCTTCCCCTAATCAAACTCCCAAATTCGGTCCCCAATTGGATAATGGCTTCAACTTCCACAACGGTGCGGAAGCGTCCAAAGTATCAACCTTCCTTGTATATATAATGTTGCTCTTGAGGTATGAGTACATGATCCAATCGGAAAACAACTTGATCCGTTTTGATTTATTAGTGACAAAGGCTAACTTGTGTGAAATTTTGGCTATAAGAATGTTGAGAGAGTACAAATCTTTTGATAGAATCAACTTATTGTTCATTAATCCCATGAAAAATACCTATTTCTGGGACAAGTTCCACCACGAAGCCAATTTGAGTAATTATTACAAGCCCTTTTTCAATACTATCGAACTATCTATCTTATCCAAATCAAAAAAATTCTTATCCCAGCCAATTGTTGTTCATATTCTAGACCGGTTCTATAATGGTGAACTTATAATAAAGGATTACGGTAATGATGGGTTCTACGACGAAGGAGCCATTGAATTGGCTTTAGGATTCTCCATCGACAATCCTCGCGAAATAGAAGAACAAGCACTTCTTCCTCAGGTTTCAACTGTATCCAACAATGGACAAAAGGTGTTGAACTACAAATTCAGTAAAATCTCTATTGAAACCATCAATATGCGGGCAAATATTGTACCAAAGTATCAGTCATTAGTGGTAAACCTAAAACATTTTTTTCTCACAGTGTTGTACTTTTATTTGGTTATTAACAACAAGAATACTACCAGCACAGGAGCACCTCCATTCACTATAATCACCAATATCGTAGAATGTTTGTTTTGGCTTGTGTCTCTCAGTTTGAACTTTGAGTTTCTTATCAAAATAATTAATATTGAGTATAAGTTTTTGAAGAAGATCCTTTGGACGTACATTGACATGGTACTATTAATATTGATTAATGGTACATTCTTATTGAGAGTTCTCAAAGGTTTAGGACATGTTTCTAATAACTTCTATTATGATGTTTTCAGTTTGATTTCGATTATTGTGTTCCCGAGAATGTTATCGATATTCAACAATTATGAGTTTTTCCACATGATTATCTTGTCTTTGAAAAAAATGTTGTGGAACACCATTGGTATGTTCTGTCTCTTCATCTCAATGATATTTGGTTTCTACTTGTGCTTTATTAGCTTAGCAATTGGCCGGACAAATTATGATATCGCCTTTGACATGTTGAAGGTGTTTTTCGGATTCACCCCCGCAGTTTGGAGTAACTGGGAGAACTACAATAATTTAGGTAAAGTCATCCAGATGTGCTATCTCTTTCTAATTCAGTTTGCGGTTGGAACTATATTGGCCATTGTATTGGGAAATATTTTTGTTAAAATCAATCAATCGAATAAAGAGGAATTCGAGTACTTCAAAGCCACCAATTTAATCATTTACTTGAAATGGGGAAATTCTTATTATTATAACCTAACTTCACAAAAAGCGCAGCATTCTCATGTGAGTAGATACAACCCCATTATCATCAGTATAACCACATTCTTCAACAATATTTTGAAATTATTCAAATTCCCAATCATTTTGTTCATCTTCTTCTATGAGATTATGGTAAAGAATAAAATATATCATAAAAAATCACAGTCAGATTTGAAGAAATTCACTTTTTTGGATAAAGACCTAGATTATTATGGGGATAATGATATGATTCAGCTCTACAGAAGTGGCATGAATACCCTAGAAGATGACTCCGATATGAGTATCTTATTGATGAAATCGCGAAAGAACTCCCTAGTACCTTCCTTAACTAATCCTCTTGGTTTTACTCTGGCTAGTGCCCACCATAGGAGACTCAGTCTACTTGACTCAAATACCAATTTTGCTAAAACCAATCATCAGAGCACAGCAGCGACCAATAAGAATGGCCTTATGCCGGCCCAGTCGATTTATACCTTGGGAAACTTCAGAAGTGCCTCTACAGACTCGTTATTTATAGATGAGGTACTCAATAAGAAGTATGGAGGAGGCACTAAAAACAACCACAATAGTACTAGTGGAGGATCGGGAAATAGTGGGTCGACAATAGTAGCCAATATGCCCATAATTGAAAAGATGAGAACCAATAATTCGGAATTGAGTAAAACACCATTGGGTATTCAGAATAAGATGTTCACCGAGAAGATAACTACCCTGCTCAATCCTCTTGATGAATACCTGGGGAACAAGAGAAGGAAACCCTATCGAGCACGAGTTAAGCCCAAGAGCTCAAATTTGGCAAGTGCCAAATCGAAAAAGAGAACAAACCGCCAAAATGACGAAATTATGACTAAGCTTAATGCATTGGAATCTTTGGTGGAGAAATTTATACACCATAGAAATGTGGAGCAAGACTATAATCATAGTGTTTTACAAGAACTAAGCAGGCAAAATGATAGCAGTAGCTCAATAGTGGTGAATGAAGAGCTCAGTCCAAGGGCAGATGCAGCACTACAGACACCAGTTAGCTACTCCCTTCAACTTGGTTCAGGGCTAAGTTATAGGCAGCCTTCCAGTGATGGCGACATTTACAATATACCCGAGGTCTCCCTCCACGAACTTGATCTGCTACCGTCAACGAGACAATCATCTGCTTATAGACCTCGAACTTATAATATTGGCTCTGATGATGAAATATCTGAGGACACCGAGGAATACGAATCGGAGGAGACTTTTTAAATCTGATACAGCATAAACGTTTCATAGACCATATATTTATACGTTTTCTAGTACCCTATATACATTGATTTAGGCAAAGTTCAACTTTTCATGATGTTCGTTGTATCTGTAACCCTTAACTCCAATGGAATTGACGATTTCGCTGATTTCGGACATATCTTGCTCAGTTAATTTGATGGTGTTAGAAAGGTTCTTATCGATCTTTTCCGTAGTTGAACCACTAGGAATAGGAATGATCTTGGTAACGTTCTTAATACCTTCATATTCTTTTGCTCCAGAAAGATTGAGGATCCATGATAATGCCAAGGACTCTAAGGAAGTATTTTTCTTGGTCTTAGCATATTCTTGAAGAGCTTTGATTAACTTAATGTTGTGTTCATAATTTTCCTTGGAGAACTTGTCAATATGTCCTCTGACATCCCCTTCAGGAATGTCTTTGAGATAGGTATCGGCATTATCAGCACAGTAGTCAGTAAGGTAACCTCTGCAGAGAGGAGAGTAAGCAATCACTGGAATTTGTAATTCAGATAAAGTCTCCAAAACCCCATTATGAAGAAGATCCTGACATAAGAGAGATAACTCCAATTCGACACAAGAGATTGGAAATACGCTAGCAGCTTTTCTAATAGTTTCAGAACCAACTTCGGAAAGCGAAATACCATCTATTTTACCTGCCTTGACATATTCAGCAATGTAACCAACAGTTTCTTCATAAGGAGTTGAGAAGTCTCTTCTGGCAATTTCGAAGAGAATCTTTGGTCTTTTAGCAGGATCGCTTGGGAAATAACTGATGACATTGTCGATACTTCTATTGATACCTTCTTTACTTCCATCTGGGAGCATATTGGCATGGTTGATAGCACCTTTGATTGAAACAGTCAATTTACGATTGTATTCATCAGAGTTTTTGGAAAGAAATTCTTTGAACAATTTCAAATTAGCAGCATCTGGACCGTAAAATTCACCACCATTGAGGAAAGTTACTCCATGCACATCAATGACGTGCTTGATAGAAGCAACTGATTGCTCCGTTGGTGGAGGTTTTGGGGTCCAGGTCATACTCATGGTACCGAACCCAAAGTTTCCGTCAATTTTAACTGGATGATAAGACATTGTTGTTTGTTTGCTTGTTTGTTTGTTGGTGAGACAGACAAGGTTGAAAGATTAGGGGATCTTGTCTCCCATTTATAGCACTTGACGTAAGTGAAATTTGGCACCTATCTTGACACTGGAGGTTGAGCGCCCTCTAATGTGACCTAAAAAGGAAATAACACCGAGATACAGGAGAATAACCTAGAACCGAAACGGAGTCGGACGTTGGGCGGACATAAGTAAAAGCCACTAGTTTACTAATGGAACTTTGCAAGGAAGACAATGTCAGAATGAGTGAAATAAACCGAAAATGGGTTTAGGGCCGACCTGAAGGAACGATAGACTGTTTACATTAACCCGTGGTCGTAAATAAACCGGACTTGGGATTCGGCTTGAAATTGGTATGAAATTTTGCAGTTTCTTGAATTATGCAATTTCTTTCATTTTTCATCAAAATAACTAAAAAAGTAATGAACTGTATTTTTGAAATAAATAAGAGAAAAGGAATGTCCGAATGCCCGACTGTCCGACTGTCCGACTGTCCGTCAATGCCATTAAAGCTTTTGTCGGTGCTCAACATCCGGCCGTAGACTTTTGTCTATAGTCTAGTCTTTTTTGAATGTTCTTTGTAACAGTAATCTACATTAAGGTGTACGGATAATATCTATAGATGACGAAAATGATATACAAGAAACGAAATATATCGCTTTTTAGAAGCAAAAGACTTGATCTTCAGGTTGAGACTTGAGAGTAGTTTTTTCCCAGCCGATTTGATGGGAAAGCTCAATCAATGACTTTTTCATTTCTGGAGGGCCACAGATTAAGAGCCTATTATCTCTACCCGGCTTTGGCATATGCTGCACCAACATCTCCTTGGAGACATAGCCGACGCCACCTTGCCAGTTTTTGGGTGGATGAGTCAAAGTATAGTGCACTTTGAATTCAGGGTACTTTTTGGCAATTTCATCGATTTCGGTTTTTAGCAAAATATCGTTGAGCGTCTCATTAGCATATATTAACGACACTTTGGTGATATCTGCTGGACTAGTGATGATTTCAGTCAACACTTGCAAGATAGGAGTCAAACCCGAACCACCCGCAATCAACCCAATCTCTTTGGCCATATTAGTTTTATACTCAAATCTTCCTACAGGACCCCTAAATTTAACAGTTTGGCCCTCTCTTAACATGGCAAATTTCCTGGATACCTTCCCATTAGCATACGACTTCACTAAAATATCGAAAAACCCGGTATCAAACTTATTAGAAATCGGAGAATAGTACCTTATTTCATCTTTACCGTCTACTTCGAAACAACAAGCAACATGGTGACCAGTTGGAATATCTAACACTTCGTCATCATGGTTTAATTTGAATCTGTAGATAGCGGAATCTTTGGAAATCACGGTTTTATCTATGAGTTCTAAATCATTCCATCTCACTGGTTCTAACGAGGCCCTTTTGCTCAATACTTGATAAAACTTGAATGAACAGACAACCACTACAAAGGATAGGGTGTATGGTAAGTAGGCATAGTCGAAGATACAGGTACCAACTATGATAAGTGCAATGGGAATGTAAATCCCGTGCAACGGCTGCTTCAATAGTTCACGTTTATCCTCCATTGACCTAGAAATCGATATCGTGCTTTTGAAAAATGGTTATTATAAGTGAAAAAAAGAGCGAGGTGGAAAGTGTCGATGTCTCCAAAAATCATCGCACGTGATCTACTTCTGGAAGTAATGGAACTTTATCCACCCCCAAAAGATACTACATTATCTGACTTCAACGTCGCGGACCCTATGATTCTGAATGAAAATCACTTGAAATGAACTGCGTATTCGTATATAAAGTGGAATCGCCAATGAAATAAGAATATCTCATAAGATGCCATTGATGACTTTTTGCACCCATGTACCAATGAAGTAGCAAGAATTCGTTCTCACTAAGTTCACTACACTGTACAAGATACTCATACACTGATGGATGACAGCTAGTGCCACTTTCATATTAATGTGTAACAAAATTTATTCGGGTATAAGAGGAATCAAAGAATTACGTATTATGTATAAATAGCGCACAGGACGGATAACACACCCGGAAAGAACCAAGAGAAGTAAACAATAGGAAATAAGGGGAGAATAATTCAAATAGATTAATATTCTTCTTCTTCTTCTGGGAATGAGTCAGTACCAACTTCTTCATAATCTCTTTCTAAGGCAGCCAAGTCTTCTCTTGCTTCGGTGAACTCACCTTCTTCCATACCTTCACCGACGTACCAGTGAACGAAAGCTCTCTTGGAGTACATTAAATCGAATTTCTTATCGATTCTCTTCCAAGCTTCAGCAATAGCAGTGGTGTTGGATAACATACAAACAGCTCTGTTAGCAGAAGCCAATTCAGAACCTCGGATGGCAGTTGGTGGTTGATAACAAATACCAATCTTGAAACCAGTTGGACACCAGTCAACCATTTGTACGGTCTTTTTGGCTTTGGTTTGTGCCACGGCATTTTGGACATCTCTGGTAACAACATCACCACGGTACAATAAACAAGTAGCCATATACTTACCTAATCTTGGGTCACACTTAACTAATTGGTTACCTGGTTCGAAACAAGCAGCGGTGATTTCAGACACATTGTTAGATTCATGATTAGCTCTTGCTTTAGAGAACACAGGAGCATACGACACCAATGGGAAATGGATTCTTGGGTAAGGAACCAAGTTTGTTTGGAATTCGTTCAAATCGACATTTAATGAACCATCGAATCTCAAGGAGGCGGTGACGGAAGAAACAACTTGGGCAATCAAGTTGTTCAAGGAATCAAAGTTTGGTCTGGAGATATCTAAGTTACGACGACACATATCATAAATGGCTTCATTATCTACCATAAAAGTACAGTCAGCATGTTCTAAAGTGGTATGAGTAGTTAAAACGGTGTTGTAAGGTTCCACAACCGAGGTAGAAACTTGAGGAGCAGGATAAACGGCGAACTCTAATTTTGATTTCTTACCGTAATCGATGGATAATTGTTCTAATAATAAAGAGCCTAAACCAGAACCAGTACCACCTCCTAAAGAGTGAGTGAAAAGGAAACCTTGTAATCCATCACATTGATCGGTCATTCTTCTAACTCTGTCTAAAACGTCATCCAAAATTTCTCTTCCTACAGTGTAGTGACCTCTTGCGTAGTTGTTGGCGGCATCTTCTTTACCGGCAATCAATTGCTCTGGATGGAATAAGTCTTTGTAAGCTCCAGTACGGACTTCGTCAATGACATTTGGTTCTAAATCCACGTATAAGGCTCTGGGAACGTACTTACCGGAACCAGTTTCTGAAAAGAAAGTCGAGAAACCTTCTTCACCACCTTTTGGTCTATCTAAACCGTCTTGCAAGTAACCATCGGGTCTGATACCGTGTTCTTGGGAGTATAATTCCCAGCAGGCATTACCAATTTGACAACCAGCTTGTCCGACTGAATAGTTAGTAAGGGAAAGGGATAAGGGGAGGGTTTGATAGACCGAGCATCATTTATCATCATCATCATCATCGGACGCCATCGTCAAACACTGATCCAACATTGATCTGGCCGTCATCTATCAATTCATGTATTGATGTATGGTCTATCTATCATCATCACTATCATCACATACCATTAATACTAATAACTTCTCTCATTGTATACCAATATCTTAAGAAGAAAAACCTTTTAACGTAAAGTTAAGTATTAAACGAATTCAAAACTTTTGTTTACGCCTGTTGGTTTTTGTTTTGTTTTTGTAGGAGAAATGTGGATGTGTGCAGGAAATCACATTAAATTTCCGGTTTGGGACAAATTGCAAACAATCAGACGAGTCAGCGCGTAGACGGAAAAATTGGGCCAGGGCACGAGAAAACGGACTGTCGAGGGAGGGACGGGCCAAAAAATGGGTCGACAAGTGGGGGAGGATGGGCTGAAGGGAGAGAGATGGGGCCAGATTTTTGGGATGAGCGCAGCAGACAATCGGCCCAACACGTATCTTGCTTTCACCAAGCATGGTTGTAACACGCATATTTGGCACCAAGTTTCCTTAGTTCCCGTCTATTTTACTCCTAGCTCGTGCTTATGTCTGAACTTGCTTCCAAACCTGGAAGAAGCCATTACCTCTAACAGCTTGTCAGTGCACTAATAGAAAATTGAACACTATAGTATGGGTGTATGGAGCTTTGGATTAAATTTGCAGCCAACTTCTACAATATCTACAGTGTACTCCACTGATTGCACTTGACCATTATATTTTCAGTATATCCGTATATAACCTCAAGCTATAGAAATTCAAACACTTTTCATTTCCGTGACTAAAGAATCGATTTTAATTTTGACAAAATACCGCTGGGTTTTGGCTTGAACCCGAGTTTTTGCTGGAAACCATCGGCAGCATCATAGAACACATCGACAATCGATTTATCCCATTTGGTGTTGGAGTCTCCGTACAACAAGTCGGCTTGAGCTTGCGACAACTTCACCAATTGGGCACGACTTAACGAGTATAAAAAGTCTCGGGAGTACCCAAATGATTCAAGATAAGAGGTCAAGTCGGCATTAGAGTAAAGCTGGAGCAAGTAGTTGAAGCCATTTTCTGCTGCTTGCTTAACTTGGGGTTGGTATTGGGAGTAGGCATTTTGGATAGCTTCGCTAGCATCGCTGCCATACTCTTGAGCAGCCTTACCAGCTGCTTTGGTGTATTCTACTGCTGCCTTTCCAGCCAGTTTACCATACACTGAACCGGACTCAGCAGCTATTTTGCCGTATTTCGAACCAGATTCAGCAGCGATCTTACCATACTTCGCAGCAGACTCGGCAGCGACCGAAGCGGCGTCTTGAAGTTGCGAGCCTGCTTCTCCAGACAAATCCTTTGCAATTCCCAAGGCTTCTTCCACTTTTGGTCTTTGTTCTTTGAGCTTGGCCACGGCCAAATCTCCGTAGTACTTCAAAAAGTTCTGAGTTTCACCTACGTAATTCTGGACCACCGGCAGACCTCTTTCGTAAGCATCCACCAATGAATCTGACAATTCGTTGGCGTAAGCAGTGGCTGCTGTGGCGATGGCTGCAACTTTTTCTTTGACATCGCTCTGATCAAATTGCTTGGAGTACTCTAAAGATTGGGCCTGGAGTTCACTCAATGCTGAGCTCAAATCGAACTTCCTTGATTGATACTGCTCCTTGATCACTTTGGAGGCATCATTATAGAATTCAATTGAGGCCTTGTAGGCATTAAGCAAAGTCTCATCACCAAGCGAGTTGGAACCTTCACCAAGTTTCTTGGTAGTTGCTGCTAAAGAGTCCTGCAAATATGCTTCCAAGTCACTCAATTTGGGTGAGAAGTTTTCTATTTGATTCGCAATAAATTTGTCAGAGCTGGACTTAGCTTCATCATAGTGTGAGCCAATGGTTTCCAATAATTGCTGTCTGGTACCTTCAGCGGCCAATCCTTTCTCTTGCAACCAATCACGAAGAGCTTCAGTAGACCAGCTTTCATATAACCAGTTGGTAGGAACCTTAATTTCTTGTTTTGCCTTAACTGGGGTGTTTTTGGCTGATTGCACCAATTTGATCAATTGAGGTTTGGTTGCAAATTGCGAAAATTTGACATCTCTCACTTTTAAGAAATTTTGCAACTGTTCCTTGGACCAGCGTTCGAGACCCACCAAAAAGGTGCTATTGATGATTTCTTCAATCTTTTCATCCCAGCTACTTGGCTTTTTCGAAAGGTAAGGGCTAGCGGTTGATTTTGCACTTTCAACCCAGTTCTTAACGTCAATTTGAATGTAATTTTCGTTAGATTTGGCGAGGTCTCTCAATTTGGTAAGATCCCAACCCTTCAATTCAGCTGAAGGTTTGGTATCAATGATACCATAGTAATATAACCATTCTCTCAATTGGGAGTAAGTCCAGGTATCAACAAAAGATGAGTCAACAGTGCCATCATCCTTGAAGATGTTGAGCTCTGGCAAATGGAATGAGTCCAAGAGAGACTTTTGGCTATCGAGGATTGACTCGGAGGCAAGATAATTGTATTCTTTGATTTTCAGAAGTAACGATTGCTTCGAACCTTTGGGGTCAAAGTCAATTCCATTGTCCGATAACCAGGTTTTGATATCATCAAGACTCCAGCTGTCATACAACCAGTCACCAGCATAGTTACCTGAGGTTGCATACTTTTGGGTAATGCCATCCCAATGAGATTTGGCTAATTGGATTAAATCATATTTGGAGTCGTTTTTCTTGAATGCGATACCACTGGATTGCAAAAAGCTTCTCAAATTTGCTGCTGACCAAGAAGCAAATATCCAGTCTTTCAATTGAGGTCGAGTTTTGGAGTCGTCATGTTTGAGGTAATCCCAATTGTTGGGGAAAATGTTTTCCAAACGTGATTTCACATTAGTGGAGAAGGATTGCTGTTCGTTGTGAACTTCGTCCTCATTGATATGGTATTCAATGTCTGATGTTCTCAACTTTTCATATTGGGCTTCGGCAAGTTTTGTCAACTCTTTAAAGCTTGCATCTGTATCAAAGGGAACATTTTGGTCTTTTAAGAAATTTTTGATATCTGTTTCTTTGAAGGTAGAGAAAAGATTGGCTTCGTCACCAACAACGTATTTTGCAGCCACCGATACTACAACAAAAATAGTGCTTAACTTCATCCTGCTCTACTCCCTGAAGAAAAATAAGCTATTTTACTAGATTGCACGAAACTCTTATTATATAAATAACTGAGTATATTCGAAGAGCAACCTAGTAGAATGGTCACGTGTAATCAACTGTGGTGAATTTTAACTACTTCCGTTACAGTTTGTGGAGCAATAATTTTAATGACAGTGGAGAAGCAGTTTTTTTTTAGTTGCTAAAAAGGGGGTAACCGTCAGTCAGGTTATGAGTTTGATTGCTACCCAGAAAACATAGTAGCAACCACCAACTGCAACCTCGTGTTTTGCTAATCATTGGTGGGACAAGCAATTTTATACCTATTTCGTACTCGTATACACATGAAATTGGTCCAGTATGATGTTTCAGGATGTTGAGGTTGCTTTACCAATTGGATTGAAGTTGTTGGCTGTGATTGGCTGCGGCCTCCTATTTTTTCTAGTCAATTGTGGGACCACTTTGCAGTATTTATACCATTTTGGGTACTGACTATTAAGAAGATTACTTCCTGAACTTCGGTCTTTACCTCTTATGGAAATGCCCTGGGTACTCCTATTTTTTAATATGGCAGACCAGAAAAGAGGAAATGCAGTAGATTTATAGTGCCGCGGTGTATGGCATATTTTTCGCACCCAGTTTTTCTCATTATCACCCTAAGAATGTCAGAAGTTTTGAAGATAAATCTAGCGGCAATAGATGTATCATCTTCAGAAGAGTCTACTACCTCAAGCATTATGTCTAGCAGGCAATTCGAGACGGCATGCACTAGTGTATTATCAGCACAATCCGAGGACTCCTTGTCAGATTTTGCCATTAACGTTATAATCGAAGAAGATGAGAGATGGGGAGGATTTGAGTTCATCAACAACGACGTGGAGCCCCCAAATGCTTTAGAATTCTTATCTCTCACCGATAATTTGATGAACCCATCGAATAACGTTGAAGTTAACCATATATTCCATCAAGCTTCCAACAATGTCAACAGCTCACCACAGCAGATCACCGAGAGAAGAACGCTTAACCCTATTTCTCATCTTAGGGGCCTACTTCGAAGAGGAGCAATCAGACGGAGGAGACCGCTGGTAACATACTATTCCGAAACAAGACCTCATTCCACACTCTCCACGATCACTGAAGACTCCAAAGACGATGACGACCTAGCCAAGATGGGGTTCACTATGCTGTACCACCAACTATTTATTCCTGCTTACAATCCTCCTGTTTCTAGCAGAAGAACTTGGAAACAGAAAATCCTTCACGAATATCCATTGATTGAATCTGCTGCCATATCTAAACCTTGTTCACCCTTGACTTCGGTCAAGATACACCACCAAGACTTGACATTGTCAATACCGGTTCTCACGCCCATTCCAAGAATCAAAAGAGAAGAAACATCAACGATGATACAACACGAAGATTACCAAATCAGTGATGATGGACTCATTATCAATTTCCCGGGTAAATATCCTTGGCTTAAGCTCTTTTTTAGACATTGCGATTTGGCTCGGACGAACGAAAAATTGGACTATGGAGAATGGGTACTACAAATACGAGGAACTGTTAATTACGATTTTAAAAACTTTCGAAAGATAGCCAATTACATGAATTCTATGAACTTAGAGACTATTCACTAGAGATTTTTTTTTTATAAAAAAGAAAAAAAATGAAGATAAATACCAATATTAACCTTTTATGCTTTTGAATTAATCTTTTCTAAGATACTTTCTTCTGAACTTGTTGTCAATTTCAGATAAATAGTAAGCACCTTGAGCAATTTCATCTATTGAACCAATTGGAGTGCAAGATTTTTGTAAGTGAATTTTTTCTCTCAAGTCGATGGCATCAAGGTATTGTTGAGGAGTTTTTTCAATTCTACCTTCACCCAATTTATAGTCAATATCTAACACCTTGGTGATGTGAGAAATATCACCCTTGATAACAACTGACAATAAAGTAGCGGCTAAACCGGAACCGTAGGAGAAGATACCAATTCTTTTGTTTTGTAAGTTTTCTGAGCCAATGTAGTACAATAACGAGGCCAAACCAGTCCAACAAGAAGCAGTGTACATATTACCAGTGTTGGTAGCAATTTGCAAGGCTGGTTGAACTCTTTCCTCAGTCTTTTCTTTAGCCAAGGCTAAGAAGACTTTCTCCAAGTTTTTATCAGTCAAGGAAGCTTCGTAAGATAAATCATTGATTTGCTTAGCAGTTTCTTCATCGATGGAACCAGCGAATTTTTCTGGGTTAGACTTGTAGTCGTTGTATAATAATCTGGCATAAGATTTGGTGACTAATTTACAAGTTGGAACGTGGAAAGCATTGTAATCAAAATGATCATAGATACCAACAGTTTTCTTTGGATCTTTGGTGACTTTCTTGGAGTAAGCTTGGTAACATTGATCAATAGCTTTGGTGTAACAAGCCAATGAGAAGTAACCATCAACAACTGGGTATTCTGAGGTGAAATCTGGCTTGTAGAAATCGTAAGCGTGTTCAATGAAAGACCCACGAACAGTATCGAAAACAATTGGAGCATCAGGACCAATCAAAAGAGCGATAGAGCCAACACCACCAGTAGGACGAGCAGCACCTTGAGAGTAGATGGCAATATCACCAGCCACAACAATGGCATCTCTACCGTCCCAAGACGAAGATTCAACCCAGTTGATGGCATTAATAACAGCAGATGTACCCCCATAACAAGCGTTGATGGTATCAACCCCTTCGATATCATTATTACCTTCGAATAATTGCATCAATACTGACTTAACTGATTTGGACTTATCTAACAAAGTTTCAGTACCAACTTCCAATCTACCAATGTTATCGGTATCAATGTTGTAGTTTTCGATTAATCTCGAGGTGACAGTCAATGCTAAGGAATAAATATCTTCTCTATCATTAACAAAACCCATATTGGTTTGACCTAAACCAATGGTGTACTTACCAGCAGGAATATTGTCGAATTTTTCTAATTCTGACTGGTTAACATAGTTAGTTGGAATATAAACTTCGATGGCCTTGATACCAACGTTTTGAGGTCTGGACATGATGAGAGAAGCTTGGTTGAATAACGAATGAGTAGTTAAAGGAAAAGAAAAAAAAGAAGAGAAAGAAAAGAAGTTATATGTATTTCAAGATACAGGTAGCATCCATCGATAGAAAGATTATACGACGAGAATGGTCACAAAAAGAAAAAAATTCACCTTTAACCAACACGCTAATTTACCACTTTGGGTACAAATAAGACCACATTTTGACGTGTACGGCTTTTTAGATAAACGAGGAGGCACGGGTGTAAACTGCTGAGAAATACACGATTGGTCAATTGAGAAAGAAAAAGATAGGATATCAATCTTTCGCAGCAATATGATCACGCTCTTACATCCAGGAAGGGGTATGCAAGAGGACCACGTTTTAAAATACCATTTGGTATATATATATATCACCCTTTGAATCTCCCGCATATGTCGGTTTATCATCTTTAACTAAAGAACATAAGTATAGCTAACCCACAGCTAAACTGCAAATGTTACTGATTATGTATACGAAATCTCATCACAGAAACTGTTGAAAAATTGGTAGAAGCCAATTTTGAATCACCTATAGCAACTTTACCTTGCTTCTTTGGTTGGATCTAGGTTTATTGACTTTCGGAGCAGCTTTCTTACCGGCGTTTGCAAGGACTTTTGGTTTTGGTGCCTTCTTAACGAATTTGGGAGCCGTTGATTTATTTGGATGCGTCAATTCGGGAGAAATATCCAATTCATCATAGATTTCCATGTAACTTGAAATGCCACCCTTTCCATAAATATAATCTGAGTAATGTTGGGTGATAACTTTGAGAACTACCTTCTTGTTGGATTCACACATCAATCTGAATATGCACGGCATATCCAGGATCAATTGGGATTCGATTAAGAACTATTCAGGGGAAGCATCAAGGATTTTTCAGCAGATAGCAACAGCATTTTGCCATAAACTCATCTGCAGGGCCACTTCAAAGGTGAAGTTTACTCTCGCTTCCAACCATTGACCTGTTGAAACCACAGACTCACAATAATATTTCACTAGAGCTCTCATTGAAGTCCTTGCTACAAGTTATTCTTCAGAAACAGATCATCTCTGTTGTCGTAGTTTTGCGTAGACTGCGATCTCGGAATAAGTTACGTATTTTTTGCGGAAGACATCCGCCAAATCGAGACAATGCAAGGTTTAAAAACGGCTGGCAACAAAAATGGGCACCAGGTACTACAGTCAAAAAATCTGAACTCCGTTTCAAAACTAAAAGATTTCTTGAAAGGACCGTGGAAAATCTGACTCTGCAACGAAGCACTGGACCTCAGATTAGCTCAAAATTGCTTCCTCTTCTGAGCAAACGGCAAAATCAACTTATGTGGCACGATCAACTTCTTTTCACACTGTAAAACCGTTCCAGCTCTCGCCTTTTGTCGACTAACTTCAATCAGCAAGGAGGCCATCTCTCCATCTATCAGTACATTTTAAAGCCGAGCCGGAAAATTGACGCGAAAATACGCACATTTTGCAGTATCTCCGGAAAATTCGTAATTTTCACTTTGGTTTACATAATGTGCCTTTTTTTTTTCTTCAAATAAATCTCTAGTACTCCACTTGAAGACAATTACCAGACAAATGTCATACGTTGATGTACCTGACTCCATAAAGTCGTTCCGGACCACCAAGGTTTTCCATAGAACTTGGGCCGGAACCTTTTACTGCCAGCCACAGGCGATTTTTCAACCAACCAATTTGGAAGAAATCCAGGAGTTGATCAAACAAGCCAAGGCCCATGGTAAAACCATCATGACTGTCGGTTCCGGCCATTCTCCTAGTGACTTGACCATGACGAAAGAATGGCTCTGTAACCTTGATAAGTTCGACAAGGT
Organism: Isabelozyma rhagii; assembly: GCA_003708185.3. Taxonomy (NCBI): domain Eukaryota; kingdom Fungi; phylum Ascomycota; class Pichiomycetes; order Serinales; family Metschnikowiaceae; genus Isabelozyma; species Isabelozyma rhagii. The sequence continues at coordinate 146,295 of PPNO03000017.1, forward strand.
GTTGAAACAAGAAGAGTTTTATGGGCCATCTGCTGAAGGCAGTGCTGAAAAAGAAGTGAAATTTGTTGATTTGACTGTAGAAGCTGGTTGTAGAGTATATCAATTGAATGACTATTTAAAAGAACATGCTCTTGCTATTCAGAATTTGGGCTCGATCAGTGATCAGTCCATTGCCGGGTTGATCTCGACCGGGACTCATGGATCATCCAAGTACCACGGACTTGTCTCTCAACAAGTGGTGGAAATCAAACTTCTCAATAGTAACGGAGAACTAATCACTGCTTCTTCGGTGGAAAACGATGAAATCTTCAGAGCTGCGTTGTTATCGTTGGGTAAAATTGGTATCATCACCCATGTTACTCTTAGAACCATCCCTCGTTATACTATTAAATCCAAGCAAGAAATCATCAACTTCTCTACTTTATTGAAGAACTGGGATACCATCTGGTTAGAATCCGAGTTCATTAGGGTGTGGTGGTTCCCTTACTCTGAAAGATGTGTTTTATGGAGAGCTTCTAAATCAGATGAGCCTCTTAGTGATCCAAGAGATTCGTGGTATGGTACCACCTTAGGAAGATTCTTCTACGAATCCTTATTGTTCGTCAGTGTTCACCTTTTCCCCCGGTTGACTCCTTTTATTGAAAAATTCGTATTCAACCAACAATACGGTAATGTGGAAACTATTGGAAGAGGTGATATTGCCGTACAAAACTCAGTGGAAGGATTGAATATGGATTGTTTGTTCTCTCAGTTTGTCAATGAATGGTCAGCCCCGTTGAATAATGGAATTGACACCTTAACCAAGTTGGATGACGTGATTAAATCGGCTGCTAAAACTGGAGCGTTCTTTGTCCATGCTCCTATTGAAGTGAGAAGTTCTAACGTCACCAACTCCGATACTGCGTTCATTGACGAAGAAACTGGCGAAAAATCCTTATATCCTCCTCAGTCATGGCTCGCTTCAAGAAATAGATTAAGTGCTGGGCCAATACCTGGTAACAACTTCCGTCCTTATTTGGATAACTCACCTGATGGTTTACCCTATGTCGAAGATTTAAACAACATTACCAACGATCAATTGACTTTGTTTATTAATGCTACTATGTACAGACCTTTTGGAACGAACGTTGAAACTAAGAAATGGTTCCAAATCTTTGAAGATATTATGACTCAAGCTAATGGTAAGCCTCATTGGGCTAAGAACTTTATTGGATTATCAGGAGAGCACCACAACGACTCCGACACCGCTAAACAAGTTGCCTTTGGTGGAAAACCATTCTACACTATGCTTGGATTCGATCCAGTTATGAAACAATGGTTTGGTGAAAACTTAGTTAAGTACAACAAAGTTAGAAAACAGACAGACCCTGAAGGTGTGTTCTTAAGTGGGAAAGATTGGGTCTTAAGAAACGGTATTTTAATAGAATAAGTTTTAAATGGTATAGTTTTGATAGAATAAGTATTAAATGCTATAAGATGTTTATTTTAATGCTACTGTACATGAATAGGGTTTACCTGAAAGGCGCTTTCATAGGATCAATGACATGACCTTGTTTCTTAATGATTCTAGGCATCGTAAGCTTTTGGTGAGTCTCTTTCGATGTCCATTGTTGTCCTATTGGCATTCTTAATGATCTCTCATACTGTTCCCTACTCTCGAATGGGTACGGTACTGCTCCAGATTGGTATTTCAAATTATTCTTATTGACTCTCTCATTGATAATTACATTTTTCAAATTTTTATCTTTTCTTCTGTCTTCTTGAACAACTCCATTGATCTTACGGACAAACTTCTTTTTTGGCTTATCAACAACACCTTCTCCGGCCCATCCTCCCCATCCAGGGAGAGTCAAGTCTTCTTCCTTATCACCTTCGTCCTCAATAACTTGTCTCTTTTCTGCTTCGAATTCTTGTACGACGTCATCACCTGCAAATGCTTGCTTGATTAAATTCTTCTGCTTGAACATACGAACATCTCCACTATCACTTTCGTTATCTTCATCATCACTATCGAGAACTCCTCCTTTATTCATGACAAGCATTTGTTCCATGTCGATAATCTCACTATCCTCTTTGTCTCTCTCTGCTCTTGATCGCTTGTTTGCAACCTTCGCAATTTTTGCAGCCGATTTACTGAGTTTGGACGAGGTTTGGTCCACGGTATGAATATTTTTAGATCTTTTAGTAGTTTCCTCATCAGCTAACCACGGATTAGCTGCTGTGTCAGAACTTTCGTTGTCCTTTTCTGCTGCCTGTTCTTCAGGCTGTTTAGCCTTTTCTTCTACTACTTTGAACTTTTTCTCAATTCTGTTCTCCAACGACGTCTCATTATCAAGTTCAACCTCTGCTAAGGTTCTGGAGTTCACTTCCTCGTTGCTGGCAATCATAGAGACGCTCTTGGGGGTATATATTCTTCTTCCTTCATTCTTTTCAACATTAATACCACTGTTTGGATCATTTTCAAACTCTTCAAGATCATCACCATTTCTCATTTTTTTCATTAACGCTATTTGTCGCAAGTTCTCTTGTTTCTGCTTCTCTTCGGCAATCTTCATGAAATCCATAGCCAAAACACCTTTCCCAAGCTTTTCTCTGACTTCATCGTCCTCTTCATCTTGTTCATACTGTTTTTCTACATCAGAAATCCCTTCATCACTCTGATCACCATCTTCGTAGCCTAATTGCTTAGCTCTTAGTCTTTCTCCTTGTCTTAACATTTCTTCAAGTTCCTCTCTATTGTCGGCATCTTTAGATAATCCGGTCTTGATCATGGATTTTGCCCATTTGGAGTTAGTTTTATGTTTCAAACTCATTCTTTCCTGTGCTCGTTTCATATCATGGTCTTCTTTATCAGACTCAATATCGGAACCTTCGACCAATTCTTGATTTCTTAATCTTTCCTTCTTTTTGATTCTATGATACTGCTTGGATTTAATCTTCTTTAAACGTTTAGCCCGCTTTTCATCACGAAACATCAAATCTCTCATATGTCTCAATTCATTGGTTCGTTTTCTCAAGTCTTCCTTGGAAAGCTTTGCTGTAGCTATTTCTTCAAATGTGGCCTCATTCTTCTCATCAAGCAACGCTGATTGCTTCAACATTTCTTGGACCTTCTTTTCTAAGTCTGTCGATGGCTCAACATCAGCATCAAACGCATTGTTGGTATCAGGAAGAACAGGAGCATTTAATGGGAAATGTAAGTGTTCAGCATCGAGATTTGCTTCCACAGCCTTTTGCCATTTACTCACTTGTTCTTTGGTGATTTCATATGCAACTTTTCTATCATTTCTAGCTTGGATATTACGTGGTAATGGAACACTCAAAGCTTTGGACTTTTCCTGTCCATCTTTACCAAACAGTGGTTCATCTATTAAAATGGCATCCTTGGAGGCGGTGGAGTCTACAGCAGAAATCATATCATTGAGGGATAGTTTGGCCCCATTTGTAGGAAGGTTGAATTCATTTTCATCGGTGGTTTCAATGACGAGCCTTTTTCTTTCTTTCTCTGGTTTCCGTATGGATGATTGCAATCTGGAAACGGTATTTAATAAGTTAACATCATCATCGGCCTCTTCGTCCTCAAAAATGTCATCTTCATCCTCCACTTCCTCATCATCTTCTTCAGAAGACTCATCTCCATCGTCGTCATCTTCGTCCTCTTCTTGAGACTCACTCTCCCAGTCATCATTTAACACTACGTCTTCTCCCAAACCTTTTGATTCCTTCAAATCCTCATCATCCATGTCCCAGGCCTGTGATAACGACACAAATTCACTCTCGTCAATACTGTCATATTCACTATCTTCCTCCTCTTCCTCTTCCTCCTCCTCCTGCTGCTTTCTTCTCTTTTTGCCTTTCATCTTCTCTTTCTTTTTCTTATCTCTAATGGTCTGTGAAAATTTGGAGTTCAACACATCAAAGTCATCATCTGAGCCTAGAGCTTCATCGGACAAGATTTCCTCGTCATCAAAATCATCATCTGAGCCTTGGTCTTTTCCAAGGAATTTTCTGGCGTCCATAATCCCATCATGAACTGGCAAGTCATCTCCATCCGAACTGGCATCGGAGTTGTTATCGTAGCCATTTTCAGCTCTTTCTGCTATCTGGAGAGCATCCAAGACTTTTTGAGCACTTCTCTTTGACGACGACTTCTTATTCTTACGTGCCATTGTATTAACAGAGTAGACCGCTGGATTATCTGCTTCTTGTAGAACTGACGAACGTGATGATCTGAAAAATTTCGAGATGCGATGCGGGATGAGCATCCGTACACCAAGATATATAGACCCGTACATTTATGTCAGAAAGCTATAATAAATAATCCGAACTGTAATGTTGGTCCAGTTTCTTTGGGATGGGAGCCCATTAGAGCAACATTGTGTGTTTTAGATGGAGCGACAGACATTTGTTTCAGAAAACGTTTCTTATACCACCTCGAGTACTACACTTCTACACCTTTTTCTACACAATTTGTATTAGCCACTATAATGCATCTAACCTGTCGTTTATCTCTTCCACACTTAATTTTCTGAATCTGGGTCCTTCGTGGTTGGTACCCTTGTAGCCCAATAAATGGTCTTGAGCATCGCTTACAATGGCGATGTCCAAGTTTTCCCCAGTTAATTCACCATCGACTGATTCTTTCAATGCCAAAAGAGAGACATGTATGGCATCTTCCAACTCCAAGTTTTCATTCCATCTTTTTTCCAAGAAAGTTTTGGCGGTCACCGAGGTTTTACCGATAGCAGTGGCTTTCCAAGGGAAATAACTTCCAGAAGGATCAACCTGATATAACTGGAATGATTTAGAATGTTGATCATAACCTCCCACCAATAATGACACACCAAATGGTCTTATACCCCCGGATTGGGTCGATTCTTGCATCACTTTGGCAAGTTCCTGCACCATGATCTTCACCGGAGGATATTCGTTGTAAATGCGCTTGTAGTTGGTGTGGGCCAATTTACGGGCTTTATCGACCAAAACTCTAAAGTCAGGACCCATACCTGAATACGACATACCGATATCAGGAGTGATTAATTCGACTTTGCCGTGAGAGTTTGACTTGAGAAGGTTGGAATTGGCTTTACGTTCGGTGGCAATGACAACTCCATCAGCCGATTTGATTCCAATGGTGGTGACACCTTGTTTCACAGCATTTAAAGCGTATTCTATTTGCACTAATTTCCCACTATATATAGTTAGTATTTGCAATGCGGGACATATCAATGGGTACATACCTTGGGGAGAATGTGGTTAACGAGAAGGAATATCTATCAGCCATGCTGGATTATGGTGATATTCTTGAATATGAAGCAAGTAGGTGGAAATACACTGGTGAGATTTTGCCCTCCAGGTGAGTGAGAAAGATGTCGCTGAATTTGGAATGTCGCAGATGGATACGCCCGTACCTCAGACACTGAACACTGCTAATACAGAGAACGCCTTCAATTCTTCACTACTTTCTGACACGCTTTCATCTCTAGCAGAGGGGCTATTGTCTAACATCGTGTATAGACCATGGGGAATGGCTCTTTCAGAGGAAGGCTTCTCTACAAACAAATAGTGCGTCATAGCGTATCTACAACAACTTCTCATCTAACTTTTTATTCCTAAATCTATTTATCTAGCCTTTTCGCTAACCTATTTTCTAGCCCTATTCTCAAATCACTCATCTTCATCATCGGTGTCTGGTGGTCTTGGAGTACCCTTAGGAGTATTAAGCCACTCGATATATCTCAATCTTCTTCTTTCCGCTTGAAGTTTCTTCTCGTTTCTGGTCATCTTCTTCTTTCTGGTTCTGACCTTGATGTTGGCAGGAGAGTCGTTGTCGTCAGCTCTTGGTTTAGATGGAGGACCAGTTGGAGCTGGTGAAGCCTCTTTAGAGTCTTCTCCGTTATCAGCAAATCGATTATTATCCACAGCAGCAGTTCCTCGTTGAACCACTTCACCGTTTTCAACATGCCATTGCTCAGGACACAATGCACCCACGAACTCGTTGTTATGCGAAATCATCACTACTCCTCCAGACCAATCTCTGATAGCAATGGCCAAGCCTCCCAAGGAGTCACGATCCAAATAATTGGTAGGTTCGTCAAGAACTAACAAGTGAGGGTTGTTCCACATAGCACCGGCAATGACCACCTTGACCAATTGTCCGCCGGATAAAGAACCCATTGGAGTATGATCAGCAATATCACCGTCCAATCCAACGTCTTCAAAATGCTTCCTTATAACTGAAGGAGTCAACTCTCTGTAACCTAAACCTTCTCTTGAAGCTTCATGATCATCGAACTTTTGAATCAATTTATCAAACCCAAGTTCAAGCAAATACTCTTTAGGGACCCAGGTATTATATTTAGGTAAGAAATGTCTCCATTTGATTTCATATTGGAACGATTTCTTGAGCTTTTGTCTACCAACAATGGCTTCAATTTGTCTAGGGCCTTTGCCATCATCGAATTGGATTTCCTTGGACATTTGTTCTTTTTCTTCATCGGAGATCTTCCGGGATTCTTTCAATAACACTTCACGATCATCACCAAATCTATAACGCCATTGTAAGTACTGGTTAGCGGTCTTTTCCTTATGCTCGTTCACATGTTGCAAAGCATGTTGGGCAATGTAACCGATTCTCAAGTTTGGATGTTTTTCCACTTTACCTTCATTAGGGGTTAATTCGGCAGTCAATAACTTGATAAGAGTAGATTTACCAGCCCCATTAGGTCCCAAGATAGCAACACGAGAAGACAAGGACAAGGAGCACGAAACATGCGATAAAGAAGGTTTGCTGGCTCCAGGGTACGAGAAAGTAACATCACTCATACGAGCAACGGCTCTGGTGTTTGATTTCACCCCGGTCAAAATACCTGGAGGAGGGAAAGCCATTTTAACATTGGAATCGGTTAATGTATAGTAGGACTTACCTTCGGGTTTGACCTTGACAAATTCCGATAAGTTACCCTTGTAGTAAGCCAATTTTTTGTTTTCGTAATGAATAATGTCAGTACAAACAGCATCCAAGAATCCAGAGTCATGCGAAACAATCAATGAAGTGATATCGGTGTTTTCCACGAGATAATCTTCAAGCCATTTAACATTGGTGACATCCAAATGATTGGTAGGTTCGTCCAACAACAAAACATCAGCTTTCATCAACATAGCTCTGGCCAATTCCAACTTCATCTTCCAACCTCCAGACAATGAACCAACTTGTTGTTCTAATCTTTCTTGAGGGAATCCAACTGCCAATAATGCTTTAGCAATTTCATCATTACCAACGTTAGCCAATTCAGGGTCAGAAGCAATGAAACTGACTAAATCCATATCGGCTTCAGAACCTTGCAACTTATGTTCGACGAAACAGGTTTTCAATTGGTCAGCGGTAGGAAATCCTTCCAATTGGCCCTTGGAGATGGCTCTCATTAAAGTCGATTTACCAGCACCATTTCTTCCACACAACCCATATCTGTGCCCTTTCAACAATCTCAAGTTGGTCTTGTTCAACAACATACGGGAACCGTAAGCCAATGAGAAGTCAGCATTTACAATTTCAATGGCTCCATCGTCATTCTCTGCTGAGCCTGAGTCCACGGAGTAAAGAGATCTGAGGTTGTGCACAACTTCGCTAGGGTACTTGCTGGATTTTACAACCATATCTAAGTACTCTTCCAAGCGCTTCCAGTCATTGACATGAGCATCAATTTGCAAGATATTAGCCAAGTAGTCGGCGACAACATCGCTGGTGATGATTTGAGCAGGGACATCTTTCACATCATCACTCAAGTTGTCTTTGTAGTAGCCCAAAGCCTGTTCTAAAGTGATTCTACCATGGAATTTACCATCGGATTTTTCTTCATCGGCTTCTTTCAACACAGTATAAGCTTTACTAGCAAGTTCACGAACTTCAGGTAACGAAGCATTATTGACCACTTTTTCCACCCCAGGTAATAATATAGGAATGAACGACTCAATTTCACGCTTGTTGTTGACTAATCTGGTCAAGTTTTCGGTCACAGTTACTGTTTGTCTCAATTGATCATTAGAAGAAGCAGACATCTTCAATGATTTATCCAAAATTGGCACCAAAAGCGACAATGCTGGTTCAGTGACTTCAGCAACAAATGTAACTGAAGATAAGTTCTTGATACACTCGGTAATCTTTTGGGGGTCAGCTAAAGTTTCCACGATCAAATTATACTTATTTTGCAAATCCAAGTTGTCCAATACAGAAACAAATCTTTTCAACGTTTGTAAACCTTGTTTTGCTAATTCAGGCTTGAAATCAGTAGCCAAATCAGTTAAAACTGGAACTGCTTTTAAAAACTTCAATTCCAAAATATCAGCAGAAACATCATCAATTAACTTTTCAATCACATTTACCGCAGCTAATTTGGAGTTCCATTTAGCAGAAGATCCCAAATATTCCAAGACTTGGTCAATGACAACAGATCCTAATGCTTCCACTGGGTAAATTCCGTATAAACCGTCTACGGCAGTTTTGGCAGCTTTGACGACATTTTTGTCTTTATCAGCAAACATATCGAAGGCAGAATTGAAAAATTGTAATAAATAGGCTTCTTTAGGAGTTTGACCTCCGACTTTGATGGCCAATTGCTGAATAATCAACAAAACTGATTCTCTTAATAAGGGAGACGACTTTGGCTTAGATAATGATTTAAAAATTTCTGCTATTTTCCATTCTTCAATTACGGATAAGTCATTAGAGGTGATCTTGGTAGCAATGGCTTCAACTTCGGGCTTGGCCTCTGCAAGTTTGGACGCCGATTCTAATTTGGTAATGTTTTCGGCAATAGGAACATCAGCGACGTTTAGTTTGGCCAAAGCAGTGTTTAACGACGCCAAAGACGCAGTTGACGACGATGGGTGTAAGTTGCTTGGAGTAGCAGTTCCACTGGTAGGAAGAGAATCTCTGGGGCTATTGAGTTCGGGGGAAAACGTGCTCTGGACCTGGTTGGGAATAAATGATTGGCCTTGATACTGGTACTGGCCCTGGTACCCTTGGTTGTACTGGTGTTGGCCAAATTGCTGATTTCTGCCACCTCTGGCATTCTGGCTGTTTCGGAAACCGTACCCCTTGGATTGCTGCTGCTGCTGTTGCTGCTGTTTAATGAAATCGTCGAAGTTCGACATGATAAACGTAGTAAAAGGGTCTTGCAAGTAACAATTATTGTCTAACCTGAAGAAAAAGTGTTGCTAATGGCCAAAATTTTTCAGTAACGAAAAAAAAATAAAAAAGGCTCATCCCGCATCGGATTCCAAAAAAAGATAAGATGAGCATAAATGTTAGTGAAAAAAAAGCTGAGGAAGGGTGCAAAAAATGGTGAAGAAGATGGCATGAAGTACCGTATATAAAATACTATACAGAATGGCGTAAAATGAGTATATAATGAAGGGATGAAGGCGAACAGATGGTGTCAATGACAGTACTTCCACGGTCAGTGGCCTCTTATGAGCATGAATGTGAAATGATCGTTTGGATCAAAACGTAAGCTATTAGAATTTCGAGCATGCTCATCGTTACAGCATATGCTCTTATGTTACATATGTGAAGACCCATGTATCGCCTGTAACTGTAATGTCCCTCATACTGCCTTCGTTGGGTAGAGAAGGAGATGGGATTTATCTGAAGCAATGTAAGCCTGTGATCTTGTAGAAGTCACTGCATTGGTGATATTCACATCGTTGTCAACCTTTTCCGTTCTTAGGAGCTGTAACTTTGTATCGAAGACCGCTACCAGCTGGTCTGTGAAGTTCACGATCGTCCCATCACCATGCGTGAGGATGGCCCAATTACTCAAACCACCGGTGGCTTTCACCAGCTGTTTCTCTTCTGTTTGTAGATTATACAAATTCACTCCCTCATCCGATGTGTAAAGAACAATGTTATCCTGTAAAAGAAGCTCAGACTTTGCATCGACGTCAAATATCGGCGTCTTCTTCTTCAGGATTATATTCCATCCAAACACCTTGTTATCTTGTTTAAATATCACTTCGTACGGCAACATAACGTCATCCGCTGAAGTTGTCCTCTTATGACCCTTGCTGCTTCTAATTCTACGAGCGTTGTCATTCTTGTACCATTTCAAAAACAGCGAATCCGTAGAGGTGAATTGCGAAAGACTCTCCATAGTACAATCAGTGTTGCAGACTATTTCGAAAACTTTAATTTTGGTGTTGAAGGTATTAACCGAAGATACAACCAATCCCCATGATTGGTCCTTTTTGTTTTTGGACTCAATACTAATCAAATCCAGTGCGTTGACTTTACCGGAGTTGATGGCAGTGGCATTAATGAGAACTTTCTGAGTGACTACTCCCTTAGTAGACTTTACGTATTCAATGGTATCTTCCAGAACGACAATGAACTTATACTCTTGCAATTCCTGATCTGTGCCGAGAATGAAAATATCTACAATTTTGGAAACATCTTTTAAGAGGGCCAAAGGCAACTTAAGTTCTGGGATTGTACCTCTAACTTCCAAAGAAGTAGAGTTGTTGTTACTTGGATTGAAGTACACGATCACCAATGAGTTTGAGTGACTGTTGCTGAATAGTTTGTAATTGGCATTATCAAGGGTTATTGGTTGTAATTGGATGGTTGGTAGCGAAGACAGTTCATTAAATGTGGGGTTGGTATTGGAATTTAACTCTGATAATGGAGGTGACGGAGAAGGTGAAGGAGTAGTTTTGTTATCGTTAAGTAATAGATCATCATTTACGAATAGTGAAGATGATGTTGAGGGAGAAAGACGCTTGAATTTACTGGTTGGAGATCCAGGGAAATCATTTGGTTTCAAATTGCCGATTTTTTCCAAAATCTCTTCATTGGCATCATCCTCGTCTGTCTCCAATGAAATGGTGTCGGCGTCACTTTCTTCATGAGGAAGCAACGGAGGAGACTTGGAGATTTCTGATTGAGAGTTGATAAAGCTATTGATATCCCCCCTGGCGGCTTGGGCATCGGCACTGGTGATTTCTATGAATTCACGCTTATCGAAATAGTCAAGGTTGGATTTCTTATGATCATTCAAAATGTCGGGGAAAATATCCAAACTTTTGTTATCCTTCTGCCCATTTTGTTCCACCAATTGGCCATTTGTCAATTCGTATATCGGCTCTTTATTTTTTGGAGCCGACAATGATTCTTTGTCATTCGTAGGCTCTGTGCGGGGCTCCTTGAATGTCTTTATCTTGTTTGTTGGTAATGGCTGATGATGGTTGTTCTCTTGGGTATGGAAAACGAAGTTATCCTTGGATAAAAGCTCATCTACGGGATTTGCAGCGGATTCGTTGGGATCGGGAAGGTCCAAGTAGTTAGCGCTGGTGACGGAGGGAGTTTTCAACAATTGAATTACTTCTTTCATTGTCTTGGTGAGTTGAAACCTTGATTCTTTGATAACTTCTAAGTCGATTTGGGGGATTTCTACATCATCGATTGATAGTTGTTTGGCTGATGGTGCACCACCTCTTAATTTCTCATTTTCGTATTCTAGTTCTTCGATTTTCTTCGACTGTTTGTCGTTAAGGAACTTCAACGCGTTCACTTCTCCCTGGAGATGTAGTATCTGATATTTCATCTCGTTTTTTTCCAAGCTAGTCATGATTTTATACCGCTCTAAGTTGGTGAACTCCGACGTCAAGTAGTTGATAATCCCGGGGAGGGTGTAGTTGGCCAGGGAGTTGCCTGGCATTGGTTGTTGATTTGGCATCATTTGCGGTTGAGGAGAAGAGTCCGGCCAGTTTTTAGACGCTCCATTCCCATTCAAAAACGACTTACTCATTGGAGAGTGGACGGGCAATGAATTGATGCGATAAGGAGGAAAAGATGGGGTGGTGAAGGATTGGGGAAGAAAGAGGATATGGGAAAAAGACGAGGTGGTGTGTTTTGCGCCTGACTGAGAGGTGTACCAAAGCAAATCGCAGAATTTAGACGAGGACGGGGACTGGACCGAAAAAAAAGAGAGCAGCCTGGGCGGAGACGGGCGGAGACGGGCTGAGGCTGAGGGGCGGACGCAGATGGGCTGGGCAGAAAGTTTGAAATTTGGAGCAATAGAACGATTGATATGGATGTAAAAGATGAGGATAATTCAGCCGTTGTACAGTTGAGAGGAAAGGAGACGAAGATTATGTAGAAGTAACAAGATGTGGGATTTGGACGGGGGAGGGATCAGTTCAGCCGCTTCCGCAATCGGGCCCATTCTGTCTGCCCCTGTCTAAATTCTCGGCCGGCACCCGAGGGCTCAAAACGGTATCAGACCCAAAGACTGTACTACATGGGAATGGTTAGGAGACCAGTAGAGGATGGAATGGCGTTGGTATGGGGAAACTCTGAAATGGGTTGAGCATTCAAGGAGAAGCTACAGAAATGGAGCATCGTCCTTCGCGACATATTTGCACTTTCGTCTACATTAATGCTTAGTAGTGTTCATCTACACTAATCTTCAATTACCTTTATTAGTATTCGTCTGCATTAATCTTCACCTTTATTAGTGTACACACCTACTTAGAGGAAACCCAGTCGTTCAATCCGTATCTATTTCTGGCGATTTCTATGGCGTAGAATTGAATTCTGACGGCAAAAATAGTATCTTCTTGACTATATTCACCGGAGGCTTTGGATCTCAACAAAGTACCAAAGTTATAGTCATCGATGAAGTTGAACTTTTCACAGAATGCTCTCCACTTAGCTTTTCCGGAAGGGCTCTTCATGGTAGCTTCATCAATGACAGCAACATTGGCTGGTTCTTTGAACTCAGGAAAGTCTTTCAACAAGGTTTCGAAAATGTCATCGTCATGTTGGGTGAGAGTCAAGCGAGAACCAGGCACTTTTTCCAAAATGTTCCAGTAGGTTTCTGCTTGAACAACTGCCTTGACAGCAAATTGCTTTTCGATATCTTCGAGATTATCGGCGGTTTCAGCATCAAATGGAGTGGCCATCTTTGAATAAGGAATGAACTAAATATTGGCAGTTGTGGGTGAGTTTTATACAAAATTTTGCAATGAGCAAAAAAAAAAAAAACGGAACACCCGTGCACCTTCTAGATGGTACTAGATGATTCTGGGTGCAAATCATTGATGATCCACTCAGCTTCACGCCGGCCGCTGTTATAAGCTCCGTGAACGCAGCCGGCGCCATCCAGGATGGTGTGTTCGCCGGCGAAGCGGACTGGGGAATTGTAGAGGCCGCAGCCGCTGAATTCGGCCGCGAGCTGGATGATGAGGTCCGAAGGGTCGTCATTTACCTCGACGGCGGCGTACGAGCCCCTGATGAACGGGTTGTTGGTCCAGTTGGTGGTGATGGTGTTGATGGGTTCGGTGATCGTGCGGCCGGCGGCCACCATCTTCTGGAGCATCGGCTTGAAGTAGGTCCATGCTTTGTGGGGATTGGACTCGAGGTACTGGGTGAGGGGGGCCTGGGTGAGGACGATGAGACTAGAGCCTGGCAGGGAGCTGGGGTTTATGGCTGCGTAATTGATGACGTAGGCGGGATACGAGAAAGGACGGGGGTCTGTGAGTGGGTCTGAGTCTGGGTTTGGGGGTCGAATTGTCTTGCTGTCGGTCTGGGGGTCTGGCCCAGTTCCTGACCCTGACCCGTCCGCTATGATCTCGATTCTCTCGCTCTCGCGGTCCCACCAAACGGTGTCAAACTCAAACACCACCTTGCCCAAGGCTCCGAAGTGGATCGTGGACAATGCGTCCGTGATGGTTGCTGGCAACTCGGGGACCCATTTGATGCCGTAGTCGTGGTCGGGCGCAAGCTGCAATATGCTCTGGGGCACCGTGACCACCACGTAGTTACAGTAGACCTTCTGGCCCGTAGCGGTGTGGACGCAAATGCGGTATCCGTTGTTGGCCCTATTCTGGCGGTCGATCTGCTTGACCTGCTGGTTCAATTGCACCGGCACCCCGGCCGCCAAGTCGTCGACCAAAAACTGGTACCCACGCCGGTTGTACAAGTTGCGGCCCTGGTGGTCCATGATGGCGTACTTGGCGCTGATTTTGTCCCAGGCGATGCCGTACCAGAGCTCGAGATAGCGGAGCATGCGCCCGCAGTAGTGATGCTGGGCCGGGGTCAAAAACCGGCGGTACTTTTCGAGAAACTGGCTGACGATGTGCTCAAGAGACACGTCGGCCACCGCCAACGACTCGTGGTAGTAGAGCTCGACCCACCGCTCCATGTCCTCCATCACCCGGTGGAGCTTGAGGCGGTCCACGTCCAAGGGCCCGTCAGCGTCAGAGGCAAAGAATTGCACGTCTCTGTCGTCGTAGTAGCCGTCACGGTCGGGGTCAAATGCTCCACGGGCCATGTACTCGTGGAGCACGTCGTTGGTCAAGCAGTCGTGGAACCACGCGGCGCCGAGGTCGTAGTGGAGCCCCAACTTCGACGCCGTGGTGTTGGTGTCGATTCGGCCACCGATATGGTCCTGGGCCTCGAGCACCACCACGTCCTGAGCCGACAAACGGAACCGTGGGTGGTGCAAGAGGGTATGGGCAGCCTTGAGGCCTGAGACGCCAGCTCCAATCACGCAGACCTGAACGAACATGGAGAGAGAAGGGAGAAAGGAGAGAGAGGGGGGGGGAAAGGAGAGAAAAAGAGAAGGGAAGAACAGAAGAAAAGACAAAGGAGTGAAGAGAAGAGAACGGACAGAGGGAGAAAGAAGAGATGCGAAAGTTGATTTAAAAGAGATGCGAAAGTGATTTGCGCGTTATAGCACCAGATCACTATGGCCAGGTATCGGCAGTAGGCAGATATTGGGCCGATGTGAGCTACGGGCATTCCTAGTTCACATGTATTCGGTCTAAAAAGTACGTACGATGTGCGGGGGGGTCTGTGGTGTCTATGGGCGTTGGGCTCTATTGGGATCTATGGGATCTATTGGGCTCCATCGGGTTCCATTGGCCGGTCTGTGATTGCTGGTCTCCGCCCAGGTTCCGCCAGGCTTCGTCCAGGAGCTCCATTGGCCGGTCTGTGATTGTTGATCTCCGTTCAGGCTCCGCCCAGGCTTTGCCAGGCTCTGCCAGGCCGTCAGAGCCCCAACGACCTACGCACATGGCTTCTGATCTGCTTATCATACTCCTCCCGATGGTCTCTCCACAACTTGCACGCATCGATGTTGGCGCCGCTCTCCGGGTTAGGTTCCGCCAACATCGACATCACACTCAACAAGATCTTCTCGATGCTCTGCACCGGCGACCACCGCTCCTCGGGCCGCTCGTACTGGTTGGGGTCCTCGCCTGGCGGATGGAGAATCGAGATACAAACGGTGCCGTCGGCGTAGATGTTGGGATGCAACAACGGCGGCTCGAACTTGAGCGTCGGCGGACTTAACGGATAGTCTTTGGGGAACGTTAACGTGGCCGGAAACACCCCGTTTTCGTATGGAGTGTCGGAGGGGCCTTCTAGTAAGCACTCCCAGATGAACAAGTTGTCTTCCGACACCGGGCCGGCGACAATGCCGGGCGGCGGGTCTCGTGCGAGCTGCTGGTACTCCTTCAACAACCGTTTCTGCGCTGTAGATCGAGGGGGCATGCTGTATAGTGGAAAAGGAGGGTTTTGGCTGGTTTTTTGGAGGAGGAGAGGCTTTGGCTGATGATTTGGGGTTTTTGACGGCGCGCGGAGCTTTGTATGTATGGTGCGGTACGGGTGCGCAGGTGACTAAATCTGGCCATGTTGGTGAGGTGGCCTGAAAATCAGCACCAGATCGTCTCCACAGTTGAAATTTTTCACTGTTTTCAACCTTCACTCTTCCTTCTTCATCCACTCTTTCTCCACCACTCACTCTCATGTTCGCAGCTAAGGTCAAGAACGTCCTCAGCGGCGACACCGTGGTGCTCGTGCCCACCAAAACAAACCAATTCCCCGTCCCCGAACGGCTTCTTACCCTCTCGTACGTCCGCGGCCAAGGCTACGACAGTAAGGAAGCCCTCAGACAGTTGTTGATCGGCAAAGAAATCAAATTCAACGTCTTGTTCAAAATCCCCACGTCCGGCAAGGAGTTCGGCGACATCAAGTCCCCGATCTTTGACTCGTTGGTCGAATATGCCTTGGAAAAGGGCTGGGTCAAGTTGAAGGAGAACAACAACTTCGACGACGAAGAGTACGGCGAAAAATTACTGCAAATCGAAAACAAGGCCAAGTTGCTGGCCATCGGCGTGTGGAGCTCTACTCCAGAGCCAGACGTGGTGCCATTGACCGAGTCCATCGTGCAAAAGTCCCAGAAATCCCCCATCTCCGCCGTGGTCGAGAAAGTCATCAGCGCCGACAGAATCGTGGCCCGAATCCTCCTCAACAAGTCCCAGCATGTGTCCACGCCGGTGATCTTGGCCGGAATCAAGGCCCCGCGTACAGACGACCCGGACAACGCCAAAGTGGCTCTCCAGGGTAAGCAGTTCGTCGAGGACAAGCTTCTCACCACCAGGGCCTCTGTCAAGGTCATATCGTGGGCGAAAACCAGGCCGGGCTCCCCTTGGCCCTCATTGAGCATCCTTCTGGCAACAACTTGCACCAGGCATTGTTGGAGAACGGGTTCGCCGAGGTTGTCGACTGGCAGTCGGGCCTACTTGGGTCCGGCGTCATGGGCGGCTTGAGAAAGGCCGAACAAACGGCCCGTGCCTTGGGCAGAGGCTTGTTTGCGGTAAAAGTTGCTGGTACTGGCGCTGCTGGTGCTGCTGTTGCTGCGGACGGAGCCTCGAGGGGAAAGCTCCAGCCTGGTGCCACCATCGACGGCATCACCGTGGCCAAAATCATCAACGTGGACACCTTGGTGGTGCGGACGCCGGCCGATGTCGAGCTCACGGTGCAGTTGGCGTCGCTCCGTGGACCCCGGCCCAACGACACTACTCTCACCAGCAAGAGCGTGGTGCAGCAGGCGGTGGTCAACACGGCCCGGGAGTTCGTCAGACAACAGGCCATTGGCAAGACCGGGTCCATGCACATCGACGGTTTGCGGGCAGCCAACCCAGACTTGGGCTTGGACCAAAGATGGTTAGTGAGCATCAAACTCAATGGTTCCACCGACTTGTCGGAGTTGATTGTGCAGAACGGTTGGGCCGGGGTCATCAGACACAACAAGGCCACGAGCCACGAACGGTCGATGAACTGGGACCGTTTGATCGAATTGGAAGAAGCCGTGAAGAAACAGGGCAAGAAGGGGATCTATTTCTCTGGCGACATCAACAAAATCTTGACTGTAGGCACCAGAATCGTGGACGCCAGCGAAAACTTCACCAAAGCCAAGGCTTTCTTCAACGGGTTCCAGCAGAAGGGCCGTATCAGCGGTGGCTACTACGTCGAGTTCGTCTCTGGGGTCAACCGGGTGAAATTGTTCAACCCCAAGGAAGGAACAAAGTTGACTTTGGTGCTCGGCGGGTTATCGAACGATAAATCCTCCGCTGCCGACCAGGGAGTCAAGTTGTTGAACAAGCGAGTCTTGCAAAGACCGGTCGAGTTCGAGGTTTATGACACCGACAAGATCGGAGGTTTCGTGGGTAATTTGTTTGTCAACTCCAAGGCCTTGACCCCAATTCAAACCGTCTTGTTGGAACAAGGATTCGCCCGTGTCAACGACATTGGCTTGTCGAAGAACCCTTATGGCGCTGAGTTGATCAAGGCCGAAGATGCGGCCAAAGCAGTGAAAAAAGGAGTCTGGGTCGGTTTTGATCCTACCCAAGTAGAGGCCCCAGCCGAAGCCCTTGAGAAATTGAACATTGACGTCAAACCACAATTCTTTGACATTGAAATCACCGATATCGACGCCTCTGGGTTGATTTCGTACCACCAACTAAATGCCAGCGGCACTTTTGCTGGGTTCAAGAAGGATTTTGCTGCTTTCCATAGCCAATTGCCCAGTGCCAGCCAAGCATCGGCCGACTTGCCGTTCAACTTGCAAAAAGCCCCAAAGAAAGGCGAATTGGTGTCTGCCAAATTCACCGAAAACGGCAAATACTACAGGGCCAAAGTGGTCAACTTCGATAAAGCCACCAGCAAGTACGAGGTCAAGCATGTGGACTTTGGTAACATCGATAAGGTGCCATTTGGCTCGTTGAGAGCGTTGCCGGCCCGGTTCAATCTCGCCAGCTTCCCTGCCTTTGCCCATACCACCAGGTTGCAAAACATCAAATTACCCCCAGCTACTCCTACGGACTACTTGACCGATGCCATCTACGCATTGGAGGACTTGACTTTCGACAGAAAGTTGGTGATTAGTGCATTGCCCAGCACCGAGCCGGGCGTCGAGTTTACGGGGGTGTTGTACGACTCCGAGCAGTCGTTGAAGGACCCAGACTACACCATTAACAAGCAGTTGGTGTCTGAAGGATGGGGGATTGTTGTTGGCACCACCAATGTCAACCCCAGCTTGAAAGCGTACATCGACCAACTCAAGGCCGCCGAAAAGCTCGCCAAAACCAACCATGCCGGTTGCTGGGAGTTCGGGGACGTTTCCTACGATGACGAAGAACCTTTTTAGTTGTATATAGTGTATGGACTGTCATGCTACAGCTTGTATCCGAGCCACATCTACATATGGCCCATTCGAATGAACTTTACTTTCTTCTGTACAATCTGACATCTCTGGTCTGTCCGGTCTTTCGTCCGCCTGTTCAGTTCTGCCATTCCAATCTACCAGTTCTGGTCTGTTGCCCTCCTCTACCGGTGTCGGAGTTCATTATCATCCGACTCTTCACTATGCTTATCGCGAAACTTCTGGAACCAGCAGAAAAATAAAACCGACGAAGAAAAAAAAGAAAAAAAAACTGAAAACTTTCAATCGGTTGTCCTTCTTTTTCTTCAGCCTCTCGAAATCCATAATGAACCCAGCTATCACCAACTTAGCTATCATGCTTATCATGATGCAGGTTTCCCGTCGTTTAGACTTGGAAAACCCTGACATCCTCTTCTACGTCAGAGCTGCCTACATCTCTTGTCAGGTTATTGCCTTCGCCATCTACTTGTTCACCAAGTTCAAGATCAACAAGAAGAACGATTTAACCACTCTCAAGTATGTCGAACCTGCTAACCCTATGTCTGGTGAAACTGCTCCAAAAGCCGTTGTCACCACCGTCAAGGAATACGACATGAAGCAGGTTGATGGTCAAATCAAGAGTATCTTCACCAGTTTAGCTATGATGGGATTCATGCATCTTTACATGAAATACACCAATCCTTTGGTTATGCAATCTGTTTCCGGTGTCAAGAGTGCCTTGGAAGCCAACATCGTCAAGATCCACTTGTTCGGCTATCCTGCTTCGGGTGACTTGAAGAGACCTTTCAAGGCTGCTCCTGGTTTCTTGCAAGCTTTACAAGGTGGTAACCAAGAAATCAAGACTGATAAACACTCCGTTGAAGCTGCTGAAGTCAGCGGTGCTGGTGGTATCAAAGAAGATTAGATATATAGCGCAATAAATGTCGAATAGCAGAAATTGTAGAATGAAAGGGATACTAGGGGATGCGTTGATTAGAAGATACGTAGAGAATACTAGGAGTATGATACATCGAAGTGAGCACACTAAAGTAATCGTACATCTAAATTATTGCAAATACACCTTTCTCGTTTTTCTCGTTTATGCGTTCTGGCATTTTCTCAACTTGATGCATTATCCATGGATTTCTGCGCAATTTCATGCATTTTTCCGCAAATTCCTCGCAATTCGCTTTGACATAAAAAATAAGATTTCCTATCAACTTCTATATTCTCTTATTATTTACACTATCCTTCCTCTATTTAACCTTTCCTTCTTCTATTTACACTTTTCCCTCTATAAAGGGGACACAACTATACATTCCTGGTCCTTTCCTCTAACAAACCCAATCAAATCCAATAACTTGGCAGCAATAATCATCTGGTCTACCTCCCACTTTCCTTTATTGAAAATCTCCGGTACTGCTTGGTTCAATGGTATTATTAACCCCTCATACAACTCCTTGTAGCTGACTATTTCACTAGCTTTGATCTTGGTCTCCTTGCTGAGTCTCACAAACGCTTCCTGTATCCATTTTGGTAAATAGTTCTCTTCCTCATCCTCGTCACTTTGTATGTACTCATCTCGGTTGTAGCATCGCATCAAGTACAACAACCAAATCTGGTCCTGGAGTTCGTTCTCAAGAATCGTCTCATAAGAGGTGACACCAAGGGTTACTAGCAATGCTTGCAGGAATTTGATATCCTTCTTATACACATTTTTCAATGTCAAAAACCGTTTTTTGTCTGCCAACAACTCCTTTTCTATGCGCTTGAGGTTCTTGATGCTGGCCGAGAATATTTGCCGTTGCGATTCAACATACACTCGGATGTTGTGGTAATGCTGAGATGAGTCCTTTGGAACAGTAATCGCCGATAA
This sequence comes from Isabelozyma rhagii, assembly GCA_003708185.3. Classification (NCBI taxonomy): domain Eukaryota; kingdom Fungi; phylum Ascomycota; class Pichiomycetes; order Serinales; family Metschnikowiaceae; genus Isabelozyma; species Isabelozyma rhagii. The sequence goes on from PPNO03000017.1 coordinate 166,656, forward strand.
AGCTAGGTGTTTGGTATCAAGGGCCTGACGCAACTGGTTGACTCCGGCCAATTTCATCCTCAAGGTGAGCTTTGTTTCCCATTTGTTCTTCACAAGCCACTGGAAGAGAAGCACAAGGTTTTCTGGTATATGGTCTTTGGTGATGTAAAACAATAACCCGTCTTCGTATTGTTTGTAGTCGGAGGTGGTCTCGTCTTTAACCTGAGAAGAGGTTTCCACCACTGACGAGGTGTAGTCTGAGATGGAGGGCAATTTGACCCCATTTTTTTCAAGTTCGGGCAAAAGCTCGGCCGGGACTTTGATCTTGAGGGCAGAAGAGTCACTTTCGTTGTTTTCAAGCACAAAGCCATAGGCAAGTAACAACTCTTCGTTTCCCTTACGGCCATAGTTATTGAACAACTCTCCACTAGACGGCAACGAATCGGATTTGAAGTTGAAAAATGAGTCCGAGACCGACCAATTGACCTTTGCACGAGGGGAATGGTTCAAAAGGTCAACTAATGGTAGCAACATAGCTTCGTCTTGCTTGAATTCGGAATCGCTTAACAAATACGCCGGAAACGATCGCGATTTCAAGATTATGGAAGCCCAGAGATAGTTAGGGAAACTAGTCCAGTTATCGACGTTTTCCTCGGCAAAGTACTTATAGAAGTCATCGTCAGTGTAAAATTTAGCTTCATAGTAGAACTTCATATTAATGAAATGCTCATTGGGTTTTTCTAGCTCATCGGGCAACTGATTGACGATAGTCCACCATTCTTCCACCAACTTCAACAAATTTTCCTTTAACGAGTTGCCAAGGTTGGTTCCTTTGATGAGGGCTCTATCTTCGGCATTCCACACGTATGGGGTATCGATGTCGGCCAATTTGGGCAATAAGCTGAGGTATTTGGAGTAGAACGACCTGGAGATGAATTTGGCGGTTCTTTCTCGGGCCAAGTACAACTTTAGCAACGAGTTGGACCCATTGGTGATATTGAAACTAGCTCGGGCATTTGCTGGAGTTATAATTAACTTCACTGGCAACTTTACCTGGGGTTCATTGGCGTTTTCGCCGCCATTTGTATAGAAAGCTCCAATATTATGCGGAGATATCCTTTTGAACTCTACATGGGGCGACACATAACCTTCGTGGGCTACTACCCATTCCACAAGTTCTTCAACAGACATTTCTAAAGGTCTCTTTAGGCAGATGAGCTGGGAAGTTGAAAAATGGCACTGAAAAATGGCATGTATGAAATTGGCGCACACTTTTGAAAAAAAAAAAGGTGATTTTTCAGCCAAAGCAACAATTTCTTTAGTAAGCACCACTATAACAACATGATAGGTAGATTGATGTTGAAAAAGAGCATAGCCTTCACTCCTATGAGATCCCTGGTGTTTCTCATGAGAACAGCAGCCATTCAGTCGAGATTTTTCGGAAGTGCTAGAGCGGTGCTCAACTCAGCACAGAATCTGGACTCAAAGCCCGAGACCAAGCCCGAGACCAAGCCCGAGACCAAGCCAGAGACCATGACCAAAAGACCGCTAAGTCGAGTTGCTATCGGGGGTTCTGATGCCTCGAAGAAGAAGTATGCTGCCGGGAACAGTATCGAGTTTGCCTCGTGGAAGGCGGTGGTGTTGTTGATTGTCATAGGTGGAGGATTCACCTATTGGTTCAGCAACGAGAAGGAAAAACTTCGAATTCAAAGAGAAGTGGAATCAAAAAGAGGCTACGGGAAACCCTTGATTGGAGGTCCTTTCAACTTGGTTGACACCAACGGAGAAAAATTCACTCAAGAGAACTTGAAAAATGACCAAAAGAAGTTTTCCATCATCTATTTTGGATTCACTCATTGCCCTGATGTTTGCCCTGATGAGTTAGACAAGTTGGGAGAAATGCTAGATGAGTTGAAGTCCAAAGATGGTATTGAGTTACAACCGATTTTCATCACTTGTGACCCTGCTAGAGATTCCCCTGAGATCATTAAACAGTACTTAACCGATTTCCATCCTTCCATTTTTGGATTAACGGGTACCTACGAAAACGTGAAAAAGGCCTGCAAACAGTATCGGGTCTACTTTTCCACCCCTCCAGATGTGAAACCAGGCCAAGATTACTTGGTCGATCATTCGATTTTCTTTTATTTGATGGACTCCGAAGGTGGGTTTGTTGATGTCATTGGTAGAGAAGTGGAAGCGGCTGCAGGTGCTGAAAAGATCAGAAAGCATGTTGAAGCGTTTGTGCCTCAAGCAGAAAGAGATGCCCGGAATGAGTCCTGGTTGAGTTTCCTCTACAAGTAACTTAGCAGTTCTGATGACCAGCGTCAAATGTACATAGTAACTATATCTTATAAATATTTTATTAATCCCGTCGTATAGGACATATAGGCTTGTTCAAGCTATGTGTTTCCTTTCAATACATAAGTTATTCATCTGATTTTTAATAAATAATTGCCTTATTTAAGATATTCATATGGAGCTGTTTCTCATACATATGTGAGTCATATAAGATATTTATCCTTCTATAGTGAAGCTTTCATAGGACTCTAGTTAACAACTAATCTCCTGTAACCACCACATGCCCGGCATTCCTCTTGGTGTACAAGCATCAATTCTTGGGCTTTTTCTGGGTCCTCAACCTCCTTGGGTTCGTCCCACGACAAGTAATCGTTGCTGTAATTTGGTTGGTAGTCAGCGGGTAAGATCTCTAATCTTTTACCATAAGCGGTAACCTTTTTCCAGTCACGGTGAACATTGTACAATGACTCAGAGAAGTAAGCAAAACATCTCTCAAACTTCTTACTGTTCAATTCATTAGCCAAGTTAGGTTTGAAGTCCACATACTCTTCCCATGCCTGCTTGGGATGTTCCAAAACGTAGTCAGTGGCTCTCTTGATGGCAATCAAGAATTTGGTGACTTTGTCAGGGTTGGCTGCTAAAAATTTATCGTTGGCAATGTACAAGATAGTACAGAAACAGCAACAACCCAATTCGGCTAACTTGTCGATTCTTAACATTTGAGCATCAGAGATTGGTCTACCTCTTTGCTTCAAGTATTCTTCCAATTCCACCTGTTGAATGCATTCAATACCAATTCCAGCATCAATCTTACCTTCAATAATGTACTTGGCTACGTTCATTCCACATCTAACTGCAGTGTAGTCATCTGGGGTCATGCCGTAGTGTTTGGTTAATTCATCTATTTGAATCTTACCAAACTCACCTACGTACCCAATTCTCTTCCCCTTCAATGAGGTGAATTCAGAGGTGATTCCTGAACCTTTCAAGTACAATACTCCGGTGAAAGGTTCATCCAACAATGAAGCAATTGAGGTGACAGGGAATCCTCTGGCTTTAGCAGCGAGTGTATGAACCATAGCTTTTAATCCCATGTCAATCTTACCCGAACCAATCAATTCAGTCACATCGGATGGGTTGGAAGGTTCTAAGATTGAGATATCTACTCCAGCATCTTTGAAGTACCCTTTCAATTGGGCAATGTAGATGGGGATATGGTAGGGGGTAGCTTCCCAGTTTAACAAAAATGAGATCTTTTGAGTACTCATAGTGGCTTGTTTATTGAATTAACCAGTAATTGGTTCTACTTTGGCTTTATATACCCCACAGAAGATAAAATTGCTCACCTCTCACCTGCTTAAACGCATAGACCCTTTAACCCTTTGGCCCATCTAGCTTATCAGGAAAGAAGGGTTTGGCTGCAACAAAACTGCGCAGCGATACTACTTGTAAACGCATAAAGTGGCTGCAAGAATTATGTGTGATTACATAAGCGCGCTCATATACGAGACCCACCTTACCAGGAAACTACTTCGAGCTCCAATAAGCATTGGCAGAGCTTATTCTTTGGTGGTGTCGTAGCTGTAACAGGCAGAGAAGAAGTCGATTTCCAATTGGATTGTTTTCACGAAAATATCTTCACTTTTAGCTCTGGCTTCATCGTCCGTAACTACTCTGTTGACTTCACTTTTGAGGAAATCAACCCACTTCGTGAAATCAGGGCCCGAGTGAAGCACAATCCACTCCTTGTGCTTATAGGCTAGATCTGAGGGTACGGTTTCCCTTTGGAGATGGTGATCGGCCCATCCAAGATACACCTGTTCCATCACGTACATGAAGGTGATTAGCTCTATGTATGAGGTGCTTTCATATACCAAGTACTTTAGAAGGTCGATGTACTCCTTTACCGGCTGAAGTGTAGGGGCTGGATCTGCTAACATTGGTGATACATGAAGCTGCAACTCACCGCCATTAGAAGCTTTGATTTCATCCAAGCATCTGAAGAAATAATCATTTTCGTCATTTGATACAAAACCTATTTGCTTCCCTAATACAATGGCAGATTTATCGTCGTCACAGTAAGCTAGGGTTTTACCAAAAAGGTTAAGGCCAACTTGGAAAAACTTCAAATCCTGCGTCAAGTAGGTGAATAGTTTATAGTCAGGAAGAGTGCCTTGGCACAATTCGTTGGTTAGAGGGTGCGCGATGGAGTTGCTGTAGAGGGCATGGTGTTTTGATAACAACAGGTCAACAAACATTGGACAAGGAGGAGTAGTGGAGGTGTTAGTAGGTAGAATTGAACCATTTACGAGTTTTCACTTCGGTAAGTAGAATTAATTTTTCACTTCAAATAATTTTTCAGCAATATGCGCTTATAGGAAACACTTATGAGGTATTATCTAAAATGTGAACAACACTTAAATAAGGTCGTCCCACTCAAATAAGCCCGTGATAAAAGGTTATATTTGCATAGTTGTAGCATGGAAGGATCCAAAACAGCCGACACGGCTGAAAAAATCAGAATAGCCGAGTCCAGGGCCAGCACTGAAGAGGTTTCTGAGCACCAGGTGTCGAGGTACTTCCAATGGATGTACCAATTGGACCGGCTTGGAGTCGAAACTAGGGGAATCGAGAGAGTTACACCCCAAGAACGGCACCAGATTTGTCAGGATCGAAAGCATGCGAGATTGCATCAGTTTGTCCACGTCGCTGGGCTCTGGTTTGCAGCCTGCGGAGGGTTGACGTCGATGTCGTCGTTCTTTCTCCCCACGTTAGTCTTTGGCCTTGATCTTCGAAATGCATTGATCAGCGGGGTGATTTCCACGATCGTGGGCTGCTTGGTGCCGGCATACACCTCGACTATGGGGTCGAAATCGGGGTGTAGACAGATGGTTAGTGCCCGGTTCTTGTTTGGCCAGTGGGGAGTCAAATTCGTGGCCTTGATTTGCATTGTGGGCGGCATTGGATGGTCGGTGGTGAATTGTGTGGTTGGAGGCCAGGTTCTTGCGGCCATCTCCGGCGTCGATTTGGCCATTGGAATTGTGATAATCAGCGTAGCCAGTTTGGTGATTGCTGTTTTTGGAATCAAGGTTCTTCTCAAGTTCCAGACGATTTTGGCGATCCCGATCTCCATTGCTGTGATTTTATTCTATGTCGTGGTCCTCAAGAAGAGTAGCTATATTGCTGAAGGGAATGCCTTAATCAGAGAGCAGCATTACACCTCAGCCACCACCAGAGGGAACTGGCTCTCGTTCTTCACCATAGGCTACTCTGTTACGGCAACGTGGGGCTCTGGGGCCGCAGACTACTACATTCTCTTCCCAGAAGACACTCCATCGTACCAAGTGTTCCTCCTCACCTTCTTTGGTATCAGCATTCCCACCGCTTTCGTGGCCGTGATTGGAACCATTTGCGGTACCATCGCCTACAGCTACCAGCCATGGAACGCTGCCTATGAGGAGTACGGGATCGGGGGTCTTATCAGTGCTGCGTTCGAGCCATGGCACGGGTTTGGTAAGTTCGTCGTGGTGCTCCTCTACTTATCGTTGGTGTGTAATAACATCATGAACACCTATTCATGTGCATTCGAGTTCCAGCTAATAGACACCAAATTGGCCGTGGTTCCGCGCTGGATCTGGGCCACAGTGGTCACCGTGGTGTACTTCGTGTTGTCTCTCGCAGGGAAGTCGAAGCTCTCCACCATCATCAGCAACTTCCTCCCCATGTTGGGCTACTGGGTGTCCATGTACATCACATTGTTGGTGGAAGAAAACGTCCTTTTTCGCACCCTGTCGAGAATGAAACAGCTCCACCACAAGGAGTTTGAGCTGGGGGCTGAAGATGGCGGGTTCGAACTGGGGGAAAGGGACCAGCTTCTGGAGCTCGATGCCCCGGCCGGCTCGTGGGTGTATATGTACAACTGGGATCAATGGAACAAACCGCAGAACATCACCATGGGCCTTGCAGCTGCGGTAAGTTTTGCAGCCGGGGTCGCAGGAGCTGTGTTGGGAATGAATCAGGTGTATTTCCGTGGTCCGTTGGCACAAATTGGAGACTATGGCGGTGACATTGGCTTCTGGCTTGCCATGGCATTCTCAGGGGCCGTCTACCCGGTTCTTCGCTACTTCGAACTCAAGAAGTTCGGTAGGTAGTTGGGTCCAGCGGTACGGGTGTCGGAGGTTTCCTTTTGCGGTACGGATCTACATTTCTTATCATCTCGCGCTCTGCGGGAATGTTCTCTTATCTTATCACTCTCCACGTCTTTTATAGTATCGTAACCAACTAAACATGTCTGGATTGACACCAGAGCAAATTGCAGCCTTCGACAAGGAAGGCATGCTATGTATACCCGACTTTCTAACCCCCAGCGAAATCTCCGCCATGCTTAAACGATCACACGAACTCCTCGACGACTTTGATGTCTCCACCCACCCCAAGACCCAGTTCAAAACTGGGGAAAATGACCATATTGGAGACCAGTACTTCTTTGACTCTTCAGACAAAATCAGCTTCTTCTTCGACACAGACGCTTTCGATGAAACCGGCGAGTTGAGGTACCCCAAGCAGCAGGCCATCAATAAAATCGGCCATGGTCTACATATGAAGGACAAGCTTTTTGAGCAAGTCACCTTCACGGAGAAGATACAAAATATCGGCCGTAGTTTGAACTACAAAGATCCCCGGGTTCTTCAAAGTATGCTAATATTCAAACAACCAGTAAAACAACGTGAAGACGCCCGTGAAAACAGAGTGCCTCCTCATACCGACGGAGCCTTCCTATTCACCAAGCCACAGACCGCGTTGGGGTTCTGGTTCGCCTTGGAAGACTGTACGACCGAAAATGGATGTTTGTTATACAATCCAGGAAGTCACAAGGTGTTTCCTATTACCAAGCGATTTGTCAAAGTTGATGGAGGAAGTAAAGGATGTAACTTCATTCCCGTAGAGTACGATACCTCCAAACCCATTCCCGAGGATAACGAGGATGATTACAAGATCGTGGAGTGTAAAGCCGGATCATTGATATTAATTAATAGCTCTGTTTTACATAAATCAGAGTCGAATCGGTCGCAAAAGTCCCGCTTTGCATATGCGTTCCATCTAATAGACGGCGTCGATGGATACGACGAGTTAAACTGGCTTCAGGTGCCTCCAGGGCCCGATGGGGGAACACAATTCACCAAACTTTACCAAACACCAGTTGCCTAATTGGGACAACCAGCAACTTGAAGCAACATGATTGGCTGTCAGCAATGTAAAATCGTCCGCATCTTTGTGTATGAAACGTTCAGAAATCGTATTTCCACCTGTAGGCTCCTTTTGGTTACATTATGACTAATAGCGTGAGCTCTTTTTCCGCCAATAGGAAGCTGACCAGCTGTCTCCAATCCACCCCTATCTCTGTATCACCTTTGGGTCACCTTCCCGTTATGGACATGTATATTCCCATTTACTTCTTCATTTGACCCACAACACCAGTGCACCCTGTCATTTTCCTTATCGAAATGCACCCCTCACACGACCCGTCCCAATCAGGCAAGACGGGGCACCTATAAGGGATGATCCCTAAAATAAATTTACGTTCCTCTTTCCACTACAAGCTACTGGGCGTTCACATTTTTTTTTTGACTCATACGTGATTAGTGGCTTCCTATTGGCCAATATACGTACCTTTCCCTTGTTTTCTGTGTTTATTTGTGTGGTTTGAAGGGACCCCGTGATTTGCCATCAAACCCCACTATAAATTCCGTGCTGCTCCCAATTACAAATCAAATTATACTGCTCTCGCGAACAGATCTAAATAAGTACATAACTGCTTCCAATTACAGATCGAGTACCTCTGTACAACCTCATCAATATGTCTGACGCTTCTATTACTATGCTTGATTCTCCCGGTGGGCCCGTTGCTGCAAACCCACCCGCTGTGGCTGCAGAAGACATCGATAACCGTGTCGTTGATCTCGCCAGCGACGGAATTCACGTCAGAAGAGCCTCATCAAAGGATCCCACTAGACCTGTTGCAAGAGGTAACTTAAACTTCCTCAACTCTCACCTCTCCAAAGACCATGCCACCATTGCAATCAGAGACGGTAAGGTGCTGATAAAAGATAATTGCTCCACCTTTGGTACTACCATCAACGACAACTTCATTATCCCCGATCACTGGTTCGAGTTGAAGAATGGTGATGTTCTTGGGTTCATTGTGTCCAAACCTTCGGAGTTTGTTCGTGATATCCACCAAAAGTTTGCCACCAACGAAAACCATTTGATCCCCTTGAGTGTCTTTGCTAATGCTGCATTAGGGTTGCAGTTCAAGGTGAATGTGAATGAAAAAACCCTCACATTAGTGAAGATTGCCAATGGTCATAAATCTTTCAAAGCTGCTACCGAAACCTCTGAGGGCACCGATACTAACGGAGCCTTTGAATACGACATGGAAGACGTTAGAAAAGAACATAAAGAAAGACTCTTGGAAGTTCAAGACCAACTCAGATCCGTTCACAAGGCCAAGCAAGAAGATTGGGAGCAAAAGTGCAAACAACTTTCTACCGCTTGTGATATGTTTGACCGTTATCAATCAATTCTCGACCAAAGAACAGATGATGGGCCCTCGTTGTTGGTAGCTGATGACGACTTGGAGCCAAGTGAAGACGAAGAAAGTCTGGAATCGTCCCGTGTGGAAGATGTTGATTGCTACTTGGACGATTCGGACGACGATGCTGAAGAGAATTCGCTGAGTGATAGGGTGATTCCTGATGTCGAATTACCTCCATACTACCCAGAGTTTGCTGATGAAGGTGAAGATAAAGACTACCTGGAATCACCACTCGTGGAAGATGAAGATTGCTACTTGGACGATTCGGATGACGATGCTGAAGAGAATCCGCTGAGTGATTGGGTGATTCTTGATGTCGAAGTACCTCCATACTACAAGGATGTTACTGAAGAATTTGAAGAGACTGACGACGAATACCAGTTCGCTCCTGAAGAGTCTGAAGAGGATTCCTCTGAGCTCGAAGTTAGTTCCGACCTCGAAATCGAATGTTGTGGTGTAAAGAGAATACCCGTGGTAATTGATGGTTACTATCGCCCATATAAACCTCTCTACGTACTCGATGTCGAAACAGTACCGGAACTGGAAGATGCAGAGACAAATTCCGTATGGGTGCTGGAACTGGAAGATGCTTCGACAGATTCAGCATCCGAAGGGTCAGACGAACACATCTGGGGTCAAGAAAATCTCGAGTCAGGGTCAGAATCAGAATCAAACTCAGACTATGAAACAGAGTCTAGGCCCCTCCTTAATTGTGGTATTTTAGCAGATAGTGAAATCGAGCTGGAAGATCATGACTTATTTGCAGCCGATTGCTGTGGTACTTGCTCCTCTCATTTCCCAGAAGATACCTCTTCCGACTCCGAATCCGTGGTGCTGAATAGAAAGAGGTCCTACAGCGACTTGGAGGAAGACGAACCCGACACTCTGATTTCAGAACAGGAAGAAGATGAACATCCAGCCAAGAAACAGAAACTGAATGAGTCCGCCAAGTCTAAGCTTTTGAAGGAAGTCGGGAAAGGTCTTTTATATTCTTTGGGTACTGTAATTGCTTTGGGTATTTATGGAAGCACTCTCAATGGTTCGGATTTATAGGTGTTTTTGCTCTCACCTGGTATTGCTACATTGGTTTTTTATGGTTCTAGTTCTAATATCCTATTTTTTTTGTCTTTTTGATGGTAAACCTCTTTTTTAATCTTCTTTTTTTGTCTCTGGCTACTCACTGTGTACTCTTTTTTAATTCATAAAGTTTTTATTGCGTATACCCCGTCTTTGAAAAATGGTCAAGAAACTTTAAAAAGATCATCTTCGTCTCAATAATTACCCTTTTGTCTACTTTTTATGGTTAATGTTCTTTGATTTTTATTGTACAGCCAATTTTATTTTGTCTACGGGCTTTCATTTCTACAAGTAGCGTAGTTAAGCTATGTTAATATACGTAATATGGGTCTTATATCTTGATATCAATGAATAAATATCCTTCTATTATAACTGGTAGATAACAGGAAAAGCAGGGGTGATTTATGATTTATTGTCCAGTTCCTAGTTTCGTTATTCCATCCCAAGTGGTGTATCGGCATTCCTCAAGAAATCCTTCTTATTGCTGGGGCCTCATGTTGTTTGGAATAGTTTTCCCTGCCACATTCGCATGTTGTTGGTTAAATTGTCCTGTTTGATTGTTCCCAGCAGAGTTCCCGACAACTCCCATTTGACGCTGTGCTTGTTGTCTCCGTTGCTGTTGGATCATTTGAAGCTGTCTCATTCTCTGGAAGTACACTGGGAATCTCTGTAACAACTGCTGTTGAATCAACTTAGCTTGTTGCATTGCTTGCTGCTGTTGCTGAGGAGTTAGCTGGGCTCTGTTTGGTGCCACACCGGTATTTCCCATAATAGCCAAAGCATTCATTCTCGATTGCAATTGCTTATACGTATGCTGTTCTTGTGGGGTTAATGAACTTTGGAAAATTTGTTGCTGTTGCTGTTGTTGAAGGGTTTGTGCTGGTTTTTGCTGTTGTTGGGGCTGGCCTGTAGCTTGCGGGTGATTGGGCATTTGAGGACTCTGGGAACTCTTCATAGGAGATGTGTTCATATTACCATTAGCCATAATTGGAGTACCGACACTGGAGGCGGGCTGCGATGAGTTTGGACGGAAATTGGGATTGAATTGATTGGGAATCTGCTGTGATTGAATTTGGGGCGAAGGTTGTTGTCCGACTCTCTTCTGTCTTTTATTCTGGAGATCTTGTTGTTGAAACTGTTGTTGTTGCTGTTGTTCCTGCTGTTGCTGTTGCTGTTGCTGTTGCCGTTGCTGTTGATGTTGTTGCTGTCTCAATGCTTGATTTTGAGCTTGGACTTTTGCAGCCATAAGCTGCTGTTGTTTTTGCTGTTGAAGTTGTTGTTGAAGTTGAGGTGATTGTTTGTGTTGTTGAAGCTGTTGCTGTGCTCTCATAGCAGCAGCAGCAGCGACTTGCTGTGACTGTGATGGTTGTTGTTGAGGTTGTGGAGGTTGTGGTTGTTGCGGTGGAGGCCTGTTTTGAGCCATAGGAAGCTGCTGAGAAGCTGGTGATTGAAGTGGCGCAACACTCGGTGCTACATTTGGTGATCTTCCGCCATTAATGGAATTACCGGTGTTCGTTACAGTGTTGATACCATTGTTCTGCGCTTGAGCAACGACAGCAGCCTCTTGTTGAACTCTTTGTGCTTCCTTACGCTTTCTGATCTCCTCAATAAATCTCAATCTCATGAATTGATTGCTTGTAGCATTGCTTCCACCAGATACAGCAGCAGCAGCGGCGGTGGTAGTAGTAACTTTATTAAGTGGTGTAGCTGAAACAGAACCGTTCTTTTTACTTTCACCACCGGCACTTTTCTTGTCTTTCATTGCAGGTGTACCTTCTTCACTCTTAGATTCTGGTGCTGGAGTTGAAGATGTTAATGAGGTTCCCGGGATAGTAGAAGAACCGTTTCCTACAATTATCAACTTCTTTTCACCAACCTGGTCAGAAGGCTTCTTGTACTTGTTAGACAACAAGAACATGAGTTCTTCGAACTCTGTTGACTTATGCATGACAAGAGAGTCTTGATGGAGTCTTCTTGGAGTAGTTTCAGTTTCATCTCGGTGCAGGAATATGAGGGTATAATCTCCAGTCCTCTCGTCCCAGACTTTTTTCGGGTATTCGTGATCAGGAACTAAGTAGTCTTCATAGAGATACGGGTTTAAAGGCACTGACAAATCTAGTTTTCTGTTAGTCAAATTCACAATTTCAGATTCCATTTGAAGTGCCAATGGGTCGGAAAACTTTGTTAATGCCGAATCCGTATGGTATAGTAGGTCATAGTAGATTGACAACTGTGTTGGCTTTAGAAGTGTCCGGTATGTCTTGGGTTTTTGAATGACTGGAGCCGTATCCGGCTTGTCTTTCGACGATTCAGTTTGACTGTCAGCAGCTGTGCTTGTAGCAGTAGATGGTGCCGAGGACGATGTGGCTATTCCATTTGATACCGTAGTGCCATTGCTACCGGCTGAAGACTTTTCTGAAGGAGACTGCTGCTGTTGTTGTTGCTGATTGCTGGCGACTAAGTTTCTATGGTCAAATATTTGTAGAATCAAGCAACCATCATACGACCGAATGGAAAAATCTTTGAGTAATTCTGACATTTCTATAGGGATTTCCTCTTTAACTACATGCTCTAGAAAGTCTTTGATCATAGGGCTGTTTTTGGGTATTATATTCGAGTCCGGGGTATTATTGAACCGGTAGTGGGATTCATAAATATGAAAACTAAGGGATGCAGGATACTTGGCGTATTTCTTCAACACCTCTTGCGAAGTGTTTGCAAATGGGAAGTTGGGAAGGTTTTGTCTGGCAGTTTTGAGCTGTTGTTGCATTAATTGTTGTTGTTGTTGTTGTCTTAGGAGCTGTTGTTTCTGTGGGTTCATTCTTTGCTGTTGAAACGCCTGAGCCTGAGCTTGAGCCTGTTGGTTAGAAAATTGTCGTGTCGGCATGTTGGCTCGATTCTGGGCCATGTTGGCAACTCCATTACCAGTAGTGTTCATTTCTGGCAAGTAGTATGACTGAGATTTCTGATACTAGGGAGTCCGAGGTACTGAATTGGCGACGATAGTATATCAGAGATCTGCCAAGAGGAAGAGCCTATTAAGACGATTTCTTGATTGAGATGATTTCAATTCCAGTCTGCTGGGGTATGGAAGCAGATTCAATACCTATTCGTGTCGGTGTAAGGAGAATTCAATGTTTTCGTGTCTTACTGTCGACGAATTAGCTTTTATGTTAAATGATCCGACAAAAGCTTTCTCTCGATCGGTTGATGTATCGTGGAGTTCAACAAATATACCAGTAAGACGCAGCTGGTTAAATAAAAAAGCGACGAGACCTGGAGATCAATCTTTGGTTGAAGAGTCTCTTTCTTTTACCATTCAATGGTAATCACACAAGTTGACGACCAAGAAGTTGATTATTACTTGTAGAGCAGCCACGCTAGCAATAAATTTGTCCCGTTTGAAGGATAGTTTTTCACCGTCTACAGGAGAATTGCAAAATGAAATATCTCTATGAGATTCGGTTTAAAAAGATTTTTGTTATTCTTCAGGGTTCGCGGGGTGTACGGGTTCAGTATTCGAGAGTAAATGTACGGGCCTATAGACAGTATTTTACATTAACTAATAATACAGTTAGAACGACACTGAGTCATTGTTGAGGCAGAATTGAAACAATTTGAACAATTTCGCTCTATCGTCCTCATTGAACACCCATAGCCCATATATCTCTCCTAAGATGTTCTTCAAAATGATCAAATTGTCATTCAATTCCACATCCATAGAACTGATTCCATTATTGTTCAATCCATTAGGGAAAAAATGACGGGTTACTTTATTTGGCAATAAGCCCAAGGAGAAGCATTGTGGGTTAGTTCTGTTGAGCAAGATAATTCCATAGCAGAATAGCTTTTGTAAGTCCTCATATGTGGCGGATGTAGTTTGCGGTATTTGGAAGTCTCTCAAATAAAGAGCCAAGGTGCCTTGGTATTCGCTCTTCACCCATTCCTGCGACTCATCATTGAATTTGTATATCACACAGTGGGATGTGGTGCATAAGAGTTGCTTTATGCCTGGGTCGTATCGACTTATGACGTTGAAATTTAGCGTACTTCGGTAGAGTTCTAGGGCTTTTTTAGCTGTCAACTTCTTGAAATTATCGCTTTCTGGTGCTTTATCAGCGACTTTTCCTGCCATTTTGACTGCTTCTGGTGTATTGTATGGGGAATTTCCAATAGATATGATAAAGGTGAATGTGAATGAATGTTGTCAGAGATGTCGCTCGCTGAATCAATAAAATGTTGTCACCCGAAAATGTCGTTAGATCGGATCACCGTTACTGGTAATGTCGGCTGGTTATCGCACGACAGCAAATATCCACAGGAAGGACAATTTATGCCCTACCCATTGGGGGGCCACATTTCAACAATTATTTCTTTCTGGAGCTTTTCGGAAACAGTGATTACTTCCAATCTTGATCAATTATATCACCATGTTGTCCACAATGTTTATTTCCGCCAAAACCGCCACGACTCCCTTGACCCGTGGTTTTGCAACCTCTATGGCTAGGCTCGTGTCCGTTGGGGACGCCATTCCAAAAGTAAATTTGTATGAAGATTCTCCAGGTAATGCTGTTGATATTGCTGAAGCTACGAAAGAGGGTAAATCGGTGATCATTGGTATCCCTGGTGCCTTTTCCCCTGCCTGTTCCGCATCTCATGTTCCCGGCTTTCTTAAGAATTTACGTGGATTCAACGAAAAAGGCTATGAAAAGTTCTTTGTAGTTGCTGTCAATGATCCTTTTGTCACTAGTGCTTTCAAAAAGGAATTATTGGAAAATACTGTCGGAAGTGATCAGCTCAAGTTCTTGGCTGACTCACAAGGTGAGTTCTCCAAACAGTTAGACGTATTATTTGATGCTACAAAGATCTTTGGTAACCCCAGATCAGCAAGATATGCGTTGTTAGTTGACAATGGAAAGGTAACTAAAACTTTCGTTGAGCCAGATAACACCAGTATCGATGTCTCAGACGCTGCCAAAGTGTTAGCTGAAGCATAGCTCATGGATATATTTGCGAATTTATAGATAACAATGTATTCTGAATATTGTTAGAAAAGTGTAATACCTGTACGGAAGGATGGAAATAGTAGACAAGACAAGCCCTTGGAAGCTAACCAATATTTTGTTCGCATGTCTATATTTTACATACATCGCATCGTATTTTTATGTCTGACAGTATTTTGTATGTATGCCTCGCGTTGGATCTGTCTGACGTCAGTGGTGGTTTTTTTTTATCTGTCTGATGCCAGTGGTGACTTGTTTCACTTCATTTCTTACACAGAGA
The DNA here is from genome assembly GCA_003708185.3 of Isabelozyma rhagii. Classification (NCBI taxonomy): domain Eukaryota; kingdom Fungi; phylum Ascomycota; class Pichiomycetes; order Serinales; family Metschnikowiaceae; genus Isabelozyma; species Isabelozyma rhagii. The sequence goes on from PPNO03000017.1 coordinate 181,891, forward strand.
AAGATAAACTTACATTCAACAAGTATAAAACAATATTTGACTGTCTACCAACTCCCTGCTGTCCAAGAATGTTGGGAAGAGCCTTTCTTTTATCTACGGTGCCTATAACTCTACGGCCCATTGCACTACATCGAATAGTTCAAATTCCTTTTCGAAGCTACTCCAGTCAACAATTTTCGGAAGAAGAGATAAAGGAATCCAAGGAATGGCTCTCGTCTTTCAATGAGTTTAAAATTCCGAGGAACTTATTTGAAATTGGGTATAGTCGCTCATCTGGTCCTGGAGGTCAGAAAGTGAACAAAACCTCTTCGAAAGCCACAATATCATTGGAGCCTCACGAATGGTTGAATCCTCAGTTCTGTTACTGGATCCCTAAGCCAATCAGAGAGCAAATATCAGAGAAAGGAATACGGTATCAAACCAAAACCGGAGGGATTTTAATCCAAAGCGATTCTAGCAGAAACCGTGAAACGAACACCGATGAGTGCTTTAGAAAACTACTACAGGAAATCAGAAATAATACCTTCTTCAGTGAAGAGCCATCTGAGGAGGATCAACAGCGGTGGGAGGAGATAAGAGCAGATAGAAAGGAAAAGCGATTGTTTAATAAGAAGAAGCAGAGTGACAAGAAGAAGAGTAGGTCCAAAAAGTTTGATATTTAAGTTGGCATGGAAAATTTACTTGAAGTAAGTAGGTGCCAGACTACTTTCAGATGCCTTTATCTTGTATATAGCCATAAACTTGTAAATAATAGGTAACGAACCTGTTCATGGTAGATCCTGTATATAAGATATTGGTTTTTCAGACAAAAGTCAGACACGAAGAAGACACTGTTTTAGTTGATGGAAAGTGCAGTGATGACCACCAATAAGTTCAATTTAGGGTTGGAGAAGAGCGCTGAACTGCTCCAGCAAGCGATTGGTGAGCTTGCGATCAAAAATGAAAAGGAAAATTTGCTTATAGATGTTCCAAACTTTGAAGACTTCCAGACATCAATTTTGAATCTTCTTCAAATCATTGGAGAAGACGATTGGGGATACAGAATAACGCTAGATGGTGATAAACTTGATGGGGATAATGAGTCGAAAGCGAAGGTCGAGGAAGATGTTCAAAAGTTTAATAGTACTATGGAAGAAAAAAGTCGAGACTACTTGCTTCTATTGGTACTTCAACTGACATTACAGACATATCTCGATGAGTATTGCGAGTATCAGAAGACTAGGCACGATGAAGGTGGCATTAAAATAGAAGAGTATACAATTGGGCCCAAAGAGATGGGTATATTTAATAAAATGGCTCTTGTCCTTGACCTCCAACTCCAAATATACCTTGGAAACTTGCCGTCAACCAAAGGGAACTTCTATCAGCTTATTCTTCAAGCCACGGAGGCCCTTCAAAACTTAGGCTCTTTTGGTGTGGACAAGTTTTTTTTCTATTTGGAGTCGAGACAGACTCTCATCCAGCAGAAGTTGTTTGACCCGAAGCTAACGAGTGACCGTATTTCGATACTAGAGATATGCAATGGGCTTACGGATCGGTATTATCCTCAAAACTCCATCAATGGGAAGCGGGACTCGTACAAGAAAGACAGTTTCAACGACCGATTACAGTACAGGGTCAGAACCTTCATCACCAATGTGTTTCAGTTCGAAGACAACACTGGGTTGAACAAATACTTCACCAATGCCAACCGAGTGGTTCGCGAGAGTGCTCCTGTGAAGGCGAAGTCTTGGGAGGACGAATTGCTTCAGGATTTGGTCAAGTTTAGTAAAATCATCCGGGATCCGTACTTTTACCTCAAGCCCAACAACTCACGGCAACTATCGTCTGCAATAGAAACTTTGGCGAAACTCTATGACTTTTTGTTTGAGGAGGAAGACGCTTATGCGAAGAATAAGCCCAAAACCGACCAGTTTCTTGTGAAGCCCGAAAAATCCAAGTCAGAACAAGAGTATTTGAAGGAGAAGTATGAAAAGAAGGTTTTTTTCCCCGAGAGTTATTGGTTGTCACCATTTGAAGCCAATCAAAGAAACACCAGTTACGAGTTGCAGCGGGAGGATGAGAAGTATTTCATGAAACAGTTGGCCGATACTAAAACACGCCATGTCCTTGTGGTTCAAATATATCTTATAGCCTGTTTGTTCTATCACTTGGTAGGCAGCAATAGAAGGGCCTTGCTCAAGGATATTGGAGCACCTGCGAATGTGAAGCATTTGACTGATGATAGCATCCCCGAGAGCTATGTGAACGAATTGTTCAAAATCAGACGAGAAATCTTGAAGAAGTACCGAAGTGTTGATAACCAGCTTGGGTTCTTGCTTCAGCAGCTCCAGAACTCCGAGCTCAATTGGTGGGGGTGGCTTATATACAGCAAAGACGCCAAAGGAGTGCCGTTACACACCAATCGACAGCTCACAGATGAGGAGCTAGCAGAGGTTGCTAAAAAAACAGAAATTGTTGTCCCGTACAAAGAAAAGAGGTATTTCAACATATATGCAACTCCGCAGCTTTCGAGAAAGATGAAGGTGCAAACGGGCTTGGATAAGCTTAAGGTTGGGGCGCTGGATGGTATGGACGAAGAGGACAGAATCGGCGAGATCACGGAGAAGATAAATGGCAGTTCTGGGATCGAGCGAGAACGGTTGGTGGAGCAGAGAACGATAATGGTGTGGAAACAATTGAAGACCCAGAGACAGACAAGATGGTTAGATTTCGGGCTGTTGCTCACGAAGGAGATGTTGACGGATGTGAAGAGGGAACAAGAAGAACAGAAGCGGGCTCAGGAGGAAGCAGAGGAGCAGAAGCAAGCCAAAGAGATAGAGAAAGAGAAGGTGCAGGTGCTAAAGGAGGAGCAGGCCCAGAAGACAGAGACATCGACCGAGAAGCAGGTAAAGGACTCGTCTCCACAGGAAAAAGACGAGGCTGCGGACCCAGAGGCGGACCAAAGCCAGGCCGCACAGCAGAATGCCGGCCCAGAATTCGGATCCAATGCGGCTGACATTGATGCCACCGCTGTGCCCATTAAAGATTCAGTGGTGCCCCCTGAAGTTGCAGAAGCACTACCAGATGAGTCCGAGGCCCGCAAAAGGCCTCGAGAGGAAGAAAGTCCGGAGAAACAGGACACACAACTCCCCAAGCGGACCAAACTAGAGTAAATAGACCATATAACCCGGCCTCCGTGGGCCCAGGATCGCATCGTCTCTGCCACCGCCTGGTGCTGCGCTGGTTCTGCCGGCCGCGCGCGTGTCGCATACGCGTATTCTCTCATTTATTTATTCGTTTGTGTATCCATCACTTACTCGTCTACTTACATTTTTCATTTCCGTAGTACAAACTCTCCTACACCTTTTTCATATAAGAAGCCCAAACAGCACGTAAGCCAAGCATGTGGGCTGGTACCAACTCCACACCATTGCTACCTCCGCCCGGCTCCGATAGTATATTCACAGCCGGTGACAACGTGGATGATCCCAGCAGTATGATCAAGTCTCGGTACCTTTCGTTGCATAGTCCCAAGTCATTCTCCAGAATCGACCAAACAGGCCTGCCACGACCACGAACAAGGTCTGGAAGACGTCTCAGTGGGAAGAAATCGGCCTCTCCCAAGTCCAGATCTTCAACTCCAAAGAGAAAAAAGAGCCCGCTGCCAGTAATCGACTTAACGAAGTCCAGCGAAGACGATGTTAAAGAGCAGATAGAAAATAACCACAGCAATGACGCCAATCTCCCCACCGCCAACGAAGATTTGGCTGCCAAAAACTATCTCATGGACCCAGCATCGTCGCCAGTCATCAAAGCAATACCTCCGTCTCCCATCAAGCTCATTCCCTGCTCATCGCCTATAAAACGCAAGAAATCGGTGGCATTTACCGACATCCCCGATTCTAATGTCCTCTCATCCCCATTAGGCCCCCTAGTTACACCGAAAAAGTCCATTCTCAAACCCATTCTTCCATGCCAGACCCCGTTGCAGGACCCAAGTAACACGGCAAACTGGTCGAAATCATCTCCAAATAACCCCCAATTCTGGATCCAAGGCACCATCATCCAGCTCCCACCGAACTCCCCCGATTTGCTACAATTGGTTCGTGGGTGTGTGAAGGTGTTGCATGATCTGAATTTCGATAAAAAATTCGAGGTCTACGCCAGTCTAAATCATATCTGTAAGTTTAACTCGACCGAATTACTCCAGAAATTGTTTATCCACAACGGCTCCACAAATTCCCCTTCCAAGTCGGATACTAATCTCATCGGACAAATAGCAGGGTTCATTCAGAGAGATATCCAAAAAATCGAAGCAAAACTATTCCAAGATAAATCTCCCTCAGTCAGTCCCATAAAAACTGAGAGTTCTTCAATGCATAATAGGGGAGAACTTGTAGTTTCACCATCCAAAAATGACCCTTTTTCCCTTAGAATCATAAGTCAAGCCCTCAAATTCCTATACTTCATTCTATCAGACGTAGAATTGAACCAATTCCTTTCCATCGACTCAGTCACATGGTTCTACCACCATTCTTGTGAAATGGTTGTTCGTCCAGAAGTCACCAAGACTCTCCTCCTTCCCTATCTTAGTATCATAAAAGATGTCAGCGTCATTGGAAGGAAAAAGAAAGCTGTCTTCCACGACGAAATCACTCCGTTGCTGGAGAAAATGTTATTTGCCTTGCTCAACATGAAAAGCATGTCCAGCTCATCACTAATCTTAGAAAAGTTCCTAACCCTTAGAAACTTAGTCACTACGTTTCCTATCATGATGGCTAACCATTTAAACCAATGGTTTGGAGTATTGATTGTAAATCTATGCGATTTGACATCTCCCATGTACTCGAAGGTTATTGCAGTAGGAATATCAGTGTTATTAGAAGTTGCGAAAACTTATCTTGGTAACAAAAATGTTCTTTTCTCCATCAGACAGTTTATGAAACTGCCAATTCCCAGTCAAGTAAAGTCCTTTTCCTCAGACCACAAAATTCCATCTAGTAGCAATAAAGTGCAGCTACCCCCGGCTGTAAACTACGTGGTGAACTCGCTTAATGCTCTTATGGCAAATAATCAGTACAAATTTGCCTTGGACATCTGGTTGGGACTCACGTTACTCTGTAATAACACCGATCATGGCTTCGAACGATGGGCTTTACTTCCACAATGGTTGAATGTTCACAAATCATGTATCAACTCAGGAGATTCTGTAGCTATCAAAATTGCTATTGCTAATTGGAGAGGAATCATATACAATATTTGCATCAACGACCTCTGCGACTTAAAGAAGTACTTTGAAAATGCTCCAACATTCAACTTAGCATCACCAGGTGGTCCTATCACATCTAAAAAGTCACAACAGGAAGTTACAAATGTCACAAGACCTAAAATCAGATTATTACTTCATGTCTTACTAAGCACCGAAAACTTTCAAGACCAGCACGAAATCATTGATCTGTTGCATAATGTCTTTCTTTCTATCATCTACACCCTATTGAATCCCCTTAATACTAGAAATGCGTTGAAATACACTCATTTTTACTGGGACCGTATTGTGGAGGAAGTGTTTAGACTGTTCTATTTCAAAAAGAATTTTTCTAATGCATACATGAACGAATTGGGTATAAGCTTGTTAAGTCGTTGGTTGAAGGGTACTACGTCAGTTCTGACCTATAACGACTTACGGTGTTTATCAATTGAGCCTGTGGGATTGAATGAAATCAACTGTCTTCCTCCGAGATGGGTGCACTCTAGATTTGAACGCATTTTGAATATTTCGGCGAGAGTTTTGGAGTTGGAAACGGTTACTATCGACAGTAAATTGGGTATCATCAATAGTTTTTTGAACAATATCAAATTAACCACTAAGAAAGAAACAACCCCTTCTCATGAAACCCTTGACATTATTGATAATTTGCCGGCGGTTTTGGAAGTTTTCTACGCACACAATCAGCCGTCATACTCTATTATCCATACGTTGCTCATAAACTTCATCGATACTTTTACTGGTGCAAGCTTATTGAACAACATTGATAATGGCTCTATAATGAATATTTATGAGTTAATACTCCAACATGCTACCAAGAATTTTGATCCAAACGAAATATCTCAATTGTTGATACAAATATTCAATTCAGTAGGAGAAAAGAATCAGTTTGTTCTCTTATCGCAAGTATACAACCTTAAATCCGACTACAAGAAGCCTATTTTGGAGAAATTTGTGGTTGACCGGGTCAATGCTACCAAAATCAACTCTTCTAGCAACTCAGAATTGATCCTTGCCTCGCAAATGTTTCGAAGGTTGGACAATGGTTACTCCATTGTGGCCAAGAAACTCTTTCAAGATCTTGTTCTTTTGAAGGAGGAGGAGTTTTCCAGACGAACTGGCATATTGGAAATCTCCCACTGGACATTTCCTTTGTTCAGGTACTTTATTTCTTCTGTGCATGGATCTCCTTTTTCGCATTTGGATAAGCTTATCATAAAATTATTGGCAATGAGAATGAATGACAACAACGAATACTGGCTTATACTCCAATTTTTGGTAGAACTCAACTACGATTTGGAACTCGAAGCATTATCGTCGGCAATCTTAAGTCGCTATGCAGACTTTGACAGTATTCAGAAGACCACATTTAATGAAGTTTGGGGATCTTACCTCCATAACGTTTGTAAAAGGGAGAAGTTTGAAATCTATGACAAACTCTTAAAGGACTCTGATGTTGTTGGATATGACGTGAAGCCTTATATCAAGAATCTTTGGGAAAAACTCCCATTGTTGAAGGAAAGCTGGAAGTCTCGAAATCAACTGTTGTACTGGGAAATTCCTCCAGAAATACGTGAGTTCGATCAGACTGTAATTCAAGTAGATTCTGAGGCAGTACCAGCACCAGAGTCAATGCCCGAGCCAGTGCCGGAGCCGGAAATTGCTAAAGATGCAGAAGAATCACAAAGTATTGATACCGCACAAGATACTGAAGATGGGCCGGTTGATGGTCTGAGAGAAAATTCCAGTTCTGAAGTACCCGATCTGTTTAAAGCACCATTGGAAACTGCCAGAAAACGAAAGTCAAGAAAGAGCAAAACACCCGAACCAGCTGGTAATAAAGTAAAGCAGCTTAAACGGCTTGATTTCGATATTCATTCATTTACTTCCATTTTGGATGCAAAATTGAACGCATGGACTGCAAAAAGTCCCCAAATAGAACAGAGGGCGCAGGAGCATTCAGAAGCTAACAGCAAAGAAGATGATATCGCAAAGGAAAAGGGCCAGAGGGAGACATTATCCGAAGCTGCAGAGAGTACAAAGATTCTTGCACAAGAACATGAGGAAGTGGGAACGCAAGCACCAGGTTGTGATGTCTTTCCGGTGGATGATAAGGAGGAGATTAATGAAGTTGATGACACGAAAGAGAACTCAGAAGAAAAAGAAAAGGATGAAGAGATGAACAAGAGTCCAGAGGAACCAAAGGAAGCTGAAAATTCAGATCGTCCAGCCAGTTGTCTGACGCGGAAGGAAATCGATAACTTAGATGCGTTGACAGCTAATGAAGCTGATAACGTTGTTCTGGCGGTAGAAGAGCCTGATAACGTAGTTGCTGCCACTGCATTCAATAATATCAGCCCAGAGCTCGCTGTCTCTCCAGCTAAATCCTCCGATGTTGTAGCTACCCACACACCTCCTCCCGTTGAGATCATTGATGTTGATAACGACGATTACATCAGTACTCCCACAAGAACCCGATCCAAGCGAAGTATCAGAAGACGTAGGTCTAAGAGATCTTGCTCTATCCGATCAGAGAGCGAAGATCTTACAGACTCCCGGTCCGAGTCTGAATCCGTCCACGGCCCTCAACCCCAGAGCTTAAGAAAACGGACCCGGAACAAAGCCAACTCCCCTAATAAAAAGAGAAAATCACCCCTTAAGCAGATTTCCATGTCTCAGGAAGATTCTTACCCGTCCAAATCAGATACCCCCGAGGAAGTTAGCTCGAGCTGCCTTTTGTCCGTCAGAGACCCATTGTTGCAACTTCAACCGCCAAATCAGCCCGAATTCGCAGCCAAAGAACCGGCCGCAAATCGCGCGCACCGCTTGTACAGCGTGGTGCGAGGAGTTTCAGCCGACGAAATAGGCCGAATGACAGTGCTAGAAAGGCACAATCTTGAAACCGAGCTCATTAAATTGATGCTCAAGTTGAAGACGTCAACAGCGGCACCCTCAGCAGAGGAATAATAATGTATATTAATGATTAAATAATGTCTGAACCCCGTAAAGGTCCATTTGTAGTCCATCCTCTTCCCGGTCCACCGATGCGATACCGGCCCAAAGTGGGCCCACCACAAGTTTTTTTTCGCGCGAATCACCACGCGATTCACACTGCAAATAACATCTCTTCTTTCTCCACAACTCATCTTCAACACCCTCAAACCTCATCCAAACAGTCTGAAACACGTCCAGAACACATTAAAAGTCATCTCCTATCACTAGAAAACATCAATTTCAAGAGTGTGGTATCAGTTCATGTCGATTGTTCCCTATAATTCCACCAGCGAAATCGTGTATCATGACCCTCATGATGGTATCCTCGTAGTGCACAATAACCAGCAAAATAGCTTCCAGCTTCTTTCCACTGTTTCCCACCCTTCCTTGGACGAGTCACATCGCCAGTTTAACTCAACAGATCCTCGTTTTCGCCCGCTGCATGGCCCCGACTCCCACCAGTGTCCCAATTGCGGGTTCTCGTGGTCAGAAATCAAGGCCGAAACCAGGAGGTCGTTTGACGACAATGTTCCTACCACAGACGAGGTTCCCGACGACGAGCTTATCCCCCAAACGTTTATGCACAGCGACTACTTCAAGTTATTGGCCAAACTTCCCTATGCGAAACCACGGGTGATTTGCGGAGATGGGACCGAATCTTTACCCCAGAGTATATTTAACCAGGGCTATTTCGACCGATTCTTCAAGAAAATCCCTCCCTACGTACTCGGGTCCGGCGCCCATGCCCAGGTATACAAGGTGACGCATGTTTTGAACAGCATCGAGCTAGGAACATACGCAGTCAAGCGAATCAGCATCGGAGACCATTCGGAGTTCTTGGACCAGGTTCTCAACGAGGTTCTCATCTTGTATGAGCTTTCCACCCAGGGAGCCAATGAAAACAACTTAATCAGATACAACCATGTGTGGTTAGAGCTAGGTGATATAAATGACCTGCGAACGTTCTTCCTCCCGCAAGGAACAGCTCCACAACCGGTCCTGAATAGAATTCCCTATGTTTTCATCCTCCAGCAGTACTGCGCAGGGGGCCATCTTGAGGATTTGGTCAGTAAAGTATACCAAAAGTCGCAAAACATGTCGTTGAGCGAACGAATCCACGAAGAAAAGATCAAGAGGAGAAAACGAAGATCTAGCGATGAACAGAACGAAGGAAGAGGTGGTGTCAATGAACAGAATGAACGGAAGAAGAGCTGGCTCTCTGACGTAGAGATCTGGAAGTTTTTCCATGATATAGCCACGGGAGTCCACTACTTGCACTCTCATGGAATCCTTCACCGGGACTTGAAGCCTTCTAATTGCTTGTTGGATGTAGTTTATGTCAATGATAAGCTTAGCTTGGGTGAGGAGTCGTTCACCAGTCTGGCAGCCTTCAATGAGTACTTACAGAAGTTGCCAAAAGTGCTAGTTTCCGACTTTGGCGAAGGAAAGTTCATCAACAAGCATTACGTCTCCCAGAAGACATTCAATGAAGAAAGACAAGGGAATACAGGCACTTTGGAGTTTACTGCACCAGAACTCTGGCTCTTCGCCAAGTATGACCCTTCAATACGCCCTGGAAAGCAACGGTTTGTTTATAGCTCTACCTACAAGAGTGATATCTACTCTCTCGGGCTCATTCTCTGTTGGTTGTGTGTGGGTTCACTCCCATTTTCTGAAGCTATAGCGTCAGAATCTGACCCGGAAAAGGTAAGAACAACCATAGCGAAATGGTACACCAAGCTCACCAGCGAAGCGTTCCACTACTGGTTTGCTGGCCTTGTTCGGGAAACAAGAGGAGAAGAGCCATCGGAGCCATTGCTCGACCTTGAGAAGTTGGTTTACATGATGTTAAAAGGACGCAGTGAAGAGAAAGAGGTTCCAGAAAGAACCACCTCCTTACAAGTGTTGAAGTGCTTGGACGCTATCAAATGGAACTGGTTCATTGGCAAGAGAAGAGGCAGTACCGTGGACGAAATACCACCAGTAGACGAATCCGACGAAGAACTGGACCCGGATGCCATCGATACCTTGGCCCTATCTAAGCAACTAACAAGTCCAATCAATGCCATGGCTATATCTAACAAACGACTGGGCCAAATTACGTCTCTGATGGGCTCAAAAAGAGTGCTGGAGGGCACATTTATGCTTGCTTACTTGGTATACTACATTGTCCTAGACTACTTTGGCTTCTCGTTTGGTGTCAAGCTGATCAGTGTGGTTGCATGTGTGTTCCATTTGCTTGCACCGCTTCCTTCTGGTTCCGAGATTGTTCTCCTCTCCGTGACAACTCTAGCGGTCTTCTCATTGCTCCTACACTCTCATCTTAGTACATAGAAGGAATATAAAAGGGTCAAAATTAGCTGGTATATGAAGGATTGGGCCCATGTATGATCTCAAAGCGAAAATGTGCTATACATTGATCTTCAAATGTATTATGTGATACCCTAAAGACTCCTTTAGTAGGCCTAGTAATTGTATGCGAAAGATCAAAACTTTTTTTTGCAATTTGATTTTTTTCTCGAAGCTCTTCACACTCTTCTCACATCTCTATCTCCATCTCCATCTCGTAGCCGCCATGGGAAACAAAAGAAAGAGGGACTCTCCGCTGGCCGGGCGGATGACCAAGAAAAGCAAGAAACGGTCCCAGCATCTGCTCATAGCTGCTCAGAATCAGTTCGCTGGCCTACCATTAAGCGCCGACAGTGGGTCCGACTCAGAAGTGCTCTTTGACCACGAGAAACGCAGACTAAGCGATGAAGAATTGGTGTTGGTTGACTCAGACAACGATGTCAGTGCCGAGGAAGGCGTAGTTATAGTGTCGGACTCGGAAGAAGACCACAAGCGGGTGGTTTTGCACGAAGAAGACGAGGATGGAGAAGAACAACGAGAGAGGAAAGCGTTCATTCCTAATGAACTCTCGAAGAACGAAGACTTTATTGAATTTGGATTCAGCTCGTCGGATGAAGGGGCAGAAGATGAGTTCGCTTATTCGGATGATGGTGTCATAAGCGACGACCAACATGGAAACGTTCACTCCTCACACTCAGGCACCCGATCAGCGTATCCTTGGATCAAAGACCACGACCATTCGAAGCAGAAGGAGATTGCGGACTGGTTAACGATGGAAATGAAGGACTTTGTCAACTACATCTCTCCGTCGAAAGCCGAGATTGTCACCAGAAATACCGTAGTGTCTCGGCTCAAGAAAGAAGTCAGCCAGTTCTGGCCGGGCACTGAAACCCACGTCTTTGGGTCCTGTGCCACTGATTTGTATCTCCCTGGAAGTGATATCGACATCGTAATCATCTCCGCTACAGGAGACTACGAAAATCGGTCGAGATTGTACCAGTTATCGTCATTTCTTCGGACTAGGAATTTGGCGAAAAACATCGAGGTCATCGCCAAAGCAAAAGTGCCGATTATCAAGTTCGTCGACCCTCTGTCCAATATTCATATAGATATCTCGTTTGAGAGGGAAAATGGGATCATAGCTGCCCGAAGAATCCGTAAATGGTTGGCAGCTTCTCCAGGACTAAGAGAATTGGTTCTCATAGTCAAGCAGTTCTTGAGGTCGAGGAAACTCAATAATGTTCATGTCGGGGGTTTGGGAGGCTATTCCACCATCATTCTATGTTATCACTTCTTGAAAATGCACCCACGACTCTCTACTGGTAGTATGTCGGTCTTGGACAACTTGGGGTCGTTGTTGATTGAGTTCTTTGAGCTCTATGGCCGTAATTTCTCCTACGACGACTTAATCATTGCCATAGACCCTGAAACAGACTTGCCGTTGTACTTATTAAAGTCTCGTCACCCAGAGCTAAATGCTTCCAGAAACCCATTTTCCATTGTGATACGGGACCCGTCTGACCCTGAAAATAATATCTCGAGGTCTTCGTACAACTTGCGAGACTTGAAGAAGGCATTTGGTGGAGCATACCAGTTGCTAGTAGATAAATGTTACTACTTAAATGAAGCATCCTATAAGAACAGAATAGGGCTGTCGATCTTGGGAGATATTATACGCTATAACGGGAGGGAGCGTGATTTCAACGACGACAGAGATAAGGTCGTAAACAATGCATTGGTAAACCATGAGAGTGAAGATGAGAGTGAAGGTATAGATGGTAATGATAAATATTACTTTTCTGACATAACCGTCGAAAGCGACGAAGAAGAGCTTCGGCCTAGCAAAGTCCAGGCAACTGACAAGCCCCAGGCCCCAGCTGCGGACCATGGGAAGAAGGTTTCGGACTTCATGAGCATCAAAGACTCGGAGTCGGAGGAAGAAACAGAGAAGGTAGCATCGCTTCCAAAGAAGCCAGTCTTGGATAAGGACGTCAAACGGGACTATTGGAGGCAGAAGGGCCTTGGTTTATGAGCAGAGAGAATGAACAAAGTCAGAGTATTGTAAGTATATGTATTAATAGAAACGATCACTGGACAGAGAGAATGAGGAAAGTCAGGGTACTGTAAGTTTATGTATTAATGAAAAAGCCAGCCAGTATCTGTTAAAACAGTACTAGCGTCTCTGGACTGCTCAGGTGCCAAAGAAGAGGCATCGATGGCTTCTGCAGACGAAAGTGGTGGCCCTTAGAAGGCTGTTTTTTAGGACTAAGCTCTGATATACAGAAAGCTAGTGAAGTAGACACTTCTCTTGATCGTTGTGGTCATACTTGCTGGCATTAACTTATTAGTTCACAGATAAAAGGTAACCTCCTCAAGATTAGTCTTTTTCCATACAAAAGTCCACCAGTTGGGTTCTATGAGTCGAGACACTTATTCATTCTGTCACTCATGAGCAGCATGACAGAGTGCGTTCTATTCCCGTGTGCAAGAAGTCCCTTTGAATATCCTTCTTTTTGGCCTCTTCGTAGTAGTCATCGAAGAACTTCTGGTCAAGGTCATTCACAATCTGTTCAAATATCACCTCGACACCTTCACCAGTCTTAGCACTGGTTTCATACGACGTTATATGGTTGTTCTGGCAATATTCTTCAATTTCAGCAGCATTCCCGGCCACGCGGCTTAAATCAAGCTTATTTCCAACAAGTTTGATGATTATGGAGTCTTCTCCCGGAGTACCTCGGTGCATCAACAACTGGTCTATCCAATACTTAGCTCTTTCGAACGTTTCCTGGGGATTCGATAGATCAAAACATATCAACGCTACCTTAGCGTTTCTGTAGTACATGGGAGTCAAGCTTCGGTAACGCTCCTGGCCTGCAGTGTCCCATATTTCGAATTTGACCTTCTTGTCGGGATGCTGTGGAGAAGTGAATTCCTTTGTAATGAAAGCAGCGCCGATGGTGTTGGAGGTGTGCTGGTCGAACGAACTGGTAGTAAACCGGTGCACCAACGATGTCTTGCCGACAGACGAGTCACCGAGAAGCACGATTTTGTATGGAGGCGGTGGTATGTCTCCGGTTCCAGGGGCCATTTGGTGTTGTGAGAGAGAAGAGTGGGTGATGAGGTGCGATTTTGACGGGAAAAATACGATAAGCAAGAAAATAGCGATAAGAAGAGGAAGAAAGATGCGGGAGAGTTAAGGCGAAAATCTGAAACAAGGAAGAATCAGTTAACATAGAAGGAAGGGCTACGGTCATGCTGCTATGTAGACAGCTACTTAGAGCGCTACGAGGGAGTAACTTAAGTTATATTCTGGTATCAAGCTATTTTCAATACAACTGTACTTCTCAGCTACGACTGCCTTGACTAGGATACCAATTATGATCGAATACTTATTATGATCGAATACTAATTAGGATAGAGTACACTACAGTGCCTCGATCGTTAAGCACTCAAATAATGAGGGCGTGCTGCACTTTTCTTACTTGGCCCCACCAAAGGCATTGGTGAATTGGGAAGCACCGCCAGCCTGTTGGAAGTCCATCATGAACTCCTCCAACACACCAAAAGCAGCAGAAACACCCACTATAGCACCTACACCTTTACCTAAACCACCGAAGAGCTCTCCGGCAATGGCCAACACTGAAATAATGAATGCACCGGAGACTGAAGCAACAGGAACAATTCTCGAAAGTTCTTTGGCAATAGAAACATCTCTCTTACCACTGATAGAAATGCCTTGGTCTTTGAACTGTTTAGAGATGTCTTTTGGTGCCGAACCGGAGATTTTGCACCATAAATTAGCAAACCAAGTAGATAACACTACGATAGCAGCGGAATAGGTCACCACTCTGATTGGAGAGAGTGCGGCTTGCAATAATGAGCCTGGGCTGGAGAGGTAGAACAAGAGTCCGCTCGTTAAGTTCAAGTTTTCTGAATTGGCATCTTTGGTGTAAGTACCAATGAGAGAAGCAACCAATGGGTTGTAGTTTTCTGCTATTTTGGTGAGGAAGAAGCCAAAAATTTGAACATTAGCCAAAATGGTGAAAGCATACATGACTGGAAGGGCACCAGTGTACAATAATCTGATGGGGAACACATTATTCATACCTCTGACTTTGGTGGATCTGATTGGAAGCTCAATTCTGAAGTTGTGTAAACCAATGACCACAAGAATGGTGATGACAGAGATGTAGAATTGGGTTAAGTTAGGTAACTGAATTCTGGTGAAACAGTTGAACACATTGGTCCCAATGGCAGACAAATTGAGTTCAAAGTGTTTAATGAAGTTAATGATAGCTCCAAATGATTCTGATTTGTTAGAGTTAGGAATAGGAATGATTTCCAATCCCAAAATGTCTCTCACTAAGTTGGTGGATGTTTGAAGGGCAACAAACGATAATGCTCCACTACCAAACCCGTATCCTTTGTCGAAAACTTCTACCAACAATCCCACAAAGAAGTTCCACCCAACAATTTGCAAAAGAATCAAAACATAGGTGCCAATGGGGACTTTAGAAGCAGCATCCAAAGGGTCGTATCCATGGATGACATTATCGTAGTATCCAGAAAGAATCAATCCTAAACCGAAGAAGAAGGCCAACCCCAAACTGGTTAATTTCTGGCCGGTTTGGTACAATTCCCTATCGATTCTGTAGTTTAAGTTGATCTTGGTCAATCTAAGTCCAACAGCAATTTGCCAGAGAAATGCCGAAGTAAGAATAGGCAAAAGACCCAATTCTAACAAGGTTCCCTTTTCCAAAGCGAAAATGGTTCTAAATGAGCTGAATGGGTCCTTAATCTGCAAGTAAGCATTAGGTACTAAACTATAAATAGGAATCTGGGATGCAAGAAAGATGATTCCACAACCAATGGTGAAAATTATTTTTTCATCTAAGGAAATCTTTTCATCAGCGACTTCTATCTCGGGCAAGATAGGTAAAAAGAACTTCACCACTTCAAGAAGACGAAATCCACTCATTCTGTTGGTTGGTTGGTTGGGTTGATGGAAAAAATTAACAGTTCTAGGTGAATTTTTCAAAGACGTCCAACCGGAAATGCAAAGGGAAAGCCCATGCAGGTCACGTGCGAGCCGTATATACGAGCAGCACCCGTACATTCTACTCCATAAAAAACTACAGCTTACTACTTGCAACATTGTATATTTATTAGATTCTGAACTTGACGGCCATTTCGACGGCAGCAGCACCCCAGTCTTCTCCGTGGTTGTGCATCTTTCCTTCGATCAAACCAGCACGGGCTTCGGCTTGCTCTTCAGTCAAACAAGTAAGAACTCCAAAGATGACCGGCTTACCGATTTCAAAGTTCAATTTCATCAATTGGTGGGTGGTGGAGTCACAGATGTATTCGAAATGCATGGTGGAACCCTTGATAAGAACTCCGATAGGAATCACAGCATCCAAAGGCTTACCGAGCTTATCATGCTTGTCAAAGAAGAGTTTAGTTCCAAATGGCAATTCGAAGGAACCAGGAACACTTTCAATGATGATATTTTCGGGCTTAACTCCAAAGGCTAAGAGCTTAGCTTTAGCACCGTCAACAAGAGCATCAATGATTTTTTTGTTCCATCTAGCATGAAGAATACCAATTCTCAATTGAGAACCGTCGTAGCTTTGGTCAACCTGACCTAATCCTGCAGCAACCATTTATGGGCAAAATCTAAGACTTTTGGTGGTAAAGAGTGGGCGTGGTACCAATTTTATACTAAATCAAAGTCCGTATGTCGGCGGTAGTTTCAAGGCAGTATAAGCGGATACAATATACCTCACTAAGGGAATGGAGCATGAAAAGGGCATTTTATTCACTTACGATATTTTCAGTCACGTGATCACTGAGAAAAGTATTGCTGAGATTTTCCGAAGCCAGTGAAATTTTTCGCTCATAGAAGCTTCTTCTTCCTTCTGGCGTGGTTGCATGGTTTCGGATTAAGTCTTAGCGAGTACTACTCGGCAAATTGTTGCTGTGGAACAGACTGCGTAATCTGCTGCGATGGAAATTCCAAACCTTTGATATTTCTGCAAAGATGTTGTCTAAGGGCATACTAAAACGGGGACTTACTGGACCTGAATGCAACTGCCAACCGTACGTCCCAACATCTCTATGCTGGTTTTTTGGCTATGACCAAAGTCGGAGTACGATCTCTGGTAATGACCATACCCAATCATTTGGCATAGTGATTCTGTCGTATGTCTCTCTCTCTCTCTCTCTCTCGTTACCTGTGATGATGAAACTATAACTGAATACTAGAACATGTTAGAAACAAACATCGAAATTAGTCTTTCACCCCTATCTGAGGTAACAACAAGCATTCTCCCACTTTTTCTTAACTCCTCTCCCCCTCTACGAAGCAGCATTATCTTCGTTTCATCTACCAGCCGCATCCACTTTTACCATCCGTACCTCCCGCCCACAACATCCTTTCTCGTCACTTCTTACAAATCTCTTTAGTAATCTCCATCCCCCACGAACCCCCCTCTCGTAAACTCTCCACCCTCCCATCTCCTACACCGCTCGAGATCCCCCATTCAGGTCTCCTCTGTGTATGCCAACAAATGAACCAGCAAATCTATTCGCTTACCCATGTTCATTTGTTCTCCTCCTCATCGCGTCATTTAATCCGATAATCGGGCGGTCGCTGACGTAGTAAGTAGTGTACCTACCAGACTCGCTCTAAAGGCGATAAGATAGATAGCCACAATAATTAATAAACCCAGGCATAAACGAACTAGGTTTCTTCCACACTTCATCGAATACTTGATATATTTCTGACGTTAACCACTACTTTCCATCCGCAACTCTTGTGCTCCATCCCCGGCAATCATTCATATCTGTTCATCATGGCCTCAAATCTAGCACAGCACGCTTCTAATGGGATCCCGCAATCAAAGGCCAGAGCCGGGTCCATAGAGAATGCCAGCGACACCAAGTCGGTTTCTATTTTATCGGATCTGCAGTCCCTGTGGGTGCTATTCGATCCCACCAGTTCAGCAAGAACTCATTCCTCCATAGCCCGCGAATCAGACATACTTTCGTTTACAAACGATACCAACTCCCAGGTCACAGAAACGGATTCCGATGGCACCAATAGCCAGTACCGTGGCTCACATCGTGAAGTCATAGAAGAAGAAGACGATGATGATGACTCCTTGATTGATAAGCTTGAGTCCAGAGACTCTACTCCCTCTCAGTCTCGTTTAGAACAGCTCTTCCTGCAAGCAAACACAGCAAAGGAACCGGGAAACCTTGATAACAGAATTAACCAATGGAAACAAAGCGATTTGGAAGAGTTGATTGATGACAACGTTGCCTCTTGGGATCTTGATGAGAACTTGATCAGTCAGGTACTTGATAAGCTGTTGATCAGTAAGCTCAAAGGTAAGAAAATCCCTCCTCAGGGATTTTACGGAGATGATTATTTCTCAAACTACCGGAAATCAGATTACATTAAATTTAAGAAAGCCAGCAATAATTTGAAACATCACTTATCGAGAGACGTTGCTACGTCGTCATCCACCCTTCCCGAAATCATTAACCAATTATTGACCAAGTTTCTTCTTCAACATGAACACAATTCGCATCGTCCAAATAACGTGGATATCATGAAGCAACAGCGTAAACGGTACTCCACCATTCTTAACCAATCCACCTCCAATAACCAGCTTATTTCCTCCATAATTGACAACCAACTCAACCCCGGCACACCCGTGAATTCTCCTTTCCTCTCGCCATTGCAGACGAGTCAAGAACCAGGTAGTCCTGTTGGCTTACATCTTACACATTCACTCGAGTATTCTGATACTGCTACGTCATCGTCATTGGTGCTCTGTGGTGGTGCCAGGATGGGAGGAAACTCCTGGGGCGATATCTAGGTCTCAACGAGCAACGACGGTAATTGGGGTTTCATGGTTCGGCACGGTTATATGTATTGTATTTTATATTAGAGCACAGACATTATAGTTATTGAGTTTTTATAGTTACAATATTTGATTTTTACTCAAAGCGTAGGAAATGCTGCAACAAGCCACAACCCTCGTGAGCATTGTTCCTTTTATTCTTCAATTGCTATCCAAGTCTCTATCGTCACACTTTTGAAATTTGGAGCCCTATATTAGTCATCAACTCTCTACACCTTTAGATAATATGCTCCTTCTCACTTTACATTGTATTGTCGGTTGTGGTTTTGATCTTATGGTATGCAACTTATAGAATTCAGTGCACTTCACTTTAATTTGCACCCACTTTATAAGTGAGCATGAAGATTTCCATGAATAGTCAGGCCTCATCATTACCCCCTACATAATTACCACATCTTTATTACCCATTCCATCCCAGCTACTTTGGCAGTCTCTAATACCATTCCATCCCCAAGTCACCATTCCCGTTGGTTGCATTTCCCAAGCTTCTGTCTCGCAACTACACCCGTACACCATGTAATTGGTTAGTTGTTTATTTCACGCGTCAATGGCAACACCCTTCCTTTCACCAAATAACCATTGAAAAATGTCAATTACCTCGCTAACCCGTCAGTCCCTCCGCTCCTTCTCGTCTTCCGCTGCCCGCCTGGCCTTTGCCAAGATGCAATTACTCGGAACCGTGGGAATTGTCAACCATCGTGAAACCAAAGATGGTGTACCATTTATCAACTATTCGTTAGCTGTGAACCGTTTCAATCCCCTGGGATCAGTAGAAGAAGGCACTAGAACCATCACTGATTGGTTCAATGTCAGTGTGTTTGATGAAAGACATCTCCATGCCTTCAACTCTTTCTTGAAACCAGGAACCCAGTTGTTTGTTGAATGTGATGTTAGACAACGTGTAGTAGCAGACGAAGCTGGCGAAAACAAGCAGGTTTTCACCAGTTTGAGACAAACTTCGTTCGACGTTGTCAGATTCGCCAAAAAGACCGAGGAAGAGCTGGCTTGATCGCCGTAGTCTCTGGTGGGGGCTTAATCAGCTGCTTACCAGATAACGCTCCTTCTGTGTATATTTATGTATTAATACAAACTTTTGGCTGATACAATTCGTACTAAAGCTGAGTTATCTGGAAGCAGACCGATACGGACTTTTGACCATTGCAATTCTCACTATAATTGATTTATATTACAGCATACTAATACATGCTTTTGGCTAATACAATTCATACTATAATTGATTTATATTAAAGCATATAATACAAACTTCTGGCTAGTAACCTCTAATACAGACTTTTGGTAAGTTACGTCTAATACAATCCTTTGGCTAAAGACAATTCGTAGGCAAAACCAACCGTCAATTTAGTATGTTGCACCATATGGTCGAAGTCCAAACGGTCCAACGTATCCAAAGTCAGATGGATGTACCCACTGGTGAGATTGAACTCAGATTCAATAAGAAAACTGGCCGGGAACCCATTCTCCAACGCCGAAGCATGGTCGGAGCATGCATAGCCACAGCTAGTTTCATGGTAGGTGATGTCACAGTATTCTTCAACTATCGTCTTAATAAACTGGTTGAGGTTCTTGGAAACGTAGTCCGACATCAACCCAAAATGCTCTTCTATACCTTCATCGAAGGTTTTGGCAGTGGATCCGGTCATATCCTGTTGCAACATCCCAAGAACAGTTGCCTGTTGGTCGTAGTACTTGGCGAACACATCAATGGATCCAAGTAATCCCCCTTCCTCGGCCGCATACCAATGGAACTCCAACGTGTTGTAAGGGACAAACGTTCCCTCTGCGTACGCATCGATAAGCACTCGGAGCGCTTCTAATAACGTCACGGTACCAGAACCATCGTCATCTGCCCCCGGAGCCCTGATAAGACTGGGGAAGACAAATGTTGTCGAATCCTGATGGGCTCCAACGACGACTTTGTCAGTGGTCTCCCCCGGGATTCGGGCAATAATGGAAAACTGGTCGAATTGTTTGTGGTTCACCACCTCGATGTCCACCTTTGCAGCAACTGGCCCGACGATTGCTTGAACCTGTTTGAGAAGCCAATGAGCACTCTCGACTCCTGTTTGACTCTTGTAGTACCGAGTGAAAAAAGACGTGAAGGTACCTAAGAACTCCACCAAATTGCTTCGCTTGATGCTATCCAACACCTTTTTGACAGCCTTTTGGTGCTGTGCTGCCTCGGGATAGGCATAGACGGGGATTTCTTTCTTCAAAGAAAGCAATTGTTTGCTTCCTACTCTTCCTATTTTCTCAAACAACGTTAAATGCTCTCCCACAGGATTAATCAACCCAAGGCTGATGGCCTGCTCCACACTTATGTGGTTGGTGATATCAATGAACTTTTTGCCCTCACTACGATACTGGAGTTTATCCTTCTCGGTAGCGACCTGATATTCGTTTTCCCCAACCTTAATCAAACGTTTTTCAAAAGCATCCGGAATCCCTAGCGACCCTTGGAACCAATTAGGGAACGGGATTGCACCACAAATGGTCGCCAATACACATACAATCAACAATCTCATTATACTCTCTTGAACTTAACGCCTTTAATGAGATAAAAGTGTAATCTTCTGCTATCACGACTGAATCTGTTCATATAGGATTCTCAGCCCACCCGTTGTCGGTTATGATATTAGTTTTCCGCAACAAAAAATATTCTTATCGGAAATGTTGACAGCTTCCCTCCTCGGCGCATGGCCGCACTATTTTCCTCGGGACTGCTATGCATAAGGCGGCATATGATGGCAGGAGTTATTGTTTAGAAGAAGGGGGTGTACTGTAACTGACCGAATGTTAACGTTTTTGCTTATCAGTACGAGAAGTATCTGCAGGATAGAGTAATGTTGTATTTGGTTGGAGATTTTCAATTATGGAAGTCCCATTAGAGCAACTAGATCCGTTCGGTGAATATCAATTAGTGAATTTAATACCCTTGGATCAAATAAATGCAGAGCAGATGCTTTAATTCATTAAAATACTAAAGCATTGATGTAATTTTGATAGACCCTCTCACTACCTTCAAAAGAAACAACCGTATCAACCTTTCAAGAGAGCTAAATAAGCAGTAAAGTGAAGTTAGAGAATAGAAAGCATCATCTTCTCCATTACGTATAACTGATAACAGATTGTTGGTTACCGTGTGACATTTCTGTACATATTTAAGGTATATGATATCATCGCTTTATTCTTTTTATAGAGATCTACATGTATCATATTCGATGGTTGCGAAATGTCTCAAATTTTTACGAATTCTTTCAGAATGCGATGAAATTAAACAGAGAGATTACGGGTCATAAAATGCCACATTCCTTCAAATAAATATGTTAAATAGATATATGTCACCATATGCCTACATAGTCTTGAGATTCAACTTTCACTAAAAATTGGACTTATCGAAATTAATACTTACCGAAAATTACGGAGAAACTCTAAAACATTCGCTAGCACCTTTCAGCAACAAACCCTTGACATCCCCCCCTCACTTTCCACCACGAGTGATTGCGTCTGTCACGTCAATAATCATCTCAAGGTAAACACACTTCAGCTTGCTCCAATCTCTTGCCTCATAGCTCTACCTTGCACGTACTTCATCCATTCCCTTCAGTTCCATTACAGTAGCTTGGGGCGTGTCCGAAACAAAAATATCACGGCAAAAAAAAACCCATACCCCTGAGTAAATAAAATTTCCAGATTTCGAAGACTACTGTTTTTTTCATCTACAACCTGTTAGGACATCGTTGCATTCCACCGCCACCGACCGAAACCAATCGTTTGCTATACTTAGCTTCGGTAGTTAGCGTGTAATTGAGTTTGATATGGATTTCGAAACGTCTTCCGCCATCAAACCGCCGAACGATGGATCCAAGTTCATAACATCAACATTGAAACTTAGCGATGGTTCCTCGGATCCATTACAATTCCAACAAGAAAAAAACGGGTCCAACAACTCTTCGCGTCATATATCGTCCCAGAGAATAATACACCCCCTTAGTTTGGACTCTGCCAATGAAGTCAGCTACAAAATCAACGTGCCCAACTTCTCCAACCTTCCACCACTAAGATTAGGGTATAACTATATTACTGGGTTGATAAAAATCGACTCCATGACTCCATCCGACTTATATTCTAATGAAAATATCAACAAAAACTCGGGGTTGGATAACTATTATTTCGATTATGAAAATGGATTGGGGGATTTTTCAAGGTACGAAATCGTCAACCAATTGAATTTACCAGATAAGTTCTTTGATGAATACAATTCCACTGAGTGCGTGACGAAGATGGGGTTGTTTCCTGATATTGAGAGATGCTGGATTGCTGTAGACAACAAATTAGTGTTATGGAATTACTCCATTCCTCAGTCATCATTCAACCAATCAACTCAATTCTTGACCATAGATCATATTAGACATTCTATATTAACGGTGAAGTTGGCAAAACCAAAACCGGGAGTATTTGTTAAAGAAGTGAACCATTTGTTGTTGATTGCTACTACTATGGATATTCACATCTATATCATAAAGTATAACCGTAGTCTCAATAATTTGGAGATTTTCAACCCAGACTTATCAGTGTCTACACAAGGATTATTGATCAACGATTTCTCTGTCAATGATGTGACCAATGAGATTTATTTCACCGGTGAAAGTGAAGGGGTGGATGTATGGAGACTCGACTACTCCAATAAATCATCTTTCATCAAGAACAAATGTGATAAAGTCTGTTTGACAAAAAGTGGATTTCTGTCAGTTTTGCCTATTGGAAAGATTCCTGGTTTTGACTTGTTCGGTACCGACTCTCCAACAACTGCGGCTGCAGCTAATGGGTCTACTACCAACTCAACTCCAGAAGTAATTACCCAATTAGAGGTCGACTCGTCCAGAGGCATTTTGTATTCGTTATCTAACAAATCTGTTATCAGAACATACAAATTAGAACCCAACCAGGAACAATTCACCCAACAGAATAGAATTACTCCCCAGGAGATTTTAAGATCCATTGCTACGCTATTTGTCGACAGTGCCAATTTAAAGACCCTTGCAAAATTTAAAATCGTCAACATTCAAATTATCTACCCTTCTGAATCGTCAAACGTTCAATTAATTGCAATAACTAATACTGGGTGTCGTATTTTACTAAGGTTAGGAACTACATCCTCATTCCCATCTTTCATGTCATCATCTTTGGCCAACTCCAATTCCAAATTAAAATTGTCGGTGGTGACTGCTAAATTTCCTCCTTCGAAAGAACTTCCAAAACTAAACCCAGAATTAGATGCATTCACCAGAAACAAGCAATACCTATCTCAATTAATCACCAGTCAAAGAAACTCGCAATTATTGAAGAACACCAAATTTGCGAAGATAATTAGCCCTGGTATCTTTTTCTGTGTGAAACGTTCAAAAGGTCTGAACGACAAGTTGTTCGTAAGCACCACTAATTATGGGTTCTTAAAGAAGAACAGTAAAATAGTTGAAGATGCCGAGTTTTTCAGTATTGGCTCGATAGGAAACCTGTCAACTCCTACATACATCCATGACATTATCGAATTGACCCCACCAATGAGTGCCACTGATACCCCTAATGGATATGCTAATGTTTTGGCCAGTCAATATACAAAAGAACGGTTGAAGTTTGCTGTGCTTACCAACTATGGCTTAACTATCTACCAATTCAAGTCGTCTGATCAACTATTGAAATCGTTGAAGGATGAAACGATTGAGAACTTCATTGAAGAAAATGGTTATGAAGAGACCTGTTCCTCTTTATTGTACTTAGGATGTTCTTACAGTCATCGTAACCCTAATGATTTATTAAAGAGGAAGGCACAAATTTTGTTCTCTACCACTGGTAATAACGCCAGACTTGTTGATCATTCTTCACCAGCACCATTGTCTCAAGCGAATGGACTACAACAGCAGCAGCAGTTGTCTCTTGCTCCAACCAACGAGCCGATTGTTACCGTGGACCAGGTAGTATTGAGTGATAGGTTTTATGGAACTTGCTTGTTGATCTCTCGTTTATTCAGAGACGTTTGGAACCGGAAAGTGTTCCTTATGTTGCCACATATTAAGGTGACTCCATCTGGGGCTGTAGATGTCACATCTGTGAAGGACGATAACCTCTTGATAAAAGGCCTCAATATTGATAAAAAGCAAGTTGAATACTTTATTGGTTCCGTCATTGTCTTACTTGACTTTTTCATTGAGAACAGTAATAGCATACAGGGGTTGAGTGCTCCAAATTATAGTTCTGATCCGTTAAGATTCGAAAACGAAGTTTGCTTAAGAGCAGAGCATATTGCGTTTACTTCGGTGATCAAATCCTTAGGGTCAATGAAAGAAGCATTATCATTTTTGATGGTTCTCATCGAAGAATCGCAAGTAAACCAAACAAGTTTCAACGATATTTTGAAGTTTTTATCATTGACCAACCAATTGAATTTATTGACATTATCGTTCAAAGACTTGTTGTTACCTACGCGTGAAGTGAAGAACTTAATAAAAGACTTGTTGTCGTCCATAATCAACAAGAACATCTTGAAAGGAGGATCCATTGATTTAATTGCATCGTCATTACAAGATCGTTGTGGTTCTTTCTGTTCTACCGATGATGTGTTTATCTTCAAGGCCATTGAGAACTTGACTCGGGCCAAGAATATCGGCTTCAGAGACAATGACTTGAAAACCAAATGTCTTAAGAATGCGGTTGTTTTGTTTGAAGAAGCATACGAATCATTAACAGTTGTAAACATCGAAAACTCCATCAATATCATGCTTAGCCTTGAGTTTTATACTGGAGCAGTTGAACTACTCTTGAAATTGGCAGCCAAATTGCTTACCCCCACCACCATTGATGCCAATACCGTCAATAACTCCAGATCTGTGGAAAACAACAAGAAAAGAATACAACTATACGATTTGATCTTCAAGATCATCGCCAAAATTGATGCCAAAGCTATCAAGATCACCGAAACCAATGATCAACTTGCAATCAACGAGTTTATTGAGATCAGAGATGCCACTTATGAAACATGTTTTGCATCGTCCGACAAAACCTTCCATTATGAATTTTATCAATGGTTCATTAATCAAGGAGTGAAGGAACGATTACTAGACATCAACACCCCTTTCATTCTTCCTTTCTTGGAGGAGAAATCGGATAATGATATCGAAATGAGTGATTTATTGTGGCTCTATCACGCCAAGAGAGAGAATCATTTTGCGGCAGCAAACATCTTATACTCCTTGGCCATCTCCGAATTCAGGTTGACGTTCATTCAAAGAATCGAATACCTTTCGCGGGCCAATGGCTTCTGTAATTGTGTGTGCCCCCCTAACTTGAGACAAAAAATGATTGAATTATCGTCGATTATCCAGGAATTATTGGAAGTGGGTAATGTTCAATTAGACGTACTAAGCACCATTAAATCCGATAAGAGAATCAGTGAAGAAAACAAGAAAGTTGCCACCGAAGGTTTGAATAACAAAATCATGAGTGTAAGTGATTTGTTCAACACCTACACAGACCCGCTTGGATACTACGACTTGTGCTTGACTATATTCAAGATTTCTGACTATAAAAACACCGATGATATATTGAAGAGATGGGAATTGTTTTTTGAACGAATTTTCTATGACTACATTGTCAACAGTACCAAGTCGGAGCCGGTTTACATTGCACTTCTCAATTCATTTTCGACCATAGGACCTAAGTTATCGTCCAATGATTTAGTGTTTCCAATTGATGAGTTGATCAAGTTGATTAGTAAATACAATCAAGAGGCCATCGAAGAGGATGCTGTGACCCAAACACCACCTGAAGGGATTATTGTCGATATATTTGTGAAATCAGGAGTTAGTTATGAGAAATTGTACTTGGTGATGAAGTCTCTTATAGAACATAATAGCTATGAGATTTATCCTGGATTCACCAAGAATTTGAAAAAGAACGAGATGGTATATTTGATTAAAAATTGGTTTTCTTCCGATAAGAGGTTAAGAGGGGTCATTCCTGCTGAAAAGATCCTTGGACTTGAGGAATACTCAATCGAGACCGATCCAATTTCGGAGTACAAGGATCTCATTAATTGAACACTTGTATAGCCAGGATAGACTGTATATTAAATTAGCATGTATTGTAATTCTGATGTAGGATAGAAGTTTAGGTCTAAGTGGTCTCCTCCTACTGGTGAGGACAGTAATGTTCTACAAGCATTTCATAAAATTTGTATATTAACATTAATAGACATCTCGTTCCCTTCTCCGTACGAAAATGCCATTAGTTGAGTTCGTAGAATTTTCCCTTCTGGTCGTCGAATTTCTCCTTCAGGAAGTCATTAGAGGGCCTAAGATTACTGGAAGACACAATCTTATCAGGGCCTTCATTGCCCGATGCCAAAAACGGAAGAATACCATCGAGAATGAGCCTCACTGCATTCATTTCTGCTCCTCGAGGCATAATCACATCAGCAAACTCTTTGGTAGGGAATATGAAGTTACTCATTTCTTCTCGAGCACCTTGTAAGTAGGAGTTTATGACCTGCTCCAAAGAAATGTTCTTACTTTCATCCAACACATCTCGTCTTATCCAGCGAATTAGCCTGGTGTCTGGATCACTTATAATGAACACCTTAATCTGAGACAAGTCTCGAAGCTCCTTATCATACAAAGCATAGAGTCCATGAACAACAATCACCTTTTGCGGCTCTCCAGCAGCCGTTACCAAATCGTTACTGATATCCTGTTTCAACCTGTCGAAATTGAACCTCGACGGCTTGAGTTTGACCCTAGCAGCAGAGCCAACAGTAATGGCTGCCGACTTGGACAGGGAACAGATGTAGTTTTCCCCATCATCATAGTCCTTGAGGTCGATGACTTTGATGTCGAGGTTGCAGTTGGCAAGCGTAGATGCTACTTCATCATGGAGAAGGTGGGCAGTGGTCCTCTTTCCCGCGGCATGGCCTCCCCCGATGAGGATAACGATGGAATTGACCCCAGGCATGGAAAAGAGTGGTGATGATCGCATCTCATCGCGGATTTTGAATTTGATTTTGATTTTTCAGCTACACCTACCACATTCTTTTCTGTACATTCACCACCAATACAATACCATGGATGAGTTTGATAAAGATATCGACAGAAAGCTACAGTTCTCGTCCAAGTCGACTAGAAACGTCAAGGTCCACGCTACGTTCGAGAGCATGAATCTTAAGCCAAACCTTCTCAAGGGCATCTATTCGTATGGATTCGAGGCTCCATCTGCCATTCAATCCCGTGCCATAATGCAAATCATTACCGGGAAAGACACCATTGCCCAGGCTCAATCCGGGACGGGGAAAACCGCCACCTTCACCATCGGGCTCCTCCAGGTGATTGACACCAACTCCAAAGACTGCCAGGCGCTCATACTATCGCCCACACGAGAGTTGGCGGTACAGATTCAGAATGTAGTGAAGAATTTGGGTGACTACATGAACGTGAGGACCCATGCATGTATCGGAGGAACACAGGTGGGCGAGGACTCGAAAAAACTTCAACAGGGTCAACAAATAATCAGCGGGACCCCAGGGCGAGTGTTGGATATGATCAAAAGACGTAAAATCAGTCTTCGAAACACCAAAATGTTGATTTTGGACGAAGCAGATGAATTGTTCCTCAAGGGCTTCAAAGATCAAATCTACGACATATACAGGCATCTTCCTCCCTCCATCCAGGTGGTGGTGGTGAGTGCAACCCTCTCGCGTGAGGTGTTGGAGGTAACAGACAAGTTCACCACTGATCCGGTGAAGATTTTGGTGAAAAGAGACGATATCTCCTTGGAAGGCATCAAGCAGTTCCGTATCCAGTGTGAAAAGGAAGACTGGAAGTTTGACACTCTCTGCGATTTGTATGATTCGTTGACCATTACCCAGGCGGTGATTTTCTGTAATACCAAAGTGAAAGTCACCTGGCTAGCGGAACAGATGCGCAAAGCCAACTTCACCGTCATTGCCATGCACGGAGACATGAAACAGGACGAACGAGACACCGTAATGAGCGACTTCAGGTCCGGGAAGTCGAGGGTGTTGATCTCTACCGATGTGTGGGCCCGAGGAATCGACGTGCAGCAGGTTTCGTTGGTGATAAATTACGACTTGCCCTTGGACCATGCAAACTATATCCATAGAATTGGTCGTTCAGGAAGATTTGGAAGAAAGGGTGTAGCCATCAATCTTATTACCAGAGAGGACAAACAGACGCTAAAAGAGATCGAGGGCTACTATAACATCAGAATTAAAGAGATGCCTGCAAACATCAACAACTTGATGTAGGTACTGTACTGAAACTCCGCATCATAATCCACGAAGAACGAATGGGAATCATGACAGTTGCAGCATAGGTCGAAAGCGAAGTACAACTGTGCACCAACTGCTCGTTTTTAGTCTCCTTCATAGCAGCTCCTTTCAGATAGCTTCACAGATCGGAGTTTCTTCAAAATTGTAGATCTGATCTGCTGACGCTATGGACGCTTTTGCACTTGGATGAGCTTCAGTGTCTCGGTTAATCATTCAGGTGCACTATCTGACATTGCTGCTAAATTTAGGCCATTTGCTAACTATAAACCCCCACTAACTACAGACCCCCACTAACTACAGACCACGAGCATATATAGACCAATACCGCAGGCTTCTAATAGAAAGGCTTTTAATAGAACAAATTACCAGTTCTGTCTCTTGTATCATTGGTTCCTCAATTAAAAGCCGGTAACTCTCAAACTAAATTACAAGACACTTGACAGTACAAATTACCTCTTTTTCAAAAGAAGCCAATTCATGGTAGTAATCAATTTACCCCCCTTCACAGTAGTCACTTTCCTATCTCCTTCTGTGGGCCAAGATCACCTATATCAACTCCAGCTCTTCCCGTTGTCTTCGGATCACGTGACCGGCATCTCTTCGAGGCCGTAAACTTTTTTTTATTTTTTTCACGTTTAATTTTTTTTTCACCTGTTGTCTCCTTAGTATACCCGTTTAGCAGGATGGATAGTCAATACCTTGCTGCCTTAGAGGAAACTTTAAGGCAAACACAAACCCCAGACTCCAATGCCATTAAGCAAGCTACCCAAAAATTAAACAAGGAGCTTTACACCAACAACTTGGCGGTACCTTCGTTGATCCACCTTTTGCAGAACACCAATGACTTAGCCATCAAACAATTGGCTGCTGTTGAAGCCAGAAAGTTGGTGTTGAACAAATGGGAATCAGTGGACCCTTCTTTGAAGCCACAAATAAGAGAGTCTATGTTATCCTACACCTTTTCTGAGCCAAATGAGCGTCTTAGACATTCTTCCTCCAGAGTTATTGCTGCCATCAGCGAAATCGACTTGGAAGATAACCAATGGGGAGACTTATTGACCAAGTTGGTTGCTGCCACTCAAGAAGCTGATGCTCAAATCAAAGAAACTGCTGTCTACACCTTGTACACTATTTTAGAAACTCAGATTCCTGCTTTGAACCCTCACATCAACGATTTCTTGAACTTATTCACCTCTTTATTGTCAGACTCTACTTCCAGAAGCATCAGAGTCAATGCAGTGTTGTCTTTGGATGTCATTTCTCAATTTGTGGAAACTGATCTCGAATCCAACGGACAAGCTGCTGAAAAGTTCAAGTCTTCTATTCCAGGAATGGTGCAAGTATTGAAGGAAGTTGTTTCTGCTGACGATTCCGAAAAGGCTCAATTAGTATTCAATGTGTTCAACTCTTTGCTTTTCCTTGATACCAGATTGGTTGGTGACCATTTGGTTGACTTGATTAAGTTCATTGCTGAAATCGCTGCTAATACCAGCTTGGATGAAGAATACAGAACTTTCGCTCTTCAATTCTTGATCTCCTGTGTTACTTTGAAGAAATCAAAGATTGTGTCCAGCAAGTTAGGTCCACAATTAACCTTGGTTGCTCTTCGTATCGGTTCGGAAGAAATTGACATCGAAGCTGAATTGGATAACGAAGATGAAGAAAACGAAAACGAAGAAAACGCTCCTCCAACTTTGGCTTTAAGATTAATCGCCATGTTGTCAGCTGAATTACCACCTTCGCAGGTGATCACTCCTCTTTTCGAAAATGCTAGTGGTTTATTAACCTCGCAAAACCAATTCGAAAGAAGAGCTGGTTTATTGTCCTTTGGTATTGCATCTTCCGGTGCACCAGATTACTTTTCTACTCAGATTTCCAAGATTATCCCCATCATCTCTACTGGGTTGAAAGACTCAGAATTAATAGTCCGTGTTGCGGCTTTGAGATCATTGGCTCAAATGACTTCAGAATTGCAAGATATCATTGCTGACTATCACGAAGAATTGTTGCCATTGATAATTTCCATCATTGATTCTGCTACCTCAGTGATGGCCTACAAGTACGCTTGTATCGCTTTAGATGGATTAATCGAATTCATGAGTTTCGAAGCCATTGGTAAATACATGGAACCTTTGATGAATAAGTTATTTGCCATGTTACAACAAGCCAACTCTTCTTCTTTGAAGGCTACCATTGTTTCTGCTATTGGGTCCACTGCCTTCGCTGGTGGTAAAGCCTTCGAACCATTCTTCAATACCTCCATTCAAATGTTAGAACCTTTTGTTGCCAACTCTGGCGAAACTGAAGGATTGACTGAAGACGATATCGAATTGAGAGCTTTGACTTTTGAAAACATTTCTACTATGGCTAGAGCTGTTGGTTCTGCTTCTTTTTCTGGTTATGCTAAACCATTAGTTGAAGCTGCCTACACTTCTATTGGTTCTGATAACTCCAGAATCAGAGAATCCGGTTTCGCTTTTATCTCCAACATGGCTAAGGTTTATGGTGCAGAATTTGCTGGATTCTTAGACCAAATTGTTCCCCAAATTCTCAAATGTTTGGAACAAGAAGAATTCACCTTCAACATTGATGGAGATGAAGATGAATTGGATGATGACGATGAAGAAAACTTAGAAAACAAGTTCAACGTTCACACTGGTATCACCATCGAAAAGGAAATTGCATCGGTCGCTTTAGCTGAATTGGCTACTGGTACTGGTAAGGAATTCGCCAAATACGTCGAGCCATCTATCAAGACCTTGGCTGATCAAATTGAGAACTCTTACGGTATGAGAGAGGCTTCTATGAATGCTATTTGGAAGATTGTGAAGGCCATTTTCAAAGCTTCTTATGGTGACAATAAACCACCAAAAGGAGTTCCTCAGCAACCATATGTTGAGGAAAATGTCTTGCAAATCATCAGAGAAGTCAGAGGTATTGCTCTTTCTAACTTGGAAGAAGAATTCGAATTGTCGATGGTAGCTTGTATATTGGACAACTTTTCTGACTCCCTTACCGCTTTGGGTCCTGTTGCTATTATTGACAATGGGGGTTCTTCCGAGTCATTAGAACAATTATGTGTTCAATTAATGAACATTTTGAAGAAAGAACATCCATGTCAAGTTGAAGATGATGAAGCTCCAGCTGACGAAGAAGAAGATTCTTCTGAAACTGAAGCTTTGTTATTTGAATCCACTCTTGAAGTGTTGATTGCCTTAGCTAACAGTTTGAGCGGTGATTTCAACAAGATCTTCGGTTCTTTCAAAGACGTGATTGTGTCGCAAACAAAGGTCAAGTCTAAGACCAAGAGAGTTAGTGCTATTGGAGCATTGGCTGAGATTGCTGCTAGTGTTAAGGAATCAAATCCTTATGCTGGAGACTTATTGGAAGTATTCACCGAAAGATTGTCCAATGATAAATCTTTGGATGTTAAAGGTAACTGTGCTTATGGTATTGGAATTGTTATTGAACACTCTCCAAACGACTTCTCTGCCTCCTACCAAGCTTTCTTGAGTTTGTTATTTGACTTGTTAACCAAAGCCGATAAGAAGGCTGGCAAAGTTGAGGTTGATGACGAAGAATCTAATGAGGTTGTTAACAGAGCTTATGCCAATGCCTGTGGATGTGTTGCCAGATTAGCATTGAAGAACGAAGCCGCTGTACCTTTAGAACACATCATAACTCCATTGGTCAGTCACTTACCTTTGAAGTCTGCTTTTGAAGAAAACACTCCAATCTTCAAACTCATCATAAAATTATATGGGGCTGATAACCACATCATCCAAGGTCAAACCCAGAAGATTGTTGAAGCCTTCGCCTATGTTTTCACCAAGGAAGCCGAAAGAGTTAAGTTGGTGGAAGAAGCTACCTTAGGTAGAGAAGAAAATATCGACAGATTGAAACAGTTCCATTCCGAGGATTTGAAGCAAGAAGTTATTAGCTTGTTGAAGTTCTTGGATCAAAAATACTCCGGTGTTGTCAGTTCTAACCCTGTTTTAAAGCCTGTCATTGCATAAACCATAAAGACATACATTCTCTTGTGTTATTCATCCCTTTATTTTCTCTCTCCTGTTTCATACGCTTCTTCTTTTGTTTCATATCTTATTTAATCCTCTATCATCACAAATAAATGATGCCATCTGCTAACTGCGTTAAATATAAGAATTTTTTTTTGGTTGCAAAATTACCCTTTTGGGACCGCTAAGGAACCGAGATAAAACCAAAAAATCACCACTATACCATGAAATGCATGTAATTAAGCCACATTAGGCAAATCTTGATTTCGTTTTTGGTAATTACATGTTTCACTCTATTTTGTACTTAAGAAGATGCTATTGCACCTTCTCTTGGGTGCAACTGAACGATCATAACACACAATGAATAATTTTGGTAGTACTTTAGCTGCATTGTCTTTCATATCATTCGTTTTACTTGTGCCAGCATTTGCGTGGCATTGCCGGTGCAAGAACATTCCTGCCTCCAGTCTTATCTTCTGGTTGATGTTTGACAATCTAGTCAATTTCATCAACGCTTGCATTTGGAGTGGGGACAACTTCTCCGAGGTCTATGAAGGCCAAGGCTATTGTGATGTTGTGTTGAAGATCGGATCAGGTTCCTCCTCAGGTAAAGTGGCATGCATCTCGGCGTTGGCTATGAACCTTTACTTTGTTCTTGCAGCAAAGAATGTTGCGTTGATAGACAACAGATCCAAGAAGAAGTTGGCTGCAAATATCATCATTTGCTGGTTCCAGCCCATTTTCATCATGGCTACAAACTACATCATCCAGGTTGTCAGATACTCAATTACTCGTTACAGAGGTTGTATCAACGTCTATGATGCATCCATAGCCACCATCATGCTTTATTCTGTTTGGCCTCTTGTATGGTCAGTTGTTGGCTTGATATTTGCTTTCATGACAACCTTCCAATACTTCAAGATCAGAAACGATGTCAAGGATATTTTGAGATGTACCAATACAGGTCTTGATATCAAGAGATTTGCTAGACTTTTGATTTTTTCGTTTTTGGTAATTTGCGCTTGCTTTCCTCTTGCAGTCATTTACTTTATCAGCGATGTCAGAAATATTTCCATGAACTTCTCGTTTGCTGCAGTACATTCAGAGGGCTGGGGTACCATAACATACTGGGACTTCGGTACTCTGTTCACATATACCAGTTGGATAACAATAGGACTCTCAGTGATCACTTTCTTACTATTTGGTATTGGTTCCGATGCTCTCGAGTTGTATAAACATTTCTTATACAAGATCGGCTTGATTCTGGGAAAAAATTCAGGCAATATTCTGAGCTTTCAATTGTCTAAAGAGTGTTCTAAATTATCGAAGAGTACAAGATTTGACAGTAACACTACTTCCACATCTGCTCGATCCAAAGTAACTTTTGGCTCCAGTAGGTTTGGAGGGGCAACTTTGGAACCAAGCAACAGTAATCGGATGGTAGACTTCCAAGACTACGACGAGCTAATTAGTCAGAACGAAGAGAATTTGAGTCCTTTCACCTTGACAAGTAAGCAGTCAGTAGTGAAGTTTGAATCCGAGTCTTTTGATCTAGAAAAGGGCTCCACTAACATAGAAGAATTGGGATACGATGATGTTGCTGACACTGGGTTCGGATACAATTACCAGGTAAAGCAAAAGAAATAGTGCCTTTCTTTACAAGGAAATAATACCTAAATACATGATAACTTATTAGAATATACGACGATAATGTCCCTAAATTATGATACATGGATACTATTTACATTTGTAGGCTATGTCTTCGTTATAAGTCACAGTATAGGTAATTTCAGCTGCGCTGGTCTTCACCCCTTTTTATTAGCTCCTTGAACTTTTCTTCAAACGTTTTCGAGCTGACTTTCCCCTGTGTCTCCCTCATCGCTAATCCAATCAAAAAATTGATCGACTTGCTCTTTCCTTCAATAATTTTCTTTACTACTGACAAGTTCTTTTCAATAATCTCCTGGCATACCTCTTCAACTGCTTCATCTAGCTCGTCTTTGGTTATTTCTGTAATTTTTCCTAAATCGTACTTTTCAATCAACTCTCGCACAGTCATGGCTTGATCCTCCGGGTTCTCAATTACTTGTTGTAAAAGTAGCTTTGCAGACGTAGTACTAAGTTCATTGTTCACCACAGATAAAATTAGCTCGCTTAGCTTTGCCGGAGGTATAGTTGTAAGAGTGACCGGCTGGTTAAGCTTGTTGAAGGCCCCTAGCAACTCATGAATAATCCAATTGTTCACAAGTTTGGCCGGCTGCTTTCCTACTTCCACTACGCATGCGAACACCTGTTGGTAATAAGCTAAAATATCTGGATGGTTGATCATGAACTTAGCATGCTTGAGGTCTAAAGAATAAGGGGCTTGCATTAATTTTGAAATGGTTTCGTCAGGCAACTCAGGTAATGTGGCCCTTATTTCCTCGCCAATATGGGGATCGAGATTGATCCAATGGAGCTCAGAATCAGGGAAATATCGATAGTCCACAGCATCCTCCTTGGATCTTGCACGTACGGTTTCTTTGCCTGTCCATCCACGAGTTTCTTGATCGATGACCTCACCTCGTTCTACACACGCAACTTGGCGGTTATATTCGTGCTTCATGGCATCCATGATTTCTCCAGTACTTCCCAAGTTCTTAATTTCAACTCGGGACCCCCCGTTGATACTCACGTTCACATCTACCCGCATTGCTCCATTTTCAAGGTCTCCTGAACATATACCGAGATTGGTAACAAGAGTCCAGTACTTCTTGAGAAATGCTTTCACCTGATCGGGGCTAGTGAAATCAGGTTTGGTCACCAACTCTATCAACGGCACATTGGCACGGTTCAAGTCTACTTTTATTACCTTGTCAAACTTGTCGTGGTTGGTCTTCCCTGTGTCTTGTTCCAATTGAATTTGCTCGATTCGGATGATTTTGTCTTCCTTTACATTATCAAACTTCTTCAAAAGCGGGAGGTACCCGTTTAATGCAATTGGATGGTAATGCTGGGTGATTTGGTACCCTAGAGGCTGATCAGAGTAGAAGTAGTGCTTTCTGTCAAACGAGGATTTGGCCTGGATGTCACAGTTAAGTGCTACAGCCGTTTTCAATGCCAATAAAAGCGCCTCGGGATTGAGTTTCGGCATGGTTCCGGGAAGCCCACAGTCGAAGTAGCTGATATTCGAATTGGGTGTCGTACTAATGGCATTGGGAGAAAGAGAGAAGAGCTTATGGCTCGTCTTCAATTGGGTGTGAACCTCTATCCCGCATTTTAGAGGGTGCTCGGGGTGTATGCTGAAGTGAACCCGGCTGCCTGAATGCACGAGTCGCCTTATTATCATTGATCGGTTGAAAAGAGTGGTATGGGAAGAAGACGTGAGTTTTTTTTTTTTTTCGTGAGGTAAAGGAAAAAATGGCTGCTAATAATGTTAGAGCGCTTTCTTGATAAAGGTGAGGTGGCACACGTTACTATGGAGACATGGGGGTGTATTATTGTGAGGGCGAGAATAGCAAAAAAGGGAAGTTTTAGTTCTTAAATGACTGGGAAGCCAAAATTATGCATTTTTGAAAAAGAGTTGGAGCAGATTATCTTGAAGTGTAGTAAGATCTAAATAGATACTGTACGCAGTAGTAGACTCGCTGGTAACACCATTTCAGAGTGTTTTCATTAGAATAAGTATATGCATAGGACAGAAGTAAGAGATATTCAATGTTCTAGCCTTAAATGAAGAGAACTCAACTGTATACCAATAGGCTCTCCTTAGATAGTTCCAGACTCAGCTTCAGTTATTCAGCAATGGGTTAGACCTCATTCTAGTGACCATATCGAGAGTCAGTACTTGTCTCATAGGACAATGTGTTATGAATTAAATTGTCATTTTAACGACGTTTTTCTGCAGCTTATGCAGACATGCATTTTGGCAGGCTTTTTTGCAATATTTTTACAGAAGCGCAATAGCTGCAAATGGATACACACATACTTTATATCTGGGACAATTAAGTTATTTCTTGATCGAGTTATGTAGTTGGGTTTGTACACAAGATTAAATTGACATACCCAAAGTGAATGGCATTATTACATCAGGTACTTCTACAGCATATATTTTATTGTAGTTCTATTACTACTTTATCGCAGGATGCCAAGTTGTCAGAAGTAAATCATATACTCTCAATGGAACTCTATTTGTACAGAAACTCCACTCTACCCGCTACCCGCTCGTATTCTTTCTTTTTGAGCTAAATCATGCTTTTTGCAATCTTTCCCGTCTTCTGCGCTTTAGACTCCGCCAAAGTTTCCTTTCACTCAACTTCTTCCAATTATGACAGATTCTCACTTCCCTGACTATTTAAACTTCCAGCCCTCATTACTGCAGTACCTTGCTCTCCTTGTTCAGACCCGGTATCTGTGTTTGAAAAGACCCGCACACCAACACAAAGCACGTGCAACTCCTTCACAGAATCCTCCCCCTCGTTTTTCTGATAAGATAACAAACGTGAATAAACAAATGACTACTAAACCTATAGTGGTATTAGTTTTTTTTTCGATTACCAGCTTCAAACTATAAGCTTTTTTGACTTGTTATAAGTGCTAGATATTTCGATACATTAATACAATCAACTCGGGTAATTGAGGTACGTCACATTGCAATAGCAACTTCATTAAGGGGGATTGCTGAATAATAGGGATTGCCACCACTAACAACAATAGATGAGATCACAATTTAAAGACGAAGTTCCATTCGGTATGTAAAACTACGAGTGAAAGAATAACAGAACGTTTTACTAACTAGCTTAGAGAAGAGAAAATCAGAAGCAACGAGAATCTTACAGAAGTTCTCTGACCGTCTCCCCGTTATCTGTGAGAAGGTTGAAAACTCCGATATTCAGGATATCGACAAACGGAAATACCTCGTTCCAGGAGACTTATCAGTCGGGCAGTTCGTGTATGTGGTGAGAAAGAGAATCAGATTGCCTAGTGAAAAGGCGATTTTCATCTTTGTCAATGATATTTTGCCACCTACTGCCGCTTTGATGAGCACCATCTACGAAGAACACAAGGACGAGGACGGGTTTCTCTACGTGTTGTACTCAGGTGAAAATACATTTGGGGATAAAATTGCCATTGATATGGCTGATTTGGATTTCAGTGAATTCAGTAGAGATTAAAGCGGGAGTATGTCACTGGCGTATATATGAATATGTATGTTTTTTTTTCCTTTTCTCTGCTATGATCTATTTATCAACGATGTTATTATACTGTTCTGTGTGTTTGTGTAGTTACAAAGAGTATCTTTATCGTTTATTTAGTTTGTGCCTATGTGCCAATCTTAACTATGGCGTCAGGAGAAACCACCAAATCAATGCCATATTCCTGCATTTCCTTTGTCTTCAACACCTTTTCGAGCGCTTGGGCCACGTACCGAGGAATATCAGGCTGGTTGAAGATGTCTGTGTGACCCGGGAGTCTGTCGGCTATGAACTGGTCAACTTTTAGGAGGTCAGTGAACTCTACTGAAAGTCCGTAGAATGCCGAATTATACACATGTTTGACGTTATTCTGTAACTGTGTGATCACTAAGTATTCATAGCTTTGCACGATCGATGACAATTTGTCTTCAATCTCGGATGGTTGCAACATTTGTTTGGTCTGCTCTGTAGGCGTGACCATAATAATCACCCCTGTTGGGAGTTTGTCGGGCCGGATGAAGATTTGGTTGCTGAAGAGATAGCAAGCGGCAAGGTTTATGCCAGCAAGGAACGATATTAAGGTGGAGATCTTCATTAGGTATGTGGAAAAAAATGTAGGGAATGATGTGATAAATAAGGGAATTTATGATTAGGAATTTATAGGAGATAAGGGGTAAATTGTGTCGTGTAACATTTCCGAGATGTCAAACTGCGCTGTCATCTTTGGCGCTGTCAAATTAAGCCGTGATCACGACAGAGTCCAGAGCTGTCCATACGGAGCTGCCCACTGGTCTATAAGCTTATGTTAATTGTACCCTTCATATGATCTCATCGTATTAGCCTGTTGTTCTGGTTCTGACTTGAGATAGAGATACTTGTAAGTGGGTGCAAAATTTCAACTATGCCTCTTATCACAAAATACCTGTTTTTGATCATTGCTTTCTATGTTTTAGGCTGAGGCATGACCTACAACAGAATCTATTGTTCAGTCCTCTGTCGCATAGGAGAAGATAACAAATGGGCAAAAGAAGAATAAAAATAGGAGAATAGGAGTAAGAGAATAGGGGTATAGGAGAATGTGACTCCATTGTGAGTCTCAAGATAAGGATCACGAGCTTTCATCAAGAACGTACAAGATCACGCACAACTGCATTTATTAGTTTAAAAAGATATATACTCTACGACTACGTCTTTATCTCTATTAAGCACCACCCCTTATTTACACTATAACAATGGTTCATACTTTTCAACAACATCGTTGACCTGTTGAATCAAGACTTGCTTTCTATCTTCATCGCACCACGATCCATTGATACCGTTGATAGCAATCTTCTTCCAGTCGTTCAAACTGAATCCGAACCTGGTATGCACTGTAATGTAGTTATCAAGAATGTATCCACCGAAGTAAGCTGGATCATCACTATTGATACTGAATGGAACGTTGTTGTTGAAAAACAAGTCGATTGGAAGTTCAGCAACATCCTTAACAACTTGTAATCTGACATTAGATAACGGACATACGGACAACATGGTTTGTGCATTCGACAATCTTACCAACAATTCTTCACTGTGCTGCGAGTTGACTCCATGGTCGATTCTGGTCACTTGTAATTGGTCCAAAGAAGTAGTAACGAAAGTGTGATCTCCTTCTTCACCAGCATGGGCAGTTAATCCCACATTGGGGTAGTTCACTTTAATGTGTTGGTAACATTCAATGAATAATTCTGGAGGGAATGGTTTTTCGGAAGAGTCTAATCCTAATCCATGGATAATTCCCAGCTCGTAGTACTTAGATGCAGATTTAATCGTTTCCAACCCGTGAGCAGCAGGTAAGTGTCTCAAGATACACATGATAAGCTTGTTGGTGGTTCCAAACTTGGAATTGGCATCGACACAGGCTCTGTTGAATCCTTCGACAACGGTGTCGATGGAAACACCTCTCTCCACATGGGCTTGAGGGTCAAAGAATACTTCTGAATGCAAACAGCCATCGGTATAGGCCTTCTCAAAGTAAGTCATGGCCAAATCGTAGAAATCTTCGGCGGTGATTAAAACACTCATTCCCACGTAGTAGTGGTCCAAGAAGTCTTGCAAATCAGCAAAGCGAGCGTATCTGTCATGACAAGCTTCAACACTTGGAGGAAATGTTTCTGGCAACGTGATGTTGTTTCTCTTAGCAAGCTGGAAAAGTAATTCCGGCTCCAAAGTACCTTCCAAATGAACGTGATGTTCACACTTAGGTAATTCCTTAAGGAATTGGGTCATATGCTCGTTGCATTCGTATTTAGCCATACTGAGAGTGTTATATAGGGATGCAAAAGTATTTGATTTTTGATCTTTCTCTGATCTTTATATATTACGAGATCTCATCGCACGAAAAAAAGAAATTTCTTCCAGATTTTGACGTATTTCCAGTTCAGACACCGTTTTTGGAGCCATTAGAGCCTAAAAGTATGAGAGCAAGTTCCTAGAGCAGTCTTTAGCGTCGTTCCAGACTTCTGCCCGAGTTGGAGCTTTTTTGATTGAATTTTGCACGAGCAATGGACATGAATAGCTCCGCGGAACCCCCGTCCCAATGTGTATTCCTACAAAAGATCAGTACACCGGTAAATTGTAGGCCCCTGCACCACCTAATCATGTGACAGATTTGAAACTGCGGCCCGTGCACCAGCGAGGTTCTAATAATAGAATGCGGCCGATGTTTCATCATGGCCATTCCCTGACCCTGCCCCTGCTTTTTGATATTGGCGTGCCGCACGTCGTCAGAGCAACATGACCACCTCCGATGCTTTCCGGCTACTCAACCGCTTCAGATGCCGAGTTTTGTAGCATTGTTGGCGATTTCTCAGGCATTGTTGGCGGGATCGGCACCCGTACACCATATGGCTGGTGCAGTGTTTTGGTATTGAGCGGTGCACGCCAGCCAGATCAAGAAAAATACATCATTCTCTCCGTCTACAACAGCCTCCAACAGACGACAGCGTCATTGACGTCTTCTGCCAGGAAGCATGGAGCCGACGGCTTTGGGCCACGCGTTTGCCGGCCCGTAATGACGGTTTCAGCCTCTCTGGAGCGAGGTCAGCCGCACAATGCGTCGTCGTCTCCTCGTAGCTGTAATAACAGGTTACGACTACTTTTCATTTTCTAAGCCCGATAAAAAGGTCGTATTTTAATTTTTTTTTTTTTTTGCGTTCTTGCTTTTTATATCTCTTTCTTTCACTCCTGTCTTCACGTTCTGTTCTTCTGTAGCCATGAGCTATCATCATTACAATTCGGCTCGTGACGACGATGAAGACTCGCTAGACCAGTATCTCAACAACCGTGAACATCATTACGCACAGCACCAGCTGTCAGAATACCTCCATCCCCCCGCTGGCACTACTGCCAACCGAATCTCGT
Organism: Isabelozyma rhagii; assembly: GCA_003708185.3. NCBI lineage: Eukaryota > Fungi > Ascomycota > Pichiomycetes > Serinales > Metschnikowiaceae > Isabelozyma > Isabelozyma rhagii. The sequence goes on from PPNO03000017.1 coordinate 223,362, forward strand.
CAGACGAAGACTCACTTATCTTCCAGCAGCCAGAGCCAGCCTACAACAATGAACTCCTAGCCCGTTCTCAGGACCATTTGAGCTCCTACTACCAGTCGCCTACTCCCCCAGAACATAGCACGCGTATCTACTCCTCCACCATGAACCCTTCTCCGCCAAACTTCTCGCCGTTGCCCAACGACAACCCGTTCGACTCGCTGTTTGCCGCCAACGAGCGTCCGTCCATCCCAAACCCCGTAGAATATGGGGCCCAGTACGACCCGAACCAGAACTACGAATTGAACGAATTCCATGACTACAACTACAACACCAACTTCCAGGAGGCATTCGTTCCCCACGTCTACGAAGATGAGGACGAAGAAGAACGCGAGTATGACCAGCGTATTCAGTACGACCAGTTTGAAGGTGACTACTATGACTTGAACGTGGTGCAATTGCCTCCTACTCCTCCACCCCAGCTTCCTATAAAGGCCCCAATCACCGATGCTCCTCTGTACGTCGATGACGCAGTGCCGCTATCGCCGTTTGCAGACACCCAAATCGAGTACGGAGAGCCCCCAGAAGAAGAAGAGCCTCGGCGTGAGCCTCCAAACGTCTACATCTCTGGTATTAACGGACATTTGGTGCTCGACTGTCCCGTTGCGGACGAACTCTTATCCAAATATCGTGACTATAACCCAGCCCTTGAAGGCGGTGGATTATCGCGTGAATTTAGGTTCATGAGATACACTGCTGTCACCTGTGGGCCCAGTAACTTCGAGAAGGATAAATATATTCTTAGACAAATCCACTACGATCCTGAACCAAGAAAGACTGAAATGTTGGTGGTGATCACCATGTATAACGAAGACGACATTCTTTTAGCAAGAACCCTTAAAGGGGTCTTCAAGAACATCAAACATTTAGAGTCCCGGACCAGAAGTTCCACCTGGGGTAAAAACTCCTGGAAAAAAGTGGTTGTGTGCATTGTCAGTGACGGTCGTTCTAAAATCAACCAGCGTGCTCAGGCATTGCTTGCTGCTTTGGGTGTTTACCAGGCCGGTTTGGCTAAATCTTACGTTGATGACAAAGCTGTGAAAGCACATGTTTACGAGTACACCACTCGTGTGGGTATTTCAAGTGTTACCGACACCGTCAAGTTGACCACGGAAAAGATCGTTCCCGTGCAATTACTTTTCTGCTTGAAAGAAAAGAATGCTAAGAAAATCAACTCTCATAGATGGTGTTTCGATGCTGTGGGAAGAACACTCGATCCCAACATTGTGGTCTTGTTAGATGCGGGTACCCAGCCTACAGGTAAATCGTTGTACCATTTATGGAAGGAGTTTGCTCGAGACCCTAAGGTTGCCGGTGCTTGTGGGGAGATCAAAGCGTCATTACAAAAAAGACAAATTTTGTCCAATCCGTTGGTGTACGGACAGAACTTCGAGTATAAGATTTCCAACATCTTGGATAAACCTACAGAATCAGTTTTCGGTTTCATCAGTGTGTTACCAGGTGCTTTCTCAGCGTATCGCTATGTTGCTCTACAAAACGATATCAACGGACAAGGACCTTTGGAGAAGTACTTTAAGGGGGAATTCTTACATGATAGTGGGGAATTAGATCCTAAAGATGATGAGTATCTGTTGAAATCAAAAATGTTACAGAATGAGGCCGGGATTTTCACCTCAAACATGTACCTTGCTGAAGATCGTATCTTGTGTTTCGAATTGGTTGCGAAAAAAAATTGCGCTTGGTTATTGCGCTACTGTAAAAGTGCCAGTGCCGAAACCGATGTTCCAGAAAAACTCGCTGAGTTTATTCTTCAAAGAAGAAGATGGTTGAATGGGTCTTTTTTTGCTGCCATCTATGCTATTGCTCATTTCCCCAAATTGTGGAGATCATCTCATTCATTTGTCAGGAAGCTCTTCTTGCACATTGAATTTCTCTACCAGTTTTTGAACTTGGTGGTTTCCTGGTTCTCCATAGCGTCTTATTTTTTGGTGTTCAGAATCTTGACCACCTCGTTGAGCGATAGTGGCTTGCATTTTGCGCCTGGTAATGTGTTATCGGTGATTTTTCTATGGCTATACTTGGCATCCATCGTTACAACTTTTGTGTTGAGTTTTGGTAATAAACCAAAGGGTACTGAGAAGTTTTATGTGGTTATTGTGATTTTCTTTGCCATTTTGATGGCGTATATGATTTTTGCTGCGTTATTCATGGCGGTACATGCTATTCAGGACATTTATGCCAATCAAACCAAGATCACCGTATCTTTGTTCTTCAAGAATTCCGAATTCAGAGACTTGGTGGTGGCGACATCCTCGACCTATGCATTATACTTTATTTCGTCATTCATTTACTTTGAGCCATGGCATATGTTCACTTCATTTGTCCAGTATATTTTGCTATCTCCCTCCTACGTCAATGTGTTGAACATCTATGCCTTCTGTAACATTGATGATGTTTCATGGGGTACCAAAGGTGATACGGGAGCACAAGACTTGGGTGCTGCGGTGAAGAAAGAAGATGGTACTTTCGACGTCAGTGTTCCTACTCAAGCCGCAGAAATTAACCAGTGCTACTTGGATGAATTAGAAAAGATCAAGAAACCAGCAGATGACGGTGGGGGTAAATTTGAGGGAACCCATGAAGATTATTATGCCTTCATCAGATCGATGACGGTGTTGATCTGGATGATTTCCAATTTCGTTATTGTCGCGTTGGTTTTGGAAACTGGTGGGTTTGATCAATTCGACAAGGCATCTACATTGGCCAATAATAAGGCCACAAGAGCCCGTATATTCTTGCTGGTTATCTTGTGGACAGTTGCATTCATGGCGTTGTTCCGGTTTGTTGGCTGTATTTTGTACTTGATCCAGAGAATGTTGAATCACTTCCGTCGTAACACAACCAAGCAACCGATGAAAATGTAAAGGGTGTGTGTACAAAAATATAAACGATTTCTAGAGTAGCTGTAGGCCTACGTGCAGTAACATAGATAATTATTGCTTGCGCCATATAAAAGGCTATATGAGGAAAGTAAAATATAGGTGTATGGAGGTTTCTTTCAACGCAACAATTTACTGACGCTACACATGCTTCAAATCTGTAATTCAAAGAGCTCTTACCACCAATGCTATTGCTGTCGCCATATCATTCACCCTCTGTGACCTGCAGACATCTTCCGCCCTCTTTCACCTGCAAACATGCATATCTTTGCGTTTGACATTGCGTTTATGTCTTTCATTCGCGACACTTCTCTTTTTGCAGTCGCGACATTGAAAACCAAAATATCACAACATCAAAACAACAAACACCGTGAAACACACAACGAGCTGACAATGAGCACCAACAGAATAAGGAAACGAGGTCCCACTCTAACGTCGAAGAGCGACATTAAATCACAACTAGGAGACCCTTTACCTCTACCATACAAGCTCGACGTTCCAACTACCAATGAAGAAGACACAGTAGTGGAGCCGGATCCACTATATGCATTCCACAACCGTGGAAAGTCCTTAGATTCATCCATGAAGATACGATCGCATCCCATTCCTACGATATTTAACCAACGAGTGCTGAGTGAAGGCAGTGATATTGACAGAAGTGAACAGAATATAGTGATAAAACCTCGGCCCATATCGATACGAAGTAACCGGCTACGTCTGCGACAAAATCCTCGCCCAGAGAGTCGACTAGAGAAGCGACTGGTTCTGACTTCGATTGCTTCGATTGAAGACAAATTGAATGAACTCAGGAACCTTATACAGCACACTGGAGACGAACCCGATCCTGAAACTCTTCACCAAATGGACAACTTACTACAGACCTTAATAGACGAAGAGAAGAGTCGAGAAAGTGAGATAAACACTGAAAACGAGAACATTGCAGACCAGGAGTTGAATATCATGCAAGAGCTCGAACGGCTTCAGAGGTTGAAGAGGGAGATAGTAGCCACCAGCCCGAAAACTCAGAGGTGGAAAGAATATTTGTGGATTGGTGGAGTTGCATTGGTGATTGTATTACTATTATCGTTAATTTGCAGTCAATTGAACTATGAATATTGCTATTACTACTGCTGATGCTCCCATGAAGGTGTGGAACTACATGACTTTATGTCCACGCTCAGAAGACACTCATGATTACGATAATGTTAAACTAAAGGTGGTCGAAAGGGAGAAAGGAACTGAATTCACTGCATTGTATCTACTCCATTGCCTACTCTACCCACACTAAGCTCAAAGTCGGAAGATAGGATATACGGATTTTCACTACTGAAACGTTTCAATAATATTTATGGTTTCAGGTACTTTTCCTTACCAAAGTTGGTATTTTGCCCATATTAAACCTACAAAAGACAGGTCTACACAGTACCAACCCAGACATTGTACCAATATGCATATTAGATCGAAGCCTTCTACACTATAAAACCGCGGTCTGATCCGAGGATCTACTTCAACTGTACTACTAATAATTTTAATTTATCATCTATTGTCTTACTAATTTACATATTTACACGACGCCCCACATTTTAACGCCATACCATCTTCTTACTCATCATAATCATTTCTAGGAGGTGCTGCACTTTCACTTCTCAAATATAAGTCAATAGCGGTAGAAAACGCAGCAAAACCTGCACATCCAAGAAATGCAGCCTGGGGCCCTGCTTTCAATGATAAAGCTCCCCCGGTAATACAACCGGCCGAAATCCCGTTGTATATGTCATGCTTTGCACGAAAGCTTTCAATAGAACATTCAACTCCAGAATAAATAGCACCAATATAACCGAAGTTCTTAGCACTGGAATACGAACGACGCCCCATATCTGTGAATTGCAACTTCATTTGCTGCTTGAACGGCAACTGACTGATGTGTGAAGCCGCATTAGTCCCAGTGGGAACGTCATAAGCCATGGAGGCCATGAAAAGCCCAAAAAACCCCCCAAGGAAGAAACCTGATCCACCGGCCATGATGGTCTTTCCTGGACAGGACTGCATGAACTCAATCATTTTTTTAGCCCCTAAATCTGCTTGTTCCTCCTGACTCATTTCGCCCAAAGCCTTGGGCGGAGGTGCTGGTCCTCCGTACACTCCAAACACCATCTTGTCTTATAGTGCAGATTGAATGGAGAATGATAAAAGAAAATTTTTTGCATACAATCTTTCTGGTGTATGGGTGCAATATGATTATGGTGTACGGGTGTTCTATATTGATTTTATAGATATACAATGCATGTGACGCTTGAAAGGTTGGCTTTGAAAACTAAGTTCCGCTTCCCATGTAGTCTCTTGAAGTCGGAACTGGAATCATACAAGACCCGGTTCAAATAAGGACAAGAGGCCATCAAGAGACAAAAATGTACGTCAAAGTTAGAGCTTAAAAATGAATGCACGAAACTTGAACTCTAATCTGTTTCTGTTTCAGGATTGTTCCACGACTTCCGGCTGATGAAACACTGGTGCTGAAGTGCTTTAACTCTATAGTTTAACTATAAACGGTTGCAGGAGCCCCCCATGGGAGGGTTCACTAACCTCTGGTCTTATACTTCAACTTCTCCACCACCACCTGCTCGTGAAGCTTTCCTAATTTCATGGCATTATTCAAAGAGGTCACGAGCTCTGGAGTGATTTGGATTTTCCCATTAGTTTCTTTGTAGAGCTGGCGAATAGACCTTTTCAAATCCGATGAGGTGGAGGTATCATGGGGGTCCAATTGTTTCAATTGTTTTCCTCCTATGGTATTTTTGGTATGAACCCTTATAACAAATGACTGTGAATCATGTGAAAATAAGAACTTCTTATCAAACCCCAAGGTGTAGCCCTGCACTGTGATTCTCCACCGTACATCTCCCAACTCCTGGGTCTCTGGAATGAGGGTGAATATCTCTAAATCGGAGATTGCGTAGGATGTAGTGAGGCACTTGGAAGCCTTGTCAAACGATAGATATTGGTCACCGAATTTAATAGCGAAGGTATCAACGGTTCTCTTCTCCACCAAAGATTTGTGCTTGGAGTCATCCACAGGGATGAGGTGGAAAATCTGGTTGACAGCGTTTGGCTCTATCCGATGATAAGCAGGATACTCCTCAGCATCGAAGAAATTCACCACATCCTTGCTCTCTAACACCGATATATCGTCATCAGCTTCTAGATCATGCAGGAGAACCATCGCCGGCGATGAGGTAACCACTATCATTGCAGCCCCGTTCAAATCGGGGAAGCATTGGGCTGAACTCCACCCAACATCCACCAGAAGCGGGTCAACATTACGGGGAAGCGGTTTTTCCTTAGCCACAGGCTTCTTGGGCTGCTTTTGGGTGGAAGATTTGAATTTGAGTTTCCCCATAATGAAGCGAAGAAAAAGAAAAAAAAAGAAAAAAACAAAAAAATAAAAAAACAAAAAATCTCGCAAGTCACACCATCTAAAAATATGGGGTAATCTTACGCATGATGGTAATAATAATTGCGCAACAAGTGATTTTTCACTTCCTCAGTCACGGAAATGCTAAGATAGAAATCACCCAACATACAACTGTGTACGTGCGGTAGGATCTGAAAATCACGAGACCTTCCACGAATAATGCCGCTATTGTGACTGTAACGTTACTTTAGAGGTCTGTGAAGCCGTAATCAGCTAACGATTTACGGTGTGGGGGCACCATTTTTCTTTTTTTCTTCTTTTTTTGGAATTAGCCACTAGCTGAGGAGAACTGAAATAACCAGTGAGGAGTGGAGAGACATTTTTTTCGACTACGGTGTTGGAGTCTTAGGGTATCGTAAGCGAATAAGGGATGATTGTATACGAAGGTGGATAAGAATATATAACAGTAATATAATCCGGTGGTAAAATGTAGTTCTTCTTTTTCTTCTTCACTAGTATTCTAGATACTAAACCCACCTCAAAGTGTTTTACTTAACTTGCTGCTACACCTACATATAACAACCAACTACTAATTAAAGATGACTGCTAAAAAATCTAAATCTAAAGCCCCCATGCCCTTAGATTTAGACAACTGCGAACAATTAACCCATTTGAAACCATTACCAAAATCAAGATCTTCTTCAGTCACCTCCATCGAATCAGAAGATGGTTCCACGCAATCTGTGTTGAAACCACCACCAAGAAGGGACTTCGATGAACTCCTGGCTTTCGAATCTTATATTAGAGACGAAACTTGGGATAATGATTTTGACTACTGTCATGCCCACTTATCTTACTACCCTCCTTTCGTTTTAAAGGAGTGTCATGATAACTTGGAAAAAATCAAACCAACTATGAACAAAAACTCCCGCAAGTTTAGAAGAAATTTGCAGCATCACGTCAAAAAGCACTTGATGATTGAGATGCAAAAATGTTCTGGTTTCAAGATGGATTTCTCCAAGATTGGTTTGGAAGAAACCCCTAATTCCATCACATGGAAGTACGCTGACGAAGGTGACCACGGCTTTGATCCAACGGAAGAGGATATGTACGATAGACACTGGAAATTAGAATTAGAAGTCCGGTGTAATAATGAAAATCCTATGGTTGAAGTGGATTACAAGGCCATTCCTCTCATGTAATGATTGAGGTCTCTCTAATCATTGAATGATTGGGATTTGTATTTTGTTAGGTAGCTGGGTCTTCCTTTTTTATGTTTTACGCTTTTTACGATTTTAACGACCCGTTTTGTTAGTGTGCTATCTAATGTACGTTTTGATGCAGACGAATGTAGACTTTATGGAAATATTGGTGTCTTTAGTTTCTTTTCGCAGCAAAAGGGCTTGACAGGAGAGCAATTGATGGCGCTGGAACAGATAAACGATGTCATGTTGTCTCTTGGGGAGTTCAAATGTAGACAAAGTTTTTGTGTTGTGTATCCTTTTAAACACCATGCGTTCCTTGTAGTTATTGGCATTGATACAGGTCCCTACTATACTATTAATGTAATCGGAGCAGTTATCAGGAGAGGAAAGGGGTCAGTGTACAATAGACGTAGGTGTCAACATAAAATCGTGATAAGCAGGAAAGTTTCGATAAGCACTTCAATATCAGATAGTAGATGACATGATAAAGTATTAAAGCTTTATTCGTGTAAATGTGTTCACCTCCTCAAGGGCCTGAATCCGAGTATACCTCTTGAATACCTACAGTGAGACCGCTGGTTAATTCAAGAGTATATTAGCGGATTTATTGTATATTAGTCCAAAGAACGGATGCTGATGTTATCTGAAATAAATCATGTCCGTAGTGCAGCCGATTACAAAAGCATGTTAGTCTACACACTCTAAATAACAGGTACTTATTTGACCATCTGTCTTAGATGTACGAGCATGTATCTCCATCTATAAACATATTCTACATTTCATGTCCTCTTATACCCCTGTCAGTCTCTACTGCGTCTTTTCCATTCAAGTCTTCGACTTGGGATCAGTTCCTTGACAATCTGTCGTACGCAGGACTAACATTCACATACTCATTGACGAAGTCCGACAAATTCCCACTCAAATACTCCAAAAAGTTCGTACACTGGGCCCCCATCACCCCCACACTTATAGCATCCATTGAAGTTTGTGCTATCAACCCCGGTAGCACCACAAATAACCTCAACAAGTGTTCTACGCCATACACCTGGCACAAATTCAAGCTTTTGCCCTTCTTTTTATACTCCTTGAGCAAATTCAAATACTGTAGTTTTTCAAATCGGTACAACAAAATCAAACTAAGAGACTTCTCAAAGTAAACCTTCAATCCCTGAATGAATTCCTTGAGGATATTTATCTCGGATGCAGGGATATCTGCTTCGAGTCTATGATGATAATACCAGTCCAAGATCGATTCAATCGGCGCTTTCGTGGGTAGTTCTATCAATTTCCGGTCTTTGGTGACGAACTCCCAGTCATCAATAAGCAAATACTTCAATACTGGCTGTATGGTGAGGCCGATTTCAAAATTCACCTTATCCTTTTTCTTCTTGATGCCCTTATCGCTCGCCACGGTAGTATTTCCCCGTTTTTTCGGCATCTTTTCTTGTTTCACCAGCTTGTACACCTTGGCCGTAGCTGCCTTAAGTTCCTTCTGAGCCGTCAAATTCTCACTATTGTGCTCCATGATTCGGTCCTCGCTAACCCATTCATCCCATTTTGCCTTCCAGCCTTTATAATGGAGCAAGTAAGCGTCGCTGGAAAGTAGATTTGCCGGGATATTGGCCTCTTTCACCGGTTCGATGTCTTTTCTGGGATTGGGAGTGCCGGGTGCCAGCGAAGAAGAAGCCGGGAAAACTTCAACGCTCCTGCTACTCTTTCTATGCACCTTCATCACTTTGGCCTCGTAGATCAACGGACCATGATATGCTAGCACTTTATCCCCTAGGTTAAACATGGTGCAACGGTAAAAAGAAAACCCTGGTTATGGATGTATGCTCGTATATGGGAAAAACTGATACTGGAGCTTTCCGTTTTAGGAAACCCTCAATGAGAATCTCTCGTTCCATGGCAGCCGTCTCTCCCCCGCCATTCAGGCCCAGATTCATCTCCGACTGTCCCACTTGTGTTACTTGGGCTACTTAGGCCGATACACATCGTTCTATCGTCTAATTCTGGGCCGGTTAACTGGCTCCCTAAGCTTATCTCAAGCCGAAGTGCCCCATACTTAGGCCGTAGCAACTTGTGAGACACTCGCAATATGAGAAAAAAAACTGGTGAAAAAAAAAAAAAACATCTCTCTTTTCCTCGTCAATAAGCTTTTTTTTCCATAATCAAAATTACACATTGAGGTGCTTGTATCATCGATAGAGACACCTTTCTTCAACAATCAAGAAACGCTCCCCTACCTAGAACGATCGAGAGAGAGGTCCAGGTCTTCTCCACATTCAGTGCAGTGTTTGTTTGTTTTTTATCCTCCTTCCCCCGTACTATAGGTACGACTATACACATCTCCAAAGACTAGCTCCCTATTATATGAACTAAGGCATGGCGCAAAACAGCTCCACCAATGTCGTCGGGGTCCACTACAAAGTCGGCAAGAAAATTGGCGAAGGCTCGTTTGGAATCATTTTCGAGGGTATAAACCTCCTCACCAACCAGCAAGTAGCCATCAAGTTCGAACCCCGAAAATGCGAGGCCCCCCAGCTTAGAGACGAATACCGCTCGTATCGTATATTGAACAACGTAGAAGGTATTCCCAAGGCATATTTCTTTGGCCAGGAAGGTGTTCATAATATCTTGGTGATTGACTTACTAGGCCCATCATTGGAGGATTTGTTTGATTGGTGTAACCGTAAGTTTTCCATCAAAACTGTCATTCAAGTGGCCAAGCAAATGATCAGAAGAGTCCAGGCCATTCATGAACACGACCTTATCTATCGTGATATTAAGCCCGACAACTTCTTGATTGGTAAACCTGGAACTCCGGAGGCCAACCAAATTTATGTGGTGGATTTCGGTATGGCAAAGCAGTATCGCGACCCGAAATCGAAAATTCACATTCCTTACCGGGAGAAAAAAGCATTAAGTGGTACCGCTCGTTACATGTCCATAAATACTCATTTGGGTAGAGAACAACTGAGACGGGATGATTTAGAAAGTTTGGGCCATGTTTTCATGTACTTTTTACGGGGTTCACTACCATGGCAAGGGCTAAAAGCTCCATCTAATAAGCAAAAGTATGAGAAAATCGGGTTGAAAAAACGGTCCACGTCAGTTAACGAGTTATGTTATGGGTTCCCCATTCAATTCGCTCAATATTTAGATTACGCTAGAAAACTAGAATTTGATGATAATCCTGATTATGAATATTTGATCGGCTTAATGGACAAGGCATTTATTTCCATTGATCAAGTCGAGGATGACCACTATGATTGGATGGATCTCAACAACGGCAAAGGCTGGGATGCAGCTTTAAACAAAAAGGCCAATTTGCATGGCTATGGAAATCCCCATCCTCCTCAAAAACGTCAACCCCAGCAACAGCGCAAACTCTCCAACTCTCAAACCCGCAACCAACAACAAAGAATCATGCAACATCAACATCAACAACAGCAACAGTCTTCTTTGGCAGCCCATAATCAACAACAGCTGGCGATGAGAGCCAACAGTCAATTACAAAAGCAGCAACTACAACAGCATCAGCATTATAAGAACTATAACTCTATAAATGAAGATAATGATTATCCAATACCCCGCGATGACGGAGACTTGCATTCCGACACATCGAGTTTCAATGAAGGCAACGGGGAGAGAAGTTGGATAAGAAGAGTTTTCTGTTGCTTCTAATCATCGTGTTCATTTCTTGTATTATAAGGCATTCATTGTCACTAATGTATTACTCCGCATACTCTTTGTGTATTCAATTCACTAACGTTTAATATGAACGCTATCAGCCTTAAATTTTAAGCCATATACCCTGACAGTCTCATCCTCCAAACCACATAACACCCTAACAGTCACATCCTCTGATACCGTATATAAGCATCTGAACATCTACATAAACCCATACATCTGGGCCCCACAGCTGTCAAAACCTTCGCGCTATTATTATTTGATCGGTAAAAAAAACATGAATTGCCGAATCTATCAAAACAAGGCCACCTAACTGAAACTGAGCCACAAGATTTGCAGCTAGTTGGTGGATCACAAGGCCGGATTCTGATGATTTCGTATCAAAAACCAACGAGTGAAGAAGACACAAACTATGAATTGGATGAAAAGGTGTTGAAAAAGCGGAAAAGCGACGACAATCCAAAACTAACCCCGATCTCGTCTTTGTTGAATGCTAGCAATAATGACACGATGGACAATCACCAGCGAAGATTGAAAGCCGCTTGCAACCGGTGTCGGAAGCGTAAGACTAAGTGTTCAGGGCTACATCCCTGTAGAACATGTGAACTAATTGGCGCCGAGTGTGTTTATCCTAGGAAAGCGAAGAAAGTTACGATCCTTGATGTCGAACTCGAGGAGTACCAGAATAAAATCGAGTCACTCCAAGCCGAGCTTGAGGAATTGAAGAGGCTGGCGGCCGAAGAAGTGAAGAGGCTGACGACTCCTCGCCAGCTGGCGGCCCTTCCTCCTCCACAACACAAGCAACCCGGGGAAGCAGGTGATGCAATTGTCGACTCAAAATTGACTCTCTCAGTATGGCTAGGTTCTGCTTCAAGTGAATTGGTTTGTTGGAATCTAAAGGAATTCGCCAAGTCTATCATCCAGAGGAAACAACCCCGTACAGATACAAAGCTGACGTCAGAGCTCGAAATCTCTCCGGATTTCAGCTCCTATCTCGAGGAAACTGCCTATGACCATCTTTTGAACGATTACACTCCCGGAGTATTCACCAAAGATATCACCCCTATAAAAGAAGTTCTCAAAGATGTTCAATATGACGAATTGATGCAATTACTCGATAGTGTTGTTTTGTTCATAAATTCTGGATACTTAACTGTGGATCCCGGTAGTTTCAGAGAGAAATCGAAGGCTTATTTCGATAGTATGGGCAATTTTCATGTCGACTCCATTAACAACAATACAAATGACTACTTTTTGTTCAAATTGTTAATGATCTTGGCCCTAGGTCAAATTTACGGGAAAAATGCTACCCTTTCTGCTGGCCATATAATTCCAAACCCCCAGGGTCAGGTTCCGGGACTAAAATACTTCAAGATGGTGGTGATGTACCTCCCACCTACGTTCCAGCTACTTTCGCTAGCAAAATCTAATATTAGCAACACTCTACAGGTGATTGAACTCTTTGGGTTGATTGCCATGTATCTACGGTGTCTCGATAAGAAGCAGTTGGCAGTGGTGTTCACCTTAAATGCGTTAGAAATGGGAGTATCGATCAATTTACACAAGGGAAATGATAAGGAGGACCCTAATAGTCATCATAATAAGATCTGGTGGGCCACTTACTGCCTCAACCGATTTTTCAGCTCTAGAATAGGTCAGCCGTTGTTGTTGACTCCGAAGGAAATCACTAGAAGCTATCCTGGGTTCAAGCAAGGGTCAACGAAGTACACTCTTCCTCCGCAAAGTAAGGATGATTTTTCCAACGCAGATACTATGAGATTCTATATTGACCTAGCCAAGATTGCTGATATGATCACCAACGATTTATATTCGTTCAAATCTCCCTTCAACACCAAGCTGTATTTGAATTCAACCTTGCGTATTCTTGAAAAGCTTATCGACTGGGTGGACAACATTCCTGATTATTTGCGGTTGGTAATTCCCACTAACGACAACTATAAGAGTATCAATGAAAACAATCGGTTGATTTATACCCTACACTTGAACTATTTGCATCATATTTACCTCACCTGTATTCCTATTCTCTTGAACTTCACCAAATCCAAGCTCATTTCGTTCAAAAAGAACAATGATCGTCACGAATTCCTCGACTTGAAAACTCTACCGAAGAACATCAGCCACATCATCATTGCTTGCGTCAATGCTTCCCAATTGACAATCAACATATTCATGGCGATTTACCGTGAGAAACTAATGAGAATCTTTGGATTCACCGACCTTGATTTCTTGCTTAGTTCATCGCTTACCTTCATTAATTGCTTGATGCTTAAAGTGAATGTCACCAAGCAGGAGAAGTTACTGAACTACACTTTTGAGGAATACTTGGAGGTGGCAATGAATTTGATCTATGAAATGAAGCTACGAGGCAATATGGTGGCCAAGGGGAAGTTGGACCAGATCGTCGATTTGTTGGTATCATTGCAGGAAGTACTAGAAGAGTTGGGATACACTCGAATCTACCAAAATCTCCACAAATATTCGTCTACCGTCAGTGTTTCATCGCCAGTGGTGGACCATTCTTTGGTACCGACCTCGAGTTCCGCCGCCGACCCCGGTATAGCACTTACCTCAAATATTCGAGGTGGAAATTACCAGAAACCCCAGCCCGTGAAGCCCATGTTCCCTGAACACACCGATTTTCTCACGTTTCAGTCTATACCTTCACCCCAGATGTTCAGTATGGGGGTCAACGAGCTTTTGGACCAATTCCAGTTTGGAGATGGCATTGATTCAGGGTTTTTGACCGGTCCAGGCATTTTAAACGAGGATGTAACGTTGCTTGATATGAATCAGCAGCAGCAACTTCTGCAAAATTTGCATGGGCTCCAAATGAGACAGGAACAGGTGCGTTTGCAGCCATCACAGCCACTACCAACACTACTCACCCAGTCGGATACGCAGGAGCCCAGTTACACTGAATTATTCACCGTCACGAAGGAGGATATGATGTTCATGGACCAAATCATACAAGACTTCCATGATACAATGAAATAGGGGCCATAGGTAGGCATGCGACTGCGATTCCCATCTTCTATGGCATTAGATATCTACGTATATTTATCTTCATCGTTTATTCGCTATACACCGTAGACCGTCAGTTGTCCAGCATGTCTGACGATACACTATTCATCCTTGATCTCGGTTCACCCGTATCTGACTCCATGGACAAAACACTGTTCTTTCTTGGGGGAGGCACTGCCATTTCCTTCTGAGGAAGCCATGATTTGTTGTTGGTGGTGTTCTCGTGGTAGCTATAGTATCTTCCGGTATTCACACTAGAAGACATGGAGTAATGGTATGGGGTCTTGCCGCCATGCATTTTGGCTGACATTCTATTGAAGAAGTCGTCGAATAAGTCTGGCATTGTCACTAATAATGTTGATAACTACAAAATCAAAGTTGAGGTTCATATCGTCTACAGTCTTTACTCTTATACCTAATTTTCCCCTTCCCCTCAGACCTCACTTATATGAAGTCAGTCATTGTATGTGGGGAGCAAGTACGGAGTTTTTTTTTTTTTGCCTTTTTTCTTTTCCGTTACTGCAGTCAATCCCCACCTGTTGATTTGTCATCACACGGATTTAACTATCAAGTTGGCCTGGTGTGGGTTGATATTATTGTGCTGATTTTAGTAATTTTCCCCATAGATCGCTGAAAATCGAGCATGCCTGATGGTTCTCACATTATGTGGGGTAGAGTGAGCCTAGTGTTGCTCCGATAAGAGACTAGTCTTGTATAACATACCAAAATATCTCTTCTGTGTGTCGAAGTTTGTATAAGTTTTGAGTGGCAATGAGAGGATAAACTCCTGCCTGTATTAGAGGGGTATTTAAGAATATTGCAGAAAACCAGGAAAGGGCATCATTCGGTGGCTGTATTTTTAGATACGATAAGAAAGGGCACACTTAGCGAGGCATTGATAAGCAACCCAAAAGCTGTGAGTTATCCGATCATTGGAGGGCTGATGATTCGGTTAAAACCTTACTTAGCGTTAAAACCTTACTTAGCTACAAAGCATGTCACTGTTACACCGTATGCCTTTTAAATAGTGAACATGTTGCGCTATCTTCCTTTGAAAAAGTCAAAATGTGTACCGTTAGTTTCTAACAACTTCTCCTTTAACACTCAAAGCAACTTTTCAATTGTTAAACACACCGCTACAACACTCGAAACAATATATATATTTGTAAAAGAAAAAAACAAGACATAATCATGTTTAAACATAAAATAGAAGCAAAGAGTATATAAGTAAAGAATAGAAATAGATAAAATTAAAGTTGAAATGGAGACACTTTTGGTAGACTTCCTGTATGGTATTTAGACGCTTGCCACGGAATTACGGTAAATCTCAAGTATCATTAGCTTATGCACATGGTAAGGATATTTTTTGATTGGCTTTTTATTGAACTTTTCATTTTGATTTCTTCTCTATTCTTGTCCGAAACCAACAGTTTCTTCAACAGCCAACGTCAATTTTTGCTTCATACTTTCATATGAGGTATATGGAGGCAAGTCAACTCTGTTGAAACAAGTATGTGACTTAGGTAATTGGTTAGATTCCCCGGCCTTTTCAATGGTGAATCTTCTTGGACCATCAGACCCTTGTAAATCTTTAAACCCATTGACTGGGATTCTCGAGGTACCGGTAGTAAATTGTAATAATCTCGCTTTCTGTTCCGAGTCCCATTCTTTAATACATTTCCAGAACCATTGAATAACTTGATCAGTTTCTTGGTATCCTCTATAATCAGTATGTTTCTTCCAATCTTCGACGTCAATTTCTGCCAAACCACCAATTAACAATTCCAATTCTCTTTCATCGAAAACATTGACCAATTCTTGAGGAATCAATTCATTGAATCCATTAATGAATGCTTTGAATTGTTCTTCCACACGCTTAGAAATCTTCCATTCAGATATCAATTCAACATATTCGTGTTTGTTGGCTTCAGTCACTTCAATATCTCTTCCTTCAGGTTTCAAATCAACTTCAACAATTTCTCCAAATCTTTCATCTTCAGCACTAAACGTCAAATCCAAAATATCAGTAATGTCATTATCACAAATCCATTTCAATGATCTATAAAATTCTGCATCAACCCCTTCCATGTCTTGTAAAACCACTTTTTTATGTAACATCATCTTGTACAAAGCTCCAACGAAAAAGGCATCTAAAAATCTTCTATGGAAAACACCCAAACCAACAACTCTACCAATGAATTTGAAGTAATTCAAATGTTCAGGGTTGATACCGGAGTTTGGATTGATTTGTAAAGTATAGTTATCATGAGAAGAGTACTCGAACAAACAGTAGAATGGATTGAACATATCATGAGATAACAAAAAGAAAAATTCTCTGGAAACTCCACCATAATCCAACCCTTCTTCACCGTCGAACTTTATCATTAACCGTTTCTTCAAATCTTCTGGTGTTTGTCTCATGATTTCTTGATAAGAATCTTCAAATATATGGTCTCTTCTAACTTTGATATGACATTGACCGGGTAAGATTCTAAGAGCAGGTTGAGATCTGAAATAAATAACTTTTCTTCTGAAATCACGCTTGTACTGAGGAACATTCTGGTCCAATGACGATGGCAATCTTGGATCGTCCCAAGTGGTGGTTTTGGTATTATGGTCGACGAAGTAAACTCTGGCTGTGTTAGTTAATCTCATTTCCCATCCGGAAGGTAATGGACCTAGTTGCGATACCGGTTGTTGTTGAATGGTGGTATGAGGACCAAAAGTACGGATGTACTGTTGTCTTCTTGGATCGACCCAAGTCGTGGTTCTGGTGTTATGGTCTACGAAATATGGTCTGCCTTCAGTGGTGAATCTTTGTTCCCATCCTGAAGGTAATTCACCTAAACCGCTGGTGGTGGCACCGGAGGCAGCCATTGACACGGCAGCAGCAGGGCTGACGGGAGTGTTGGCACCACTAGCATTTACCGTAACATTTCCACTGGTTGATGAGGTAGGAGTCGAGGACAATAATGGAGACTGAGGTGCTTCGCCCGGTAAAGTCCGGCCACGATGTTGTCTTCTTTCTGCTTCAGTATTATCTTGTCTTTGTTGGCCTCTTTCCAGTTCGGATTGTTCTAAAGTAGGTCTTTGCCAGGTGGTAGTTCTGGAATTATGGTCAACATAATAGGTCCGTCCGAAGTTATCGGTTCTACGTTCCCAGCCTGGAGGTAATCTCCCGTATTGGTCTTCGAACGAAGAGTACTGCTTATGTGCGGCTCCTGCGGCGGCGTTGGCACCACCAGCGGCACTGCTACCTCCGACTAGTGCTGGGGGAGCAGCGTTGCTGGCACTACTGATGGCAGAAGCGTTACGAGTATGATTGGCGGCGGAGCCGTTCGCTTGCGGAGTGGACGACGATGAGGACGAATTGTTGTTATGGCTGATAACCACGATGATCTTTCCACTGACGGCTAAGTTTTCATTGGATTTCTTCAAGTCTCTGGTGATGGTTTCCTCTGAACTGGGTAAGGACAAGTCAATGACATCGCCAATACGAACGTTGACCACACCCAAGAACCCTTGGTCCTTTTTCTTGAATTTTTTCTGATCAAACACCTGGATGACAAGAATGGAGTCTTCTAAAGCGTTGAAATTGAACGATTCATTCCAGTAGGGGTTTAATGTTTTCTTAGCGGTTTTCGTGGTTTTGGTTTGAGACCCGTCAACAGTGATGACGGAAAACGGGTCTGGCTGACGGAACACGTCTCTTTTGTAAAGGGATTCGGCGGCAACGACCTTCACGTTGATTTTGGTTGTTCTTGACATATTTGGTGGTCTATTCTATTCCCATAAATATATAAGCAATGGTGAGCAAAAGCTGACAACGGTGACTCCTATTACGGGCCTTGCAACAACAGAAGGAGGGGACGGATTCGGGAGGTGGGGGAATAAGAAGAGCAGTTATCAATCAGGTCACTGAGAAAAGCCCTCTGGAGAAAACGATATAACAGGAAGATCAAAAAAAAAAAACGATCGAAGAAAACTTATCTAAGGAATCAACCAAGTTTCATCAATCTGTTCTATTTTATTTTTCTTTTTTTTTTTTTCTTCCAATGATCCTTGTAAAAATGACAGGAGAAAAAAAGTTACGGGAAAAGAAAAAGAGAGAGACAAAACGTTCACACACACTTGCTTTTTTACACCGTTTTTTTACGCTTGGAGAAGGAGATTGGACAGGACTAGGCCAGGAAAGGGTCCACAGGCAGAGGGGGGAAGCTCCTTGGGCTGCCAGCCGTTTGTAGCTCCGTGCCTTCATACCGTGATCAGCAGCAATCGGATGAAATGGGTGAGCAATCTGGCCATGAGTCAGGTGATGGTGTACGGGTGCACTATTATACTTCCTAATCGGGCAGTGTTACCATTGTTATATCTGTCATGCTATTAGATGAGGAAGGTTGAAGCAGAACGAGGCCGGGAAAGTTGATGTGGCGATATGGAATAGGGCATAGAGAGGTTGGCTAGCATATGGGGGTTTACAGGATAGCCTTTGGCCAAAATAGAACCATGGACTGAGGAAACACAATGGCTGCAACAGAAAGAGCCCCTATTTGCAAGTCACAGCGCCAGAATATTTATACCCACGTATGGTACACCACTAGGTGAACAGTTGTAGGTTAGCAGTTCTAGGTGGGGGTGGCTGTAGGTGAACATTTCTAGGTGAACGGTGGTGCGCAGTTCTAGGTGGATGGTTCCTGGTGGACAGTCCTAGGTGGCTACAATTCTATGTGATTTTATTAGTTCAGTTTATTATCTTGCTTCTATATAACAAAATTAGAAAAGTCGTTGGCGAATGTAAAGTCATTATCATCATTTAAATTAAGGTCAAGTAAGTTCAACTTGGGGTTGTGCTCTATGGATTCCACCATGGTAGGATTAGTAGATAACGTATCCATGGAATCGTTAAATTCCTCTCCAGAACCACTATCATCCTTAATATGGACTTGCGAGTCCACGGAGTACGAAGATTCGTTCATGTGGTTGAAAATACTGGAGTCGAGACGGGGCATCGAGAAACTGAAGTCGTCAAGAGAATGCGTATCATTTGTGGAAGGAGATTCTAACTCTGGCACAGAGACTGGAGACGAGGACACGATCAGCGAACGCACGGGCGTATTTGGCTCGACTAATCCATATAAAGCTGGCTCGGAGTCGTCCATAAGTGCTGGTTCTGAATCGTCCATAAGTAACACCTCCTTGATGGTTGGCTTTCTGGAGATAGCAAGTGGCTTTGTATACTCGAGCAAGCTTTCGGCTGAATCGCTGACCAAAGTAGCATCGGAGTTTTCTTGGCTGTTCATCAACAATCTGATATCTTCGTCGGTGTAGTATAATTTATTGGTGTTGATGTTGATGTTGATAGCATCATATATCTTCGAATGAATACCAAAGAAGGAAGACGAATCGATAGAAAGGATCTTCAAATCCTCACTGTCAGATCCCTTAATTGACTCCATGCCCATGATCTTCGTGTTGGAAGCCGGCAACACTGTTCCACATTGTCTTTCACGAATGGTCTTATCCATTGAGTTTCTACTAGGACAGAACTTCACACTGTTGATACCCTCTTTCAACCCACACTGCTTCAAAGTGGTATCTTCAGTGAAGTTAGTAACATCACTGGTCAAATCCCAGTGTACAATGTTACCGTCGTAGCCTCCAGAGAACAAGTCTTGTCCGTTCCATTGCAAGCTCATAATTCTTCTTCCTTGATGGCCGTCCAATTCAGCAAAACTATTTTGCTTCCGTACATCCCATAATCGAACCACTCCATCCATGTGACCAGCTGCAAAAACATAATCATTGGTGGGAGACCATTTCATTTTGTTGGCAGAAAGATTCTGCTTATTGGCTTGGTTGATGACCTCATCAGGAACACTGAAACGAGGATTTCTAATGTCTAGCAACGACACCCCAAATTTTCCACAGATCCCAATGATATTGTCACTGTGGGTATTGGTATCGAAACTCCTCACTCCGTTGATGTTGGATATTACTAACGGCTTAGGTCTGATCTGCGATTCACAGCTCTTCATGTCCCAGTAAAACAAGTTGTTGTCGTAGATCGATAACAAGCGGTTGTTATTATGGAATCCAATTTCAGTGATGTTGGTGTGCTTATGCTTTAAAATAGATGAGCTTTGGTTGATGGACTTTAAGTGCTTACGATGGTTGAATCTCTTCACAATTTCAGCCGATTCCTCCTCATCTTCTTCCTTGTCAACTGGGGGTAGCGACACCAAATGAGCATATCCTTTATTATTCCCGGTTACAAGATACTTGGAGTTAGTGTTTGGAACCCATTTCATGGAGTGGATGTTGGGCAAGGAGATGGTGTTATGGTGAGTTAAGTAATTATTGATCAAATCCAACTCATATATAAATAAGTTACACTCTTTTTTAGCACTAGATACCGCCAATATCGCGTTATCAGTCTCATGGGAACTTATGGCTAAAGAGGTAAGGTTCTTGTCACTATCAGGAATCTTCCAGTAGTTGGACTTTATATGGAGACGGTTCAATGAGCACGACTTGTTGATAATTTCGGTATCCTTGGGATTGTTCTGATTTAGTAGCCAGCTCGAGTTGTTGTGTTGTTGGTAGAAGTCTTCATCACCAAGCTCCAATGAAGATTGACTGGCTATAGGAGACAAGGAAGTTTGGAACTTCTTAATGGCGTTTTGTCTAAACAACAACGTAGGTTCGTAGAAAGACATGGTTGATCTTAAAAACTTTCATACGTACTAGTCTCGTCTCTGGAATCTTCATCTTATATAAAGCTTCAACGTTATCTCTGGACGCCTGGCTGTTGGTTGTGAAAAAACCGTGCGAAATTACCTTCTTTGCTGGTTCCTTTTCCTAATTCGACATCCAGTGACGTTTTATTGGTGCGCGCACTCCCTTATCGTGGCTGGCTACGTACAAAAGCAGTTGCAACCATCGAATTGAGAACGGATGGCGCTGTAAAGGGTCGCCATCGATCGAGAGGTTCCCTATTGTGGAACAGCCATGGCCTAAGTAGTGAGTATCAAACTAATACAGAGAAGGCTAACCTTTTTTGAACAGCACTACTGTCTATATTGTGTTTACTATACAGTTATTTTCGTTTATATAGGGCCACTTTTTTTCATCTTAATTGCAATTAATTAGAATACAACTTATTAAATATTTATGTAAAAGGAATAGTACTTTACTTGGTAATTATAAAAACCGAGGTTTATAAAACCAGAGTGGATGGGCACTCTTAAATATGTTGCATTATGTTTTTCGTAGGATAGAAATATGTGAGTAATTAAGTTTGAGAATATTTAAGTTGCAAAATAAAACAATCTCTAATCAAAAAAAAACAAAAGGGGATTAGAAATCCCAAATTATTCGAGTAGAAAGGAAGGGGGTGGATTGTAAAATTTTGTCATTGTCACTTCTGTCAATTTCCCTCTCTGCATCAGCTTACTGTTCCTCACCACTCTTATCAGAATGGTATGGCTGAAAGAATGCATCGGACTATTAGGGATAAAGCTCGTACGATGCTTCATCATGCGTCGGTTCCGGAAAGTTTTTGGTCCGAGGCTATCCTAGCTGCTACCTATATCTATAATCGGCTTCCTACTCGTTTTTCAGACAATCGTTCTTCGCCATTTTTCAAGTGGCATGGCTTTAATGCTAATGTTAAAAATCTTAGAATCTTTGGCTGTGATGCCTACCCCATGATCCCACCTCTGTTTAGAGACGGGAAGTTTGCTCCCGTTTCTAAGAAGAGTATTATGATGGGCTACGATTCCGAAAGACTGTCCTATCGGCTCTTTGATCCGTCTGTCAACAAGATTATTACTGCTACACAAGTTCATTTTGACGAGAACAGCTTTCATTTTGTCACTTTGTCGAAAAATGATAGTCCTAGTGTTTCTCGCGCTCCCTTTCTTGCTGGAGGAGTCATTATTGGTGGTGTTTCTGGCGTTTCTGCTAATTCTTTTGTTCCCAGAACTCGTTTTTCAAGTAGCTCTTTCAGCTCATCCTCAGATTTGTCTGTTGATGCTCTGCACGACTTGTCGCGAGCTTCTCCTAATCGGAAAACCCGCCCTATTACACACCTACAGCTACTACACATAAAATTTCTCCGGACTTTGATCATCTTTTTCGCCAGCTGTTAGTTATACCACCATGAAACCTTTCGGCCCTTCTTATATAAAATGTCTGATTTTGTTTTGTTTTTTTAGTGTTGCAGCGTTGATAATAGCTGAATCCAGGAATAAACCTTACGATAATTGTGCACTGGCAATCTACTACCTATCACGAACTGGCGATTTATTACACCCATCTGAAGGCTCGATTGAAAGAGCTACTTTTATTGCAAAGGTACAGACAAAAACGAACAAAAATCAAAAATGTGACACGGAAGAAAGTGACATAAAGAAGGCAATTGATCAAGCTTTTAAGGAATTTCTGAGCTGGGGAATAGCCGGTGGCTGTATAGATTTCAGTAATATTGGTCTGTTTGTTTTAGAAGTCAAGATGATGCACCCAGGATTACGTTCATCTACCAAGTGGGACGATATAAACTGTTCGTGATAAGTGAACTGATTTACATATGGCTTAAATATGGCGATGTGTAATAACAGACCTATAATAATAATACAATCAACTTGTAAGCAATATCATACAATCAAATGGAAATGAATGAAGTAAATATATATTGAGAATAAAAAAAAAAAAAAAATGAAATCTCCACATAGAGATAAGTGGCTAGCAGCTTGTGAGAAAGAAATGCTGGCTCTCAGAGAAAACAAAACATTTGCTTTAACACCGTGTCCTCCTAATAGAAGAATTGAAGGATGCAGATGGGTGTTTGCTTTAAAATCTGATATTTTACAAAGCTAGATTAATAGCTCAAGGATTTACTCAGGTCGAAGGTATAGATTATGGAGAAACTTTTGCACCGGTTATTAGATATGAATCCATTAGGATATTCTTAGCTGTTGCTGCTATTCAAAACTTGGAAGTTCATCAGATGGACGTCACTACTGCCTTTCTCGATGGTGAATTAAATGAAGAGATCTATATGAGACAACCTGAAGGATATGTTGTCAAAGGTCAAGGAAATAAAGTTTTGAGACTTCAAAAATCTTTATATGGTTTAAAGCAAGCACCTCTCAAATTGAATGAAAAGATTCATGGTACATTAGTTAAGTTAGGCTTCTTAAGCAATGAATGTGAACACTGCTTATCACTCTTGGCTTAGCGGTTGCTCTCATCTTCTCTTGTAAATACATGGCTTCAATAACCATTCACCTTCGGGCTGGTTCTCTCTCCGCTTCAAAAACTCCTCTTTGTCCGACTCTTGCTCGATAAACTTCTTCTTTCTCTGCAACTTTGCGTTTCTTTCATTTATAATATCCTGCGGAGGTTTGAAAAACTCAAATCTTGTGAACATTTTGTTGTCGTTATCAGTTTTCTTATGAAAAAACCCACTCAACTTCAATGCGTCCACGAATTCAGCACCAATATCTTCAGGCTTCACTGGTTTCCCTTTACTATTGGTAGATTCGGTGAATCTTGACTTGATTTCGGCAATCCACAACTCTCCCCTTGGTGCCAAGATTCTATAGGCTTCATTTATGAAATCAAGGAAATTGGTTCCCATCAAGGCCAAACAAAATATAACTACTGAGCATGACTCATCTGGTAAAGGAACATTCTTTATATCTGCAACTGTGATTCTTTCGTTGTTCTTCTTTAAATCAAAACTGTGCACAGTAATGCCCAATTTACTGGGGCCCAGTTGTTGTCTGTGTCCTCTGTTTCCCTTAGAGAACTTACCACTCTTCTTTTGCTGCAAATTGTACTGTTTGGTGAACTGATTCACATCCAAGGCAAACTGGGCTTCTCCACATCCCATATCGGCAATAACTACTCTCTTGTCTGGGAGCCCTGGTAATCCTCCTGGAGCATTCACTTGTCGAGAAGAGCCTCGGGTCTTCACCTGATCTACGAATACGTTCACTGGGTTTTCAGGCCAGGACTGCACCTGGGACCGGAACCCTTGATGATATTCGTCGAATAATGAAGGTTGTTGTTTAATCAATGACAATGCATCTTCAGAACTGATTGTGTACAACTGCTCATTAATCCATCTGAATCTGGAACCGGATAACTTGGCCATCATTTTTTGTTGCAATGGAGTCAATTTAGAGGTAATTGGCAACGGGCTTTCAACTACTTCAGGTACAATCTCATCCTCGGTCGGTATCTCCTCGTGTTTTCTCTTCTTGGACGACCCATTTTCGGATTTCTTTACTGGTTTCTTTTCTTCAGTCTTCTTCTTCTCTTCAGTATCTTGTCTCTCATTGGCTTGCTCTAGTTTTTTGGCCTTCCTTTTATCTCTTTTTTCTTTCTTCTTGTCAACCCCGCCATCTTTGGCAACCTTCACTTGCTTGAGGTCCCAGCCATCTACCTGAAATAAAGCCATCGTACTGTTCTGTAGAGAAGTAGGCAGTTAGATTTGAAAAAAAGCCTATCTCATCGCTTATACTTTTTGTGCGAATGTTAAGGTGCACGGAAGTCTGAGTAACTTCCAAAATAAAAACGCGATTTCGTTTATTTACTTAATCGTCTCTTTCATTCACCAAGCTATGGGGGAAGAGCTGGGGTTTCGGTTTGATTTTGCCCCGGGAGAGAGTCATATTGCCCTACGACAGCATAACCGATGTTATTATGTTCCAGAGCTATTCCATAAATCTCCTAACTTTTGCCAACTCTGCCCATTATTCATCCGGGATGTGGCTAAATCCAAGTCTGTGCTCCTGATATACGGGGTTTTAGGTATACGGCACCATACTTCCGGGGTCATCATGATAAATAACCATCCAATAAAACATATCCAACTTGTGGGGAGAATCACTAGCATCATTTACCGTGAGTTCGACAGCAAATACGGTCCCAAGGTTGCCAAATTCTATTATGTGGACATTGACGACTGCTCCGATACGAGGCAACTGACAATTTCAGTGAGAATTACAGAGATTGACTTTCTTTCTGCTGGATTGACGATGGAGTCGTGTCTTGAAGATATCATACGAGTTAATGGGATCGTAACCCAAGGTGTTGACAGAGACCTCGAACTCAGATGTGCACTGGTTGAGAAAATTGGAACCAAGTACGACTTGGATGTAGAAGTCCGGGAGTGGACTAAACGTTTGGAGTTTAGACATTGGCATTTAGAACCCCCGTGGCTTTATGAGCCCCCTCAGTCAACGGTGAACTACAACTATGTCCCACCTCCCACACAGAATATTCCGTTAAATCAGCATCAACAGAACCTCAACCGGCTTAATTTGAATTTGGTTGATTCTGGAAAATTAATGGGGCTACAGCGGGATGATAGTATCATCCTCACCAAGGAAAGGAATAAGTCAAAGGCAGAGGTCATTGAGCTATTGAGTGATGACGAAGATTGTGTTATCATCGAGCCAGAATCTACCACCTCTACTTATCAACTACTATGACCCTCAATCTCCCAGTAGACATCTAGCTTATGCTTTCAGTTCTCTAGACAATAGCTCGGCTATTATATCCTTTTATCCAACATGGATCCTTCTGCATTATCACGGCTTCACACATTATATCGCATTACATCACCTTACTGAAATCACACAATTTGTAGGTCACCAATTTCAGCTACTGCAATTGCTATTGATCAATGTAGTCAACGACAAAAGTGCTTGATTGGAAGCCCAGTTATCTCTTAACGACTTCAAATGAGTATGGTTTCTTCAGAAATCATTTACCTTAGTCAGACGATATTTGCATCTGAATCTTCTACATGCAACTTTTTTCCATAATTTCCTCTTTTTTTTACAATATTCACAATTCTACTATTATTTACCTAAACACCAATCTTCCTTCCTACAATGTATACTTTAGCTAAATGCACCGACAGTTGCTTTTATCACCTATTGCAAACCCTATTACTGCTCGCCTGCGTCTTTATCTTATCTCTTTTTTTGCTGCCGTTTCTGTTCTCACATCTTCATTCTCAGTTTCTAAATTCGGACTAGCCCGATTTTCAACTTGCTTCTTTTCACCACAATATTCACCATCATGCCAGCTCATATAACGTGTCATATACTCGATACGTGCATAGGGAAACCTGCTGCTGGAGTCACTTGCTCTATTTACAGATTAGCTCCTTTGGTGCAAGATAAGGCTCAGGAATCAGCTTACGATTTAACCCCAGAACCTAAGCCATTCGCTATGGCCAAAACCGATGACGATGGAAGAATTAAAAACTGGGTCTTCAATCCTGACCTAGACAATGAGTCGAAAGCTGCAATTGGGATCAGTACCCAGTCCGGTGCCTGGGAGTCTTTGAAACCAGGAATCTATAAAATCAAGTTCTACACTGGGAAATACTTCGCTGAATTGGGGAATTCTAACACCAGAACCTTCTTCCCGTTCGTAGACATTCACTTCCAGATCGAAAACCCTCCTGACCACCACTACCATATCCCGTTGTTGCTAAGCAATCACAGCTACACCACCTACAGGGGCAGTTAACTTTTACATGCTTATATTATAGGTGTACGGGTGTAAGTTTATATTCATGTACCGAAAGTTCGTATGGGTGTATTTAATATACAATCTAGTAGAAGAAATGGGTATTGTTCTGAGAATGTTCATGAACCAACATCTCATTACATTTGAAGAAGTTAATTTCGTTCTTGATATGGATGAATTGTGACGATTCCGTCAAATTGTACTGAGTGACCGATTTGTTGTAACGTTTGTACATCTCTGGAGGGAATGTTTCATTAATGAAGATTTTATTGGAAAATCCAACCTTTTTACTTGCTGCCTTACTATCCTGCTTTTTCAAAATAGGTGATAATGTATCAGGAACGTTCACTTGAAGGGGAACATTTCTCAAGTATTCAAATTTCTTAATGCTAATCTCTAAACTATCAAAGTCTTGGAACTGACTTACATGTCTCAAATGCATAGGTGAATGTGTTCTGTCGATATCATTTAAATTTTGATAATGCTCAACCAATTCATCGTTACGAACTATGATCGTCTGTGTGTCATTATCACTATCAATGTCATCAACTTTAGTGATCCTCTTGGGTTGCTCTGCTGCTTTCAATTCTCCATCGTTATCAATGGTCCAAACCACCTCTTGTTGAAGGTAGCGAATATTGTCATCAATGTATAAATCATTGGAATTGGACCGGGAGAGTTGTTTATCATCCTGGGGTAAAGAATCTTGAGATTCTCCCACCAAATCTTTCTTTCTTTGGTCCTCGATTTGATCTCTTGTTAATTCATCATCGTTCAAGAATGGATCATTCATCGTCGATTTGGTTTTTTTACTACCCAACACTTCATGCAATTTAATTGGTGATTGTTCTTGATCGTTCAACTTGGCATCAAAATCATTGAGCACGTCTTCGAATAACGTATTATCAGTTGCAATGTCAGGTAATTCAGTCAAAGTGAAGTCTTCCAGCGTGAATAATAAACTTTTTCTGAAATTAATATCTGGCAAAGGTTTATTATCTGCTTCAGCCGCCACTTTTTCATTGAGTTTTGTGTTGGACTTCTTGCTCTTTAATCCAGAAAGTGAAAACACCTTCTTGGTCTTACCAAATCTACTAGTCTTTGGTCCAAGAGAGTCAGATGAAAGGAAAGGAGAAGTCATCTTTACTTTAGGAGATGGTGAAGTATCAACCGATTCCATATCTGACGCCATACTATTCTGCCTAGCCAGAGACATCACAGAGTTGGAGAATTGATCACCCCCATCATTATTTTCGTTCTTAAATATCTTCTTAAACATGCTCTTGAAATTATTTGTAGAAGTCGATCTAACAAACGAATTGCTCCTACCAAATTTCCTCAGGTCCATGCTAGAAGCAATGGAGGATTTATGGGCCAATACTGGAGAAGGAGGAGATGGCGGCGTGTTGTTATTCAAAGGTGATGGAGATAATAATTTGTTGGGAGATGAAACACTAGAAGACATTGACTTAACCGGAGAAGGAGGTAATGATTTGTCATTGTTCAACTGTTGATCAAGAATTGGAGGTGGATAAGCAAAATGAGTGACGGATTTTCCATCGTTAGGATCAACCTTATTACCGGCGTGGTCAAAGGCCGTTGATAACGGAGATCTTGGTACAGGTGATGGAGAGAGTAAGCCATTGATGGAACTATTTCTTCTGGAATTTGTACTGATCGAGGAGGTGGACCGCTCGGAGAGGTATCTAACCTTTTCTCCTACGATTTCTACATCACCCCTAGGTGGTACTGTTTGGCCATCTCCTATGAAGTTTTTAAATTGATCGTTGTTTTCGAAATCAAAGTATGCTCGTTGGGGTGTAGCTGGGTTGGAGGATTCATTGGGGCCATTGGTGACTATAGTGCTGCTGACGGAGTCCTCTGGTACAAGGAACTTGTCGGCTTTGATTGACAAGTTAGACTGCGATGTTTCCACAGGACTGTCGACGATAGTTGGTTCTGGGAAGTCAGGAGAACTGGGCTTAGACGAATCGGTGGTGCTAGACGTTGGATCAGACAGTGGGAGTGCTATGATAGTGGACTGGATTGAGCTAGACGTTGACTGTGGAAGTGCTATGATAGTGGACTGGATTGAGCCAGACGTTGACTGTGGAAGTGGCATGACAGTGGACTGGATGGAGCCATCACCAGTGGGGACGGGTTTAGGGCCAGAGTCGGATTCAGCTTCGTTTTTGTGTTGGGGAGGTGTCAAGTCAGACGAGGTGGTTGAAACTGTGAGTGACACTTCTGAATGTACGGTTGGGTGCTCCATAGGCTTCATTGTTGTCTTTTCGGGTAGCACCATATATTTTCCGGCAGTCTTCTCGGGTAAAATCATCGATTTAACTGCGGCCTTTTCAGGTAGTATCATTGATTTGACTGGAGCCCTTCCAGGAAGGATCGTTGATTTTATTGTAGTAGATTCAGTTAAAATGATTGATTCCACCAGAGGGGTGACTATCTCCTGCATTGTTGAAGAGGAATTGGGCAGGATCGGTTTCGCAGGATGAAGGTTTTTTCCCTGCAAAATTTCCGAGTTTGAAGTCGATTTGGCCGAATCCAGAAGGATTTTTACCTGAGGTGCGTTTTCTGCTGCTGGTGGTGCATTTTCTATTGTCTGACGCGCGTTTTCCATTGCCTGAGGTGCGTTGTCTACACACAATGTTAGAGGAGGTAATCTTTCCAGGGATGCTGCTGATGAAGTTTCAGGGGACGATTTTACAGATGAGATTTCAGGGGCAGACAATGCTGGCTTTATATGGGTCGATGATGGTGACTTTTCATGAAACGATGATAATGATTTGTTAGGGGATGAGATGGATTTTCTCTCAAGATCAGACGATCTGGCATCTTCAAATTCACACTCCTCTAAGGACATCTCTTCCGACGCCTCTTTCTCTGATGGCTCTTGGGGCGAGTCTATGCCTGATGGCTTTTGGAGGGCGACTGTCTCTGATGGCTCTTGGAGCGCAACTGTCTCTTTTGCTGCCTCCTCTGGGCCTGTGGCTGTACGATCATATTTTGCCAGAGACTGCACTATTGTTTCGTTGGCAATACTGGCGTCAGACGATTCGATCCGATCTATTGTAGCTGCCGAGTCAAGCGTAGGGATCGGCTCTTCATTCACCTTTGGCAAGAACGTTTCACTGTCGGTGAATTTGTCTTCTTCCGCGCCGTCTCCGTCATCACTCGAGGTGTTGATGGAGGTTTGCGGTGTATTGGTGGCCGACCGATTCAAGGTGTAGTTGGACAAACTGGAAGGGTTGGAGTCTGACAAATTGGTCAAGGACTTGTTTTTCACCGTGGGGGAAGCCGGTTGTAGAATCGAGGTTGGTTGTAAGGTATCATTATCGTAGGGGGCCATAACAAAGTCATGTTTCATTAAATTGTTGGTCTTGAACGACTCTTTGCGAGGGAATGTCTGCTGTTTGTTGGCAATAAGAATGTTGGTGGGAGTGTCGTTCTTCGTAGATCGTAAAGATTGCACCAAATCGGATTTTTTCATCTTGATAGACGCCAGACTGGGGGTTTTGGTCAAGTAGCCAGGGTTAGAGGTTATGGAGTTGGATCGGGACATGGAAGGATTTGGACTGGGGGGCATGGACGCCGTACTAGCTGGTTTGGAGGCGATGGGCGAGCTGCCTACATAAAAACCACCTGGTGCCACCGCAGGCGAAGTATTGGGGTTGGTTTTGATTTTATTGGGCCGGTTTCTCTTTGCTGGTGCTAGTCTGGGACGGAAAACCTCTCCATTGGGGAAGTAGTAAGTACCTTGGTCGGTTTTTCGAAACGTGCTGGGAGGAACAGAGTTCATGCAATTTAGAGACGTGGAGCTATTACTTTGTTTCCTTGTCTTTTTGGTAAACTTATCGTCCATGTGTATTAACCTGTCGGTAGATAAATCCCTTACGGCGGTAGTGTTGTGAGATTGAAACCCTGAATTCACCGTCGATAGCGAAGTCATCGAGTTTCTTCTAGAGCTGGGTGGGAAATTCTGCATTAGGTGTTCATGTAAAACGAATGACGGGTGAGATTAACGAATGAAGGTCTTTAAGAAAAGTTACGATTTGTCCAAAAGAAACAGAAAGTTGAGACAGAGGAAAGAAGGGAAAAAAAAATAAAATAAAATAAAAAAAAAAAAAAAATAAAAAGAAAACGACAACCAAAAAGAGATAACAATCGACCACACAATTATACATTTTGTGAGTCTAATTACAAGTCAAACCTCCGTGACAGGGCTGATTCGGACTGATGCTGGTGCCGGGCGCTGGCAGTATGCACTCGACTTTGTTCCTGGGAAATATGGCACGGTGATCCACATGGCCCCATTACCAGGGGGTAACTAGGGTTGTTGGCAAGGGAGAAAAAACACGTTTGACAACTAGATGATTCCCACCAAAACCAGGTCGTAGTCGCCCCAATCTGGCTGACAGACAGGCCGAGAAGTTAAAAATAGGTGCAGCAAAATAAGCTTCAGGGACACGATTTGATTCTGTTGGCTGGGAGGCGTGCGTCTACCGGCCAGTATAGTTTGCGGACGATTACCGCAAGAAGCCATTTGTTAGACACTTTGGGAACTTTCTGGTTGCTTACCTCCGACTAGGGCGTTAATGCTGCAACCAGCTATATAGTTACAGTGTTTTGGCTGCAACCAGCCATGGTTAGGGGGTGTGACCTAAAGGTGACATGATACGGGTGCAACGCTCCCCTGCAGCTGTTGCCGGCTCTAGCTGCAACTTGTACTCCGCGCGAGGCTGATCATATGGTGGGGATAAGGTTCTTCTATGGGAAGTGAGTACAGGGGAATTATACAATAACCTTTTTGACGTATGCATATCGCTTTTGCAATTCGTATTTGGAATATGTTCCAGAATTCGATACTCGGAATGGCTGAGAGGTGGCCGAGAGCTGTCCTAAGACCATTGAAAGTCCTCCGTGGTGAGTCTAGGAAATCCTCCGTAGATCCGTGGTGCTTCCACTGGTGATTGAATATAGATCCCCAGCTGTAAGCTGTAAACCATGTAGACAATGTGCTTCCCCTTTCCAAGCCCTCACTTCCCATCTTGCGCCTTTTCTAGCACCCTCTAGCACCAGCCATTTTGTGGATAAGGTGCTATTTACAAACTCATTTCTATTTCCTCCTTCCATCTCCTACTCCTTACGCCGTTATGCTATTAATTCTACTATTTCTTGTCGGGTTAGTCAACTCCATCATCATCAAATCGGTGCATCACATATCTCCAACCATTCGCTCGTATCACCCAACCCACACCCTGACTAACACTGCTGAAACCTCCGTGCCAACCAAACCCATTATAAGCCTCAAAATCAATTCCAAACACTCCTACATTCAGGACTTCTTCAATTCCATAAGCCCCTTTAAAATTGCCTCCACCGAAATTAAAACTACAATCAAAAACTACGAAGACTCCGTGGCCGATGAGAACAATCTCCATAAATTTCTTGACCTTTTAAAAATAGAAAATGAAAAAGATGACTTTGACGATATTCACAGTTCATACAAACAGTTTAGTAAGCCAAAATCCCAACCGAAAAAAGATGAACGCAAGCTTAACTTGGAAGAGTTCAAAAAGTACTTAAAGAATGAAAAAAATTTCCTGGATGAAGACCTTAAGTTTTTAGATAATAATTTGAATTATGGGTTTGACGAAATCGATGAAGAGCTACGCAAAATTGACGATAAAAAGAAAAATAATTCACCCAAGAATATCAAAATTGGAGGTGAAGTCGATAACGGTGCAAACAAGAGCAATTTGAACGTATGCTTGCTTGTGCTTATGATATTGGTACAACATATAACATAAAGACAGTTACTTTTTGTTTATAATATATCTCTTCGATAGTTTCTTTAGGTTTCCGTCTTTAATACATCCACATTGGTTGCTGATAACCTCCACATAATCAACATGGCTATCAGCTGGTAAGGGGCGAATTTGTTGCCTGTAAACTTGATTATTTGGTCGTGATATGGCTTCCAGTCTCGTTTACTGCTAGCCTTTTCAAACTTCCCTTTCTTTTTCATTAATTGTTTTATTTCCTCGTCGCCGTCGATTTCTTTCTTGTACTTCTTGATGGTTTCTGGACGCTTTTCAAAGTATCTTGATGTTCCCCTGGCGACCCCCAAGTCGTCTTCAGCAAACACATCCAACTCCTTTAGCGTGAACACCGAAAACATCTTTGCTGACCATACTCCAATTCCCTTCAATTTGACTAGTTCCTGTATGATACCATCGGTGCTGCTTTCCTTGTAGAACTTCAATTTGTTGAAGTTGAGTTCAGGATCCTCGAATTTCTCGCTGATGTCAACCACATATTTGACCTTCTGATTCGAAAGCCCGCAGCTTCTTAGTTGTTCTGTAGAAAATTCCAATGTCTCCTTGGCATTAGGCTTGCCAGGGAAAAGCAAATCAAACTTAGTCCTGATAGCTTTGGCTGCCATACCACTGATTTGCTGGCCTATAACACTAGAAATCAACGAATTCCAGTAAGAATTGATCACAGCCTTCTCATCGCTGCTTTTGTCAGCGTCCTTGTGACCCTTTCGGAACAGATCAAAGTTCCGGTACGTTATCACCGGATATAAACTAGAGTCTATGGAAATGATGTGTTTCACCCCTTGAACAAACTCCTCGTCATGAAAGTCAATAAATGTTTGCGGCAATGAGAAGTCAGCGGGTGGTTTAATATCCAGCAATAAGTCTTCTAGCAATGGTTTGGGTCCTGCCTTTTTCACCACCTTGACTTTAGTTTTGACGATTTTGGCCTTGCTTGTATCTATATTGCTCACCCCTGTCTCCGTTTCTACCTTGGTGACCTTACTTCTAGTGCTAGTTACCGTCTTGGTGACCTTAGTTGAGGCACGTCTTGTAATTGCCATTTTGAACGCGTTAACAATCGGGAAGCGTACCATACACAGCTATTATGTCAACAGCAGTGGAGAAGTTAGTTCTACAAATATGGATCGGACTATGAACAAGCTGAATGTAGGAACTAGAGATTAGTTCGTGGAGAACTGAAACTATGTAAAAGATCTATTGGCAAAAAAAAAAAAAAAAAGAAAAGAAGTCGCACTTCCGAATGGGGAAACGGCTTAATTAGTAATATGCAAAACACTGTTGTTGCAGCAATTTTTCAGCCTTTAAGTCAACCACTTCTATGCCCTCTAATAAGCCATTGTATACGCTATCGAGTGTGGTGTTTGATTCGAATGGTTTGACACCATTCAATGTTCCAATGGTTACATGTAGGTGCTTGTTATTGTAAGGGAGGTCTTGCTCCAAATCTACTTCCACAGCGATCAACTTATCCCTATTAATGACAACTCTTCGCAAAACCAAATCACAGTAGTAGTTGAACATCAGCTTCCCGTTTTTGTTCTTCACTTTCAGTTGCTGGAACAAATCTCCCAACGCAGCCCAGTTTAACTTACCCTTCTCATTGTTTTGCAATGAAGACAGGTGCGATAGGGTTACGTGGAATTCAGGTTGAACCAGCTTCGACTTCTTGAGCTCTTTCCAGGTATCGTTATCGCCAATGGTAGTTTCTAAAAGGCTGATGACTCTGTAGTGGTCGACTGCTATACCGTAGTACGAAACCTTTTTCTTCTTGGGAGTGGTGCTGAATGTTTTAGTAAAACTTGGTTGGTAGGTTAATGCAGTTTGAAACGCTTTTTCGAAGTCTTCGTCAGTAGGTTGTCTTTCAGTAGCAAAAAGGGTCAGATCTATATCTTTCAATTGATTGTAGATGATTTTGGCATTTTCCAAAGATGAGTTTTTGCCTATTTTGAGGTGGATTACATGGTCAAAATTGGAGTCTATTTCGTGGGTGACATCTAATGGTTGAAATCTTTGAATGAATCCCTTTACGATCAGTTTGGCTAATCCCTCGTCACTACTACTTTTGATGGACTGATGGTTGTCACCCCTTTTCACTATTCTGTCCATAGTTATATCGTAGAGCTTATCCGTTCCAAGGTCTTCAGGTACAAAACTCACCGCAACAAATTTCAAGTTGACTTGGGACGGAAGAAATTTCGATTTGAAGCCTGCCAAATCTTCAAGAATTTGCTTTCTCTCTCTGAACTGATGATTGTTTCTATCACAAAACACCAACTTGCAGTCACTTTTGGCAAGTGACTTCAACGTAGAATCTACGAATGCAGTCTTTCCTTTCTTTCCATTGGCGATGTTATCATTTTGTACATGGCCCCAATTAGGAAACAAATTCACCAACGTCTGAAAGGTTGTGGTTTTCCCACATCCCACGGTTGATATTGGTATGAGCACAAATTTATCCTCCAATTTCAACCCCTCTAAACTGTTTATGAGTTTCTCTTGATCATCATTGATTTTGATGAGTTCAATTCCATTCAATTCATTCAAACCCAATGAATTCAAAAACAACTTTCGCACCTTGATAATGCCAAATCCGTTGTTGTAATCATCTTTCATTTCTGGATGTTCATAGAAGAGCCTTTCTATGAAATTCACATATTGGTTGGTGATGAATGAATGCTTCTTTATTCTAAGTGATGACTTATCATTCGTCTTGATATACGCTTTAGTGACTTCCCTGAATTGACGATACAACAAATAAGGCTCCTCAAACTTGTACTTGAAGAAGAAATCTTTGTTCTCACTATTTTTTGTTCTTACAACAAACCCTTCAACTTCCTTATCTTTATAGGTCCCCGTCTTGCTACACTCCTCAAGGAAATCCCATAGCTTTCCAAATCCTGTTATGCCGAAACTATGAACTTTTTTGAACCCCCATTCTTCAGCAAATTCATCGACCTTGGCCATAGGATAGGTGTTGAATTCGATGGTATTGAAGTTCAATCCATGCAAATACAACCCGGAGTCCTCTTTGTTATATTCCAAGACATGCTCTTCGAACGCATCGTCGCACAACTCACAAACAGCCGTTAAGTTGTTAGAATACAAATACTTGGCCAAGTCTTTGGCCGACTTGTTTTTGGCCTTCAATTGTTCTTCCAACTCTCGTTCTCCTTGAAGAGCATGGTTTCTCTCTAATTCTTCTCTAGCACCTGTTGAATGCTTGGAACAAACTATCAAGTTATCATTTTCGTCACCAGCTATGAAGATTATGCATCCGTTCTCCTTCAATGTCAAGTTGAACGAGTGATTCTCCAATCTTTTCAAGTTCTCTAGCTTAGTGAGCCCAACCTCGTTGACGTTGAAGAATTTATCGTAACCTCGTACCATGATACGGTTGTTTGCTGGGTTGATGAACAATCCTCTGGCATTGCACGGTAAAACTATCGACGACTTTCCGTAGTCCCATTCATTGAACTTCCAGCTTACAATGTCCTGGTGAGATGAGGTTGTCAAATTGGTTCTGAAAGACCTTCCCTTCTTAACCCTACGACTTGTCTCCAAGCTGGCCACTAAGGATTCCAAATCATCTTTGGTATCAATCTTAACTGGCAATGGCTCACACATGATGGTGGAGGAATAAAATGCTGCCAAAAAAATTAGGTACGGAACCGTTTCTTTATTTATACAAATTTTGCAAAGACGTGTTCGGCTCAAAATATGGGATATACGCAAAAAAACGAATTCGGGTCAAAACATTAGTCACAGTAGTGATCATTGCGATTGGTGCTGCTCTATATATATTTACATGAGTCATAAGGTGGATATCGAAGAAGCGGATGTGGCGGTGTTGAACCAAAACATTGTGCAGTCCAAGGAGTTGTTTGACACCATTTCCAAGTCGTTGACACAAATCAGCAAGAGGTCGTCCAATGCATCTACGAAAATCAAGCCGATATTACGGGATGTCAACAAATTGACCTACAACAAACAACAGATTGAGCAAGGATTGGGGTTGTTGAATGAGGTGAGTAATTACGCCGCAAGTATTTCCAAGTATGAGTCCATCTTGAACAATTCCATTGACATCATTGGGTGTAAGAAGTTTCTTGATACGTTGATCAAATCGAAATTGCTATTGAAAGAGATGAAACTGAAGATTAGAAATTTCCGGGGGATTATAATCAATTTTGACAATTGCATAGAAAAATCTCAGATCAACCTTGTCAACTATTTTAAGAAGATTTTGGCCAAGTTGAATATTATGAATTTTGAAAATTCGTTTAAAATCAATCAAGATATCTATTTGATTCTTAAGTTTTTCTATGGCAATACTCATAAAGATTCCAGTGATATGAACAACACCAAATTGATTGAAAGTAGCTTGATCCGTTCGTTATCGCAGCAATTGTTAATTATCGTGAAGCCACTAGAGAAGGATTGCAGACCTGTGCAACGCATGAATAACGTCCCATACGAAAGAGGAACAAACGGTATCAATAAATTCACTGACGAGAGTATCAAATCAGTGAAAATCGTGTCTAGGATCTTGCAAGAAATTAACACCAATGCTGACGGATTAATTGATCAGGACTTGATATTAAAAGAGTCAGTAAAGGATCTCATTAATGGAGAATACAGTAATTTGCTTCTAAACAACTATGCTTCCAATAACGAAGATTTGTTGGGATTGGAGATTGTTGAAAACATCCTTAACTTTGAAAAAGCATTGAACATCAGCAATTTGGATAGTAGACAGTTTCCCAAATTCAAGGAAACCACCGAGAGATTCATCAACAACCAGAAAGCTATATTCAAAAATGTTGTCAGTGGCATTGAATCTAGAATTATCGGTGTCGATAAGTTGAATGACAAGAACATCCCCGAATTGATTGTGGAGTCGATTTCCAAGATCAGACGGATAAGCGAATACAAAGTGTCATTACTACGGTTAATTCGCACCGAAAAGCTTGGGTCATGGCTTAACTGTAAACCGCCATTACGGTTCATTGGGGTTTATACATCGGTTATCCCTATCACACTCGAGTCGGGCATTGACGAAAACAGTGCTGAATTTTTACTTTCAAGTTATCTCAGTGACTTAATCGATGCCATTATGATTAATCTTGAGATCAACATCAAAAACGATAATCATAGCCAGGGCCCTAATAATTTGAACAACCTTAAAAAATCTACGCAGGGATATTACTTAATTAAGAATTTGATTTTGATCGAAACAATTGTAAATCGGTCGCAGCAGTTGTTTGCAAGCTTAGGAAATATCGGAATTGAACGAATTAATAAATTGAAAAACCGGTTTTTGAAATTATTTTTAGACGATTGGAATTACGCGTCGTACATTATTATTCGGGATATGACAGCCATAACCACAACCAATGTCATGCAGCAGCAACAGGGAAATAGCCATGGTGCATTGAGTAATAAAGAGAAAGAACAAATTAAAGACCTATTTAAGAACTTCAACGAATCATTCGAAGAAGCGTTAAAGAATTATGAAAAGTTCAATATCAACGATGCCAATCTACGAAATTATTTGAAGAATGAAATCAAGAAATTGATCCTCAACGCATACTTCAAATTGTATGACAAATACGGCAAGGGCGATTTCACCAAGAATAAGTCAAAGTATGTTAAATACGACAAGAACCAATTCGAGTCATTATTGAACCAAAAACTTTAAACTTTGAACTTCTGTTGACAACACAATGCAGATTCAATATAAGTAGTCTAGAAAATATCCGTGTAGCTGATCAACACCCGAGAAATCAGGAGAAATAGGTAAGAAACCCGAAACCCAAAACTGGAAAAGCGAATAGACGTCAGAAGCACCCAAATCCAGATAATGTCGGGATTGTAGGCAAAAACCGTTTTTGGGTAATAACTCCATCGCCTAAAACTAGTAATCTTGCGTCCACGTCATAAGAAAAAAAAGGGGACTTTGACAATCGAAAAAAATAATAGAAAGGAAAAAAAAAAAAAAGGACTTGGCGCCAGTTATCTGTTTAAGTAAACACTAAGCCTTCTTAGAAGATATCGGAAATAACACAAATATCGCAGAGGAAAAAATGACCGTCGCTGTTTGAAAAGTACACATTGGCAATCTTGGCAAATCGTAGTCATATATGTTAAAATATAAGGTTTCCAAGCCACTTTTGACAGTAGCTGAAATATAAAACTCAAAAGTCGGAACCTTTTGGGTTTACAAGGCCCAAATAAGGATTGCCCATTATAAGCCATATTCGTTCAAATCCCGAAGTGTAAACTGTAACATGTAGAATCTGAATCCATTATCTTTTTTCTACTTTCGAAATATTGTTGTGTAATTTTTTATTTCTTTGAAGGGTATTTTTTGCCCGGATCTCACGCGGGAGTCATTTAGACATGTATAGAGTACGCAAAAGATGTGCAGTATGAAACAAGGCAGAAAATGAAGGGTAAGAAAAAAAAAAAAATGAATAAAAAATAAATACAAAGTTGAATGCCGAAAGTGTTGGGATAAGCCCACATCAAAATTGTCGGATCGGAGTTAGTTGTGATTCCCGAACTTTGCTGGGGGCAGACCGGGCTGATTTTTATACTTTAATCACAAAAAAGTATGACTGTTGATGTGGTCGATGTTGCATGCTTCTAAATATAAAGCTCTTTCACACAAGTAAACAAAAACATCACCACCACTCAAAACCCTATCCTTTTTATTTAATATCGCCCAGGTGTTATAAGAAGAATAAGAAAAAAACTGTCAAAAAAAGCTTGGCATTCTGTCATCCACACGCGAGTTGGCGCTATATACAGGCTGACGGTTCTCTGACAAAAAAAATAATTAGCAAAAAATAAAAAAGCCCCCCGAAACTAGAAACCTTCAAATTCGAGGAGATTGATGCCAAGCTGTCACCGAGGCAAGGCGGAGATTGTGTTCATTAAGCTGAAATGAGCAGAAATTTTTTCTTGCAATTTTACATTCTTGCAAGGTAGGGAGCTACGTCAAAGTATTAACTTTAAAATAGACAGCGGCAAATATCCTTCTACTCTGCCTGAAATGTGACCACAAGAGAACCGATGAGACCATATCCCGTAACCATAGACAACCGAAAAAAAAGTCACCTAATGCTGAAGGTCTTTTTTTTTCCTATTACATTTACGCCGACCACCGAGGGTGACATGCCCGGAACTCGGTGTTCTTGCATGCAGAACAGAAAATATTTTCTCAAGTTACGAGATCTTTGACCCTTGGCATATTCAATCAAAAAAATGCTGGATTCCCACACGCTGCACTATAGGGGCAATGATTGTAATTAAATTCACGAGGGGACCCGCCTATGCAGTCATATGTCCTCATTAGCTGCCGGGTCTCACCTCGGTGTCAAAGTAAAACAATAAATCGTCGCTTTAGGTATTAGCACTGACCGATGTGAATCATGCTGGAATCGACGTTTTTTTCCGGTCTATTGTTCAGACGAAATTAGTTATCACATCCCCACCTCAGAAGTTTCATGACAGAATCGCTCGAAAATTGCTGTCAATCGGTTTTCTCATCCTCCGGTGGGTTTCGCCTTTTTTATTATTTGCTCGTTTCTTTTTTTTTCTTCTGTTGCTTTTACTTAGACTATTTTTTTTGGCATTTTTTCTTGCCAAATTAATAATTATTTTCTGGTCAGATGATGACTCTCAGATTATTTTTTGGAGCTTTTTGTTCTTTATGTTCGGGGATTATTATTTTTTTTTTTTTTTATGGTTCGGTTCTGACAAATTAGTATCTACAAAAAAAAGTTTGAAGTGGTTTTAAACTTTTTAACTTTTTTGATTTGCTTTTTTCTTGTCTTTATCTATATATACTCTCGTCTGCCACTTAAAATTAATTTTTGAATTTCCCAATTCTTCCAAACTCTTTTTCTTCAGCAATGTCAAAGAATATAAGCCTACCCTCTATTTCAAATATACTCCTTAATAATGACTTAATACCCCCATCCGGCCAAGCGAAATATCAGTCCCCAGCTTCCCTCTCATCATACTCGTACTCTGCCAAGTACACTTCACCATCCTTACCACGCCAACCACATTACTCGTATGATTACTTCAGACAACATCCTCACTCACAAGGCTCAAACGCCACTACACCAACAGGTCATATCATTGCCAGACCACCACCACCACCGATGATGAACAACTACATCCAACAACACATTCATTCACCTGGCCACTACAGCAACGGCACTCCTTTGATCACCACCAACATGAACAATGTTACTATGATCAATGGCCAGGGTTACAATTTCCCTCCATCACCATGTTCTGTGTCTTCTACCCCAAGACAAAGCACCAGTTTATCACCACAACTATCAAACAAATCAATGGATGACAGCCACTTGTCACACCAACATTTGCTTAATGCTCATCATGGAATCAGCAAACAGCGTAAAACTAGAAACAACTTACCTAAAGAAACTACATACATTTTATTGAAATGGTTAAACGAACACTTGAATCATCCTTACCCTAATTCATTCGAAAAGAATCAGTTGATGATTTCAACCGGCTTAAATCAACAACAATTGAGTAACTGGTTTATAAACGCCAGAAGAAGAAAAATCAAGGTTTTGAAACAGCAGCAAAACTTGAATCTTAGCGATGATGAATAACTTATTTAATGGGCAGGAAATGATTTATGATACAAATGTGTATATAATAATGTAAGATACATCCAACACTGAAACAACAGTCTTTGTAGATGTGAAATTAGAACGCGGTGTCTGCCCTTTTGTGGGTGGCATATTAATCGCAGGCGGCGGGTTTTTGTACATCCGGCGAAAGAAAAAAATTAAAATCCCCAAACTGGGAATCGTAAGTGCATCCGTTTTCGATGGGTGCGCTGGTATCGCAGACGACTACCAGGAAAGTCATGTTCTTCGTTAGCGGGTGCCTACAATGCCCTAAGGATTGCTTCCTAGATTGTATTATCAGCTGCAACCCAGTGACTGAAAGGATGATCTGGGTGTTTGTCACAGTAGCCATTGTGTACTCCGCTACGGTGGTATGACACACTTGGCTTTGATATGAAATGTCTCTTTTCGCACGACCCCGATATTATATTGTCGATTGCTGAGGTTTGCAGTCCTGGGAATAATTTTTTCTCGCCTTTCCCGCATAATTATTTTTTTGCAGAATAAGGTTAGTAGTGCATAAAGCATACAAAGATTTTGACGTTCATTCCCCGATAACAA
Source organism: Isabelozyma rhagii (assembly GCA_003708185.3). Lineage (NCBI taxonomy): Eukaryota > Fungi > Ascomycota > Pichiomycetes > Serinales > Metschnikowiaceae > Isabelozyma > Isabelozyma rhagii. The sequence continues at coordinate 265,296 of PPNO03000017.1, forward strand.
GATGGCAAGTCACAGGCAAAAGCAGAAGAAGGGGGAGAGGCGAGGATCTCGTAAGCGAAAAGAGATGGGGGAAGCTGGGGCAGGATTTTGATGACTGGCTATGTCTACGCCTCGTCATCTGTCAAAACAGTCGTTGACACATTGGCGTTCTCGTCCCGGTGATCAGCCAAGCCAAGTAATCCCGATTTATGGCCGTTATGGCCGTCGCGAGGTTGGCACAACAAAATCATCTTAGGTCCGCTGCCCTCGGAATGCGATGGCAGTTTCGAGGGTAGCCGTCACTCCGCTGCGCTGCAATGCAAAGGGCAAACCTCTCTATATAATCGAACAATCCCTTGCTGATTATTATTTTACACATGAGATTGCCAATCCATTACTAATGCTTGACGTATCTTGTAGAGTATCGTTCTTTTTTGTTTTGTGGTCCATTACGATAACGTCCTTTGCTAGCGCCTAGTAGTGCCGCTCACAAATTGTTCAACTACATTCTTCAACCAAGACACATAACTCTAAAGCCAGACATATGGGTCGATTATTATGGCACGAGGGGCATGGGGGTTGACGAGTATTCGCTGTCATACGCGGCATCTTGGCATTATCACTGCCAAGCAAGCAGAGCGCTTACCTAATATTTAAGCTTTGAGTGGGTATTTGAAACAATACGGTGAGAATTAACGTAAATGTAACACTTCCCCTCATATTTTTTAACTTTCAATTTACGAACATCCATACACCTGATAATTTGACATTGACACATTTCTGTACAAGATTTTATGTTGTCATAGTTGATTTTTTTTTTTTTCTTTTTTTTTGATTTTTAGTCAATTATGTTGGTCACACCTTCGGACGCGTTGATCACCATTCTGGATAACATCCTTAACCAGATCAATGACTTGAACAAGATAGAATATAACAAGAAGGGGAGAAAGTATAAGTTTGTCAACAACAATTTCCAAAGAATACGAGAAGAAGATAAACATTTGATTATTTACCCACAGTGTGCTAGTGATAATTTAGCACTTATTTCGGCGTATTCAATTCTTCAGAGCATCAACAATGGGCAGATCCTAGACGATTTTCCCGATTTTTGTTTATGTATTGTCGGGGTTGCCCAATTAATCGAAGCCAACCATTGGTATGAAGAAGAGAATTCCTCGGTGATCAACTACACCCAATCCAATTTTGAGTATACTGCTGAATTGAAAGAAAATGCCCTCAAATTCCATGAGGGATTTACCGACGAGCACTTCAACATGGGAGCTAATCTCTTGATTTGTTCCAAACTTAATTTTTTGCATACTGACCATCATATTGGCACCAAGTTGGAAGGTTATTACATGAAATACTATATCAACAAGTATTTTGGCGCCGACGCATTGAACTCGGTAGACATTTTAATTGCATTGAAGTCGTTTGTTCACTGGGCTAATATTAAGGGTATATTGTATAAACTAGAGGTACCAAATCTTAGCATTTCAGACGAGTTGAAGGAGAAATTTGATTCGTTCCCTGATCCGGTCCCAGACCTTAAAGTTAACGTGTATGAGCGGTTCCCCAGTGGTACTTCTAAGTATTCATTGATTCGAAAGTCAATTGATAATTTGGCAGATTTCAAATACTCGACATTGATCCCATTCCCTTCTGGTGAAAACTATGATTTGAATTGGTTGTATGGCTTATGCCATGATATCGAGACAAATCCTATAAAGTATCATTTGCGTTCTTCGGTGAAAGGCTTATGTGCTGATGCTGTCAATCTCAACGAATTGAATAGTAAACGCAGCGGGCAGATTGCTAGTTTGTTGAATTTAATTAGTCTTGTGATTAACATTTTCAGCGACACCGGAAGCGAGTACTTGTTGCAGAACTCGAAGATTCCGAAATTTAGTGATACTGTTATTGAGAGTAACCGGGAGTACTATGATCAGCTCATGAAAATTAACGACAAAATTGAAGACTACGAGGAAAAAGGTTGGAATGCCGATGATATTACATTACGATTAGCTACCAAATCATATAGATCATTGTTTGATGAAGTTATGGAAATGAGAACCATCTATAGCGATGATTATGAGTAGCGGCCGAGGCTATGAAATGAGAGTCATCTAGAGTGATGATTATTAGAAGCAGCCAATTTTATGAATAGAGAGCTGTTGGTTTATTAAAACCATGGGAGTTTTGTGTTGATTTCCCATATGATGTCACCTTTACGCAACTTTTCATCCTCCTTTCCGTCCATCATTAATATGGCACTTCTAGAGCCATTTTCCTGGTCCCTGATAGCATTCCACTCGTTGACCACGTAAGACACCAACTCGGGAGTGGTTTCTGATTGCCAGAGAGCGATTTTGGTCAAGTCATTAGACTTCAAGCCCCCAAACAAGTTCTTTTGCTCAACGTACTTTTTACATAAATTCATCAAGATCTTTTCGTACTTAAGCAACTCGTACTTTATATCATCGACGAATAAGTTGATGATGGTGATGTAATTCTCTTGTTGATTTGATTTGGAGTTTATTGTCCATTCGTGGGTCCAGGCTACAAATCCAATCATAGCACCATTATCATCTTCAAGCTTCAAACCAAACACTTCTGGGCGGATGGTTTCGAACTTGGCTCTGATGTCGTCATAGCTATCGTTGGTATAGTCGATCTTGGGCTCACAATGGTAGAAGGTATGGTGACTGATGTACTTTGACCGTAAATGGAACCAGTCTACGTAGTCTGCACTCGGGTTAATGCTGACCCGGCCACAGCCATCTTTGGCTACGAGTTGCGAGAGCTTTTGCTCTTGGTACTGGTTGAACGCCTTGTAGACGGGCTCGAATTGGTGGTACTTAATGGGCACCACTTTCGCCAGCAATTCACTGACGTATTTTTCGTAGTTTTCTCCTCCTTCGTCGATAGTTAATGGCACGTAGGTGACGGGTATGCCGAAGGATTTGAACCCGTTTCTGGTGTAGTACTCGCCGACTTCAGAGTATAAGAACATGAACCCATGTTTGCCAATGAACTCGTTTCTGGCCCGTTCCACGAGCATATCTAGCATGATACGGGCGTAACCGTTGCCTCGATACTGAGGGTAGGTGAAAACCCCACCAATGCAGCCGCTGGTGATGTCGTGTTTGACAACTTTCCCGTCTTCAAGAGCAAACTTCCAGCCAGGTCTCACCATCAACTCGATGGAGCAAAACAACGTCTTCGGGTCGTCGGTGCGATGGAATCCAAACACGTATAAGCGATTGCCGTCACCATTGGCGATTTTACTCTTTCCTAAGGTCCATTCTCTCAACACGTACTGTTCGTTGGTAAGCACGCCTTTCCACGAGTGTGAGTTCTGTAACCGAGTGAAGTTTATGATGTCGGCGTCTTCGAACAACGTCAATGAGTATTCGGAGTTAACTGTCATGATAATGGTAAAGGGAGAGAGAGAGAGAGAGAGAGAGAGAGAGAGAGAGAGAGGACTTTAACTGGAGCCGATGATGTTGGTTATATATAGCCGTCACCATCGCGCCAAAATAGGAAAATTACCCGCAATCGACACCCTTCGATAGCCGTTCTCGTGGTTAAAAGCGTTCTCCTGCCGTTAACGGTGCAGCATCGAAAATGTGTCACGACCACTGTTGTGGAGAGCAGGAGGAGGAGAGGAGAGGGAAGGGGAGAGACAAGGGAAGGACAGGAAGGGGAGGGACGGATGAAGAGGAGATGGTGAAGGAATGGCAATTGTTACCTGGTTTGCACCCATGGTTGGAAGCAGGAATATAACCGACATCGTGGGCAGGGCATTTGGAGCCATTTGAAGGGTAGGCAGCGGTGAAATGTAACGTTGTAGACACAGAGGTGCAGCTGCAAAAGAGAGAAGAAGATAGAGAAGGTGAGGCAGTTGAATGCTAGACCTATTCGAGGAAGAGACCAGATTACATAGATTACACCGAGATCTGTGAAGGTTGTCTCATTAAGAGAGATGTCATCTACATATCGTGTAGTTAGGCTATGTCGACGAACATATAGACGCAGTAGTAGTGGATAATGTCCAATGATTTGGCTGTAGGACTTTAATGGGGCGCTGGCCGGTCCACTTTGGCGATCAAACGGGCCCTTTGTCGCACTGTTTTCGGCACATTCAGTCCAAAGTGTTGTACCTTGTCGGCCGATTCGGCCCAAAGTGTCGCACAGTTGTCCACCCATTCCATCCAACTTCCGCACTGTTTCAGCCCATTCAACCCCTCTCTCGCACCTTCTCGGCCCATTCTGTCACGGCATTTTACTGTCGCTTACGCTGCTTACGCTACTTTCGCAGCTGCAGATCTAATTTTATCTTCTCATCTCACTCTTCACACAACTCACTCCACATGAGACTCACAGCTACACTCATTGATGGGGCCCCGACGGTCATAAACCCCCTTGGACAGTACACCATCCAGCTACGGAACCTCAAGATCCCTTACATCGAGAATCTAGGCATTCTCCAGGACAAATTCGAAGTCATCGACCTAACAGGCAACGAATTGACCGAATTGGCAACAATCCCCCCATTTTCCCGCAAACTAACGGCGTTACTTGTCGCCAACAACAACATAGCATCCATTGGGGAGCTCGCGGACTTGCCCAATCTCTCCACCATCGTTCTAACCAACAATCGCATTGCCAGCTTCAGTGACATCGTGAGCCTAAGGCTGGTGCCCAGTTTAACGAATTTGTCGTTAGTGAACAACCCCGTGACGGGCCAGGAACATTACCGGTTGTTTGTAATATGGCTTCTCCCGTCACTCAAGGTGTTGGACTTTCAGAAGGTGAAACAGGCAGAGCGTCTGCTAGCAGGTGAGAAGTTTGGGGCCTCTTTCGCTGAGAGCTCTGACTTGGCTAAAGGTCTACTTAGTTCAGCAGCTTTACAGCCTAAGAAACTCTCGCACGAAGAACGCATAGCGTTGATGAAGAAATTGGAAACTGCCAATAGTATTGATGAGATTGAAGCTATCGAACAGGCGCTAAAGCAGTGATCTGACTGTTGTCCGGCAATAAACTTGGTCTTATATGCACTGGCCTTCTATTCTGGCGTATGTTCTGGTAAGATATGGCTCAGGCCCGTGGTCTTCCCACACCGGGCCTCTTTCTGGCGTTATCTATACACCAGGCGGTCTTCCTTGTTTCTTCCTGGCCCTTCACTGGCTGTTCTTCTCGCTCGGACCACTGCCAGTCGACCTACCACCACTTCTTCCCTTTATCTCCCTCCATTTCCTTCTACACCCAATCCCTACCCCCAATCTCCCCTCCATTTCTCACTATTTTGTACCTCCACCCAGTTCATAGGCTTAGCAATTTTTTTCATCCTCAGACTTCTGTAGTTTTTCACCGATCTCGAATCTCAACCGCACTTGCTCTATCTCTCATCTTTCTTCTTCGTTTCCTCTTCTTTCTTCTCACACCTACACAGCCTATGGCACCATGTCGCTCAATAGACCCCGGCGTAAAGCGACCATCAACAAATCATACAACGACACCCTCGATGAGTCTGTGTTTGAGGAAATCGACGCCAAACCGGCGCTGCTTCGAAGCAACACGTCGCTGACGGGCCCGAGAAGGAAAACCTCGTCCGCCAACTCGCTGAAACGGGCCTCCGTCATCGACCTCCTGGCCAAAGACAAGAAGCTTCTACCCTACAACTGGCAGCCAGCACCCGCTGGCCCTCAGGAATTCTTCTCGTTCCATTTGGACTTGGAAGACGCCTACGTCGACCCCAGCAACCACACGCTCTACTGCCCGAACCAGGCCATTATCCCGCTGAACGCTGCCCGACCCAAGCAACGGGGGGCCAAGGAGGTGTTTCTGCTCCGCAAGGGTGACTTTCTCTATATGGTTTGCGAGCCGCCAGGCGAACCCTACTACATCGGCCGCATTATGGGCTTCAAGCGCAAGCACAGGGACCAGAGCCCGAGCGACAGCCAGAGCCTGTCCCAGACCCAGAACAGCACCCACAGCCAGTCCCTGGCCTCCTACCGGCCCGCTAGCGAGTACGTGTTCCAGATCCAGTGGTTCTACCGGCCCCGAGACATCTCCAAATCTACGTCGGACTCCCGGCTCTTGTACGCATCCATGCACACCGACACATGCCCGCTCCAGAGCTTCCGGGGGTTGGCCACGGTCAAGCACAAGCAGCAGGTGGAACAAGAGTATAGCCAGGCTCAGCAGTCTACAGCAGCAGCGGCCACATCAGGGCCCAAAAGCACCAAAAAACCCGGCAATTCCCCGTCCAACATAACCCCCCTCGAGGCCTACAGCCAGGACCCAAACTGCTTCTATTTCGACAAGTTGTTCGACCGGTACATGATCAAGTTCTACGACATTATCCCTACGGCTTCGCTCTTGCCATATCTTGCCAACCTGTCCAACAACAGCACCAACTTCATCACCGCGCTCCACAAGCGGTTTGAGTTCGTGTTCATGGAGGCCCAGCGCACGAAAGCGTTCATGAGCAGCTTTGCGTCGACGGAATCGTGCCACTGCGAGGAATGCGGCCAGTGGTGCTCTTCGGCCGACTCCGTCAACTGTGCCAGCTGCCACAAGTACTTCCACATGTTGTGCTTGAATCCGCCGCTCATGAAGAAGCCCAGCCGGGGGTTCAGCTGGTCCTGTGCTCCTTGCAACAAGAAGCACGAGATGGAGTACCAGAGCAAGCGACTTTTGATGCTTTCGAGCGATAACAAGTCGTCAAACGAGAAGGAGCTCGAGGCAGCAGCCGTAGATGGGCCCGAGAGCGAAGCAGAGACAGTCGACAGGTCCGAAAGCGCAGGCCCACCTCTGACCAGCTCTCTTTCCAGCACCCTGGCCAGCGCACTCGCAAGCGCATCAGACTCCGACTCGACCGACGTCCGACTCCTTCCAAAGTACGAGATCGTGGCCACAGAGTTCCTCCGCAAGGACTCTGGTAACTCCCTCGAACAAAGAAGACTACAGGAAGAATGGAACATGCGGTACCTCGGAATGCACTCGCGACTCGAAGACGGCGTCGATATCGACGACCGGTCGCCGTATCCAAGGGCCTCGACCCGCTTGGGTCCGAAGCACCAGGCCACAAACATCCCCGAGTACGAAAACCACCCCATAGTGTACTACGACACCGAGCCCAGCACCAACTTGGCCCGGAAAAAGCCCTCAAAGAAGAAGAAGGTGGACGAGGACCTTAAAGTAGTGAAGTTGCCGCTTCCGAAGCAGTTTGTAGACGTTCCGCCAAAGGAGTTCCCGCAGTGGTTGCAGCCCCGGCCCAAGGGCTACATCGAGCGAGGGGTCGACGACGGAGAAGGCATTACGGCCACTCTTCTATGGAAACCTACGGGAACAGAAGCGGATCTCGATGCCTACGTGCAAAAATGTGGGCCCATCGCTGAAAAACTCAATCTTCTTCCTACCTCGCCCAATTTCATGGATGCAATCTTGAGCCGATTCCATGCCTGCGGCGGAGACAGCGACGAAGCATTCAAAGAAAGCTGCAAGCTCACGCGGGATATTCTCAAGGAGCCTACGTTCTCCAAGCAGGAAGTTGAGCGGTTTGAAGCCGGGGTGCGCAAGTACGGCAGTGAGTTGTATCCGACCTTCAAAGAGGTCCGGACCCAGTCATGTGCTATGGTGGTGCGGTTCTACTATCTCTGGAAAAAGACCCCGAACGGGCGGTTGATCTGGGGCAACTTCGGTGGCCGCCAGCACAAGAAGCTCCAGAATGTAACCACAGTAAAGGCTGAAGATGCTACAACGGCGCAGGGTGATTCTAAAATGGCCCAAGTGCAGCCTAACGGTACTGAAAAGGTACTGGAAGGCCTCAACGATGGCAAGGTAGACCCAAAGAACGTCGATGCCTCTGCCAAAAGGCAACACATTCTCGTGGACCCCAACGACGATTCGGCCTACGAATCGTCCAAAATCGCTGCCTCAGCCAAAGTCTTTGGCTGCAAACACTGCCACACGCTCCAGTCAACGCAGTGGTTTCGGGTCTCCGGCTACGACGCCAAAACAAAGCTCGATGTCTCTAAAGAAGACAAGGACTTTGCAGACTGCGATGCCATTGGCTTGTGCCTCCGATGTGCCCGGCTTTGGCGTCGGTATGCGGTGGTGTGGGAGGACCCGGTCGAAGTCCAGAAAAAGAGCTCCAAGAGCGTCGGAGGATGGAAGAAAAAGACAGAAGCAGAGTTGGTCATGGACTCCGAGCGGATCCTCAGCCAGGCAGAATTAGAAGGAGCGGTATTAACGTACGACCAAGCCGAAATAACCGGGGGTTTCCTTATCGAGCAACTGAAGAAGGTTTCTTCGACTTCTGGCAAGAGACAGAACCCTTCTCCAACCCCCGCCAAGAAGCAGAACCCTTCTCCAACTCCTAACAAGAAACCTAAAGTAGAAGCGGTCAAAAAGCCAACTGTCAAAGAAGAAGCCAACCCGCCAAGAAGAAAGAGACTGGCACCAGCACCAAAGGAACCTGTCAAGGCTCAGATCAAGACCGAGTCGAAGAAAACCACCGCCAAGTCAACCAGCGACTCCAAAACCAAACGTAAGCGACCCGATACCTCCACCCCAGTCAAACAGCAGGACAATGTACGGATCAAAAGCGAAGACATCGACGACATCGATGCTCCAGCGATTAAGAAAAGTCGCTCCGACGTCAACGGAAAACCCAGCAAGATCTCCGACGTGCTTATCAATCCCATCTTCAACACCAACTACCTTGTCCCTAAGGCCGAACTCCAGCTCGATAAGAATCATCTTCCTTCCAACGGCCGCGAAGCTCTTCGCAAGATCCTCAGCTGTCATCGCATCAAGCAACTCGCAGACTTGCACCCGCAAGTGCAGCCGTACCAGCTCCCGAGCCAGACCAAACTCAAACTACAATTCGACACCGACGAACGGAACTGCAGCATTTGCTTGGACTACGACCCATCAGAGAGCTCGAGTCAGGAGATGTTGATCTGTAGTAACTGCGGAGTCAACGTCCATGCTTCGTGCTCTAGAATCAGTGTCCCTCCCAACGCCCCGCTTCCGATCAAAGAATGGCTCTGTCGTGCTTGCATCAACGATTTGAACCCCTACCATACCACACTCTACTCGTGCTGTCTCTGCTTGGCCAACGATTCTAACCACGAGTTGTCGATGTTTGGCTCTCCGTTGGTGAAACCAGACTACCTCATTCCCATCAATGACTCCGGCAAATGGTGTCATTTACTCTGTGCCCTCTTCAACCACAGCCGGGTCACCTTCAGACACTCGAGTCCCGTCCCTCCCCAAAGAAAGCTCACCAGAGAAGAGTTGAACAACCAAAGGTTCATTATTGAGTCCACAAACAACACCTTATCTATTGAAAGTGTCTCGGAAGCATACCTTCGCAACTACACAAGCAGATGTGGAATATGCCACTCGTTGAACGGGTCGCTAGTTCCGTGTGACTTGTGTGAAGATCCCCAAAAGAAGTACCATGTAACTTGTGCCCAGGACACTGCTAACTTCAAACTCGGGTTCAGACTCGTGCCACAGAAGGCCACATCGAAGGAGAACTACAATGTGACCATTGGAAATGAATCGGGAAGGCTCAAACCCGTGATACTGTGTCCCAAGCATGACCATTCCCGTTCTGGAATCCATAGCATGAGAGCATTAGGCAGAAGGAGCAAGGATGAACTCAAACCGCTCATTCTGCTCTTCATCGATGATATCATCAAATCTGTCACCACGACCACCACCCGTCTCAGTGGACCTCAGTTCAAAGCACACAACTACATTCACATGATCAAGATCTTCGCTGAAGAAGAGGCCACACGAAAAGTAAAGTTCACCAATATGCCTTCAGATACCCTCAACGATTCAGAAAAAGTTTGTCTTCGCTGCAACACTCGTGTATCTCCCATGTGGTGGATTGACCAGAGACAGAACCCGGCCTATAAATTCCTCTGTCAATCGTGCTACCATCGCGGTGACGGCGAGGAACCTGAACAAGAGACCAGGAAACTTCGCGAAATCCTTCACGAACCCCTCGATGGACTAAATTATGGGCTAGATGGAGAAAACGATCGACTCTCCGATGTTTACAACCTTCCTCTGGCGCCCCCACCCAAGATGGAGACTGTCAGATCTCGCATGGCCATCGGTGATATTCTAAGCTAGGACTATATTCAGCATATATATAAAATTATATCAGCATTTGCACCTAAAATCTCTGTAGTTTGAGTTGACCAACATTATAAAACTAAGTCGGCATTCACAAGTTGTAGAAAGCTTTCTCTCCCACAACGCTGTTTGCAGCCATGAAGGAGGACAAATGTCGCGCGCTGGATGTCAAAATGCTCTTTCGTTTTGGCCCGCCCCACGACATTTTTCTTCCTCGTTTCTCGCGACATTTTTGCTCATTCCCGAAGTTTTGTTGACACGACTCTTTTCTACACTAAATGGATGTACCATGTTGCAATTGTCCAACAGAGATGTGCCAGTAATACCGGGGACGAAGCTAGTGGGCGCGGAGCTGGAGTATTTGCGCTTGATGGTGGCTGATTTGTTGAACAGGAAAAACCCATCCTTCGCCGGCTCTCAGCCAATTTCCTTTGAGAGAGCCCATTTGGATGTGTTGAAAAAGCGCGATTACTACGTGTGTGAGAAGTCAGATGGTCTCCGATGCTTACTTTTTATCATAAACGACCCCGAACGTGGAGAAGGGGTGTTCTTAATCACCAGAGAGAATGACTATTACTATGTTCCAAATATTCATTTCCCCCTTTCAACGCATGAGGAAAACGGGAAGACCTTCCATCACGGAACTTTGCTCGATGGAGAATTGGTGTTGGAGACGAAAAATGTCGCCGACCGCTTCTTAAGATATTGCATATTCGACGCCTTAACCATAAACGGTAAGGACATCACCAGTAGGCCGTTGCCAACCCGTTTAGGATATATTACCGAACATGTAATGAAGCCTTTCGATAGCTTGAAGAAAAAGAACCCAGAATTGGTGAATTCCGCTGACTTCCCTTTCAAGGTTAGTTTCAAGTTGATGACGTTATCATACCACGCAGATGACGTGTTATCGAAGAAGGACCAGCTATTTCACGAATCAGATGGTTTGATATTCACCTGCGCTGAAACCCCGTATGTTTTCGGTACGGATCAGACCCTATTGAAGTGGAAGCCGGCCTATGAAAATACTATTGACTTCAAGTTGGAGATTGTATTTAACATGTTCGAAGACCCGGATTTGGATAAACGAGACCCCGACTCCTCTTATGTGGATTATGATTCCAAGCCAAATTTGTTGAAGTTGAAAATTTGGAAAGGAGGAAAAGAACATGAAGATTTTGCTGAATTATATTTGAAGGAAGAGGAATGGGAGCAACTCAAAGGTTTAAACGAACCATTACAAGGTAGAATCGTCGAGTGTCGTAAAAAGGCAGATTTGCCTCCCTATTGGGAGATGTTGCGATTCCGTGACGATAAAAGCAATGGGAATCATTTCACAGTAGCCCAGAAGATTCTACGGAGTATAGCAGATGGTGTGAGTGAAGAAGAAATCCTTGAAGCATGTCCAGAAATCAATAAATTATGGAAGAAGCGAGCATATGAAAGGCAAAACCAAAAACAGCATCGACCATCACATCTTCAGCGGGAATCGCCTAGTATCAGTAAAGAGGCCCAGCCACCAGCGAAGAAGGCTAAAACAAATACCCCATCGAATGGAAATGGACAAAAGAAGAAGAATCCTGAAGTTCTAGATGAAGTTCTTCCAAACTATGAGGATAATAGCGACCTGGACTAGAGAAACAGGTGAGTGTACATTATAATTGAGGTGCAAACCTCTGCTTTGTATTATTAACATTAAACGTTGAAATGATGTAGCTGTGATGTAGACGTATGGAAAGGGTAGAGATGGAGTAGTTAGAGAGAGCAAAGGGAAACATCAGATTTCTGTGGAAGAAGGTCGTTACTGACAAACATCTGTATAGGAAGGAGGAAGAACTAGTGATTTGTTCTTACTTCCAAACTTGTCTGAGACGATGTTATTCAAGTTTCTTCTTGACTTCAAAGGAATTGAATTATTACTATGAGAATAAAGAGGTGGAGACATAGCTCCATGGCAGGATTGAGGCGATAAGAGAATTATGGGCGCTGTAAAACACAACTCCATTCTTTTGTACTTCGAAGCTTCATTTTTGCACTTATGATACATGGAGTAGCTGGGAATTGAAGCCGGAGGGTCAGGATTAGAACTAAACTTGTTGCATTTGAATGATTTCTTGGTTCTCAATTGACTTACCTCTAAACAAACCTTGAGATTATGAGTAGTGGTGAAGCCTTCGTTTTTATCATTGATGATTGTAGGAACCAATCTTTTGTTGGCAGTGTCCTGATCATCGGAGGCGGACGGAAACCTGAACTGAAGGCTATAGCCAAACCCGCCTGCGGGTGATTGCTGAAAATCTTTCAAATTGACCAGCTTTGAGTACAAGTCAAACTTATGAATTTCAGAATGCTTCTGTCTCGAAACGTTTGCTAAGCTGTTCAGAGAATCGTTCGAGCAGATTTTGTCAAATTGGCAGTGTTGAATCAACTGAATTGATATTGAATGGACTTCAAATAGCTGGAATTGGTCTTCAATGGGGTATAAATTGAGGAAAAAGTTGTAGGGGAGGTTTTGATAAGCGAATTTACTGGGAAAGTTGAATTCATAGATGAGTAAGTTTCGCCAGTTACCGTTGGCAATCAAGGAGTCATGGCTTAGATCGACTGAGTCAGGCAAGCAGCGTATCAACAACACCTCTGACTGAGCATTCATAGAGGTCGAGGGCAGAGATGGTCCCGTATTGTAGCTCAAGTAGACATTGACCTTATAGCTGATGTTGAGATACGACGAGATTATGGAGGAAGGTAGCAATGGGTCCACTAGAAATTGAAAGGGGAAGGCGTAGATTCCTGGCGACAATAGATCATTGTCATACACTAGGGAATCATCAATTATTTTCGTATAATGAGACATTTTTTGGCCATTGACACAATAGTTCAAGTAGTCGACGCTAGAAGGGTAGTTTTTGATGTGTGCCAGATCAAACAAGGTTTCGAACTTGATGCCCCGGAAGCTGACGGTCAATTTCTCTATCATTACGGATTTGAATATCACCAATATCAAGTTCCCTGAAAGCACCTGAGGGCTGCATTGTTTGAGCTCCGAAGGGGTTATGCCTCGCTGGTAGATGGTTTTGTTATTATCCAGGATATCAAGCACGATCTGACAACTATCTGCTGCTGTCAGTAGGGGAATAATCGTTTCGTTTGTTCTGAAGTAGTCAATCCAGGGTTGCCATGATATGGCTTTTAATTTCGGCGGTAAAAATGACTTCATCTTGATGCGATGTATAACAGTGAGGATGTATAGGAAAATTGAAAGCAGAAATTTCGTGGTGTATATCTGGCACTGAGAAGAGGAAGGACTTCAGATAAATACAACAAAGGAAGAGGAAAGTAAACAATCACCTACTTGAATGGTATAAACAACGGCTGCTAAAAAAGCAAAGAACGCCAAAAAAAAAATAGGGCGCACAAGAAAGACGGATAAACAACAAGTCCGGGACTAGCAAAAACAACAGGTGATTGATGACTAACACGGGTATTGCTCACATGGGCTTATGCTACAGATCTTAAGCACGGCGACCGAGTTGGTGAATAGAAGAATAGGTTGCATCGGATCAGAAATAAGCCAGAAATAAGCCAGGGAAGAGGTAGGAACTACTATAGGAGTCCAAGAAATGTGGCTAAACATGTGAGCCTCATATCACAGTTATCACTTAGGTTTTTAGGCTATGCAACTCTACTATACTACTATCTTTGGCAAGCATCGGTACCTCAAACAGGCCAAATGCGTCTGATAAGAAGCAACAATAGAGGTGACACAAAGCCTTCTCTTATCAGATGTGCTGCGAGGTCAGCCAGCAACTGTGCAACTTCTTCTGGGTGTTTTGGGTGTTTTGGGTGTTTTGGATGTTTTGGATGTTTTGGATGTTTTGGATGTTTTGGATGTTCTCGGGATATTCTGTCTTTTCTGACATGTTCCAGTTCTTCGGGAATGCTAGTTGGTTCTGGTTCTTCGTCGCTCTTTCCTTCCGGTTTCGGCTAAGGCATGCGACGCCACAGATACAGCTCCAACGGCTTCCTCAACCCCTGGTATTCTAATGACATTCTCGCTGTTCACACCTGCTCTGAGTGTTGTCCGCCAGAGTAGTCATCCCACAGAAATACCTACTTCAGAATGCGCAACGGTTGCTAATTTGCACCTTTTCGCTATATAGTGGGGCTAATTTCCGGTTGACAGCTGCTATTCCCGGGGACAACTGCCTAATCCGAAACTATCCATCTTTTGTGGTGTACAAGCCGTTTCTATTATAATTAAGTATGCGCTTACCATATAATTACACGGCCATCTCTCATTCTTGGCCAACTGTGGCTCATTGCAAACTTTTTCTTCCTATACTCATCGCTTTTTCTTCCTATACCCATCACTTATTCTTCATATACTCATCACTTCTTCACCCCATCGCTCTTCTATCATGACAGTCAACCATCAGGTGGTGGCTGGTCCTATCAAGTCTGTTGCAATCATCGGTGCGGGTCCCTCTGGTGCTGGTGCTGCAAAAGCTTTCATTAAAGAAGCCACTTTTGTCAAAGTGCAGGTCTATGAGAAAAGAGACTCCTTCGGTGGACTATGGAACTACACCGTAGAAACAGACGCAGACACTACGCCCGTACCTTGTGAATCGAGTAGCCTCGACGTCAAACCGATATTCAATTCCGAGACTAACAAGTACGTATGGTCGTCTCCGGTTTATGATTATCTCGACACCAATGTTCCTAAGGATATCATGACCTACGCCGACTCCAAGTTCGGTGACGATGTTCCTGTGTTCCCTCACCGCTCAGACGTCTTACAATACCTCAAAGCCTACTCCCGCGAACTAACTCCGTACATCAAATTCAGCACGAAAGTAGTGGAGGTTTCCTTCAATCAGGACACTAGCAAATGGAAGGTGGTTTCTCGTGCCGTAGCTCCTGCTACCAATGGAGGGTCTTCTGCTTCAGCTGATTCACCCGATGACATTGAATACTATGATGCCGTGGTGCTTGCCATAGGAAACTATGATATTCCTTACATCCCCAATAGAGACGGCATGAAAGAATGGGCCGAGAAGTATCCTGGTTCCATCACCCACGTCAAAGCATTCCGTAACCCTGACCAATTCAAGGACTTGCCTGGAAAGATTGTCGTTGTCGGCAACTCTGCCTCTGGCGGTGATTTGGCCTATCAATTGGCTACCTACTTGGACCGTCCTATATACAAGTCAAAAAGGTCCGAAAACTTACTTCCTGCTGGTGAAAGTGACTTAATCACCGACGTAGGTGACATTCGTCGCTTCGACGCTGCTACCAAGTCCTTGATTTTGAACGATGGATCTGTTTTACAGGATGTTGATGCTGTGATCTTTGCTACGGGATACTTGAAGTCGTTTCCCTTCTTAAAGCTTCCAGCAAACTCTCCTCCGTTATTAACTGACGGTCACAAGGTTCATGGTACTTACCAACACATTATCTTGTATAACTACACCAACCTAGCAATTATTGGACTAACCAGGTTCGTTTTACCCACTAGAACTTCAGAAACCCTGGGTTGTTGGCTCTCAAAAGTGTGGTCTGGCAAGGTCTCGCTTCCGACTTTGAGTGAAATGAAAACCTGGGAAGAAGATAGAATCAAATGGAAGGGAAATGGCAAACAATTCCATGATTTGCTTTTCCCTGAAGATGTTAAGTACAATAACGAATTAAACCGTCAAATCTTTGAAAGCATTAAGGATTTACCGGAACTGCAAAAGGGATTATTGCCAAAGATTTGGGATAAAGAACAAACTGCTCTCCGAGGCTCGTTGAAGAGCATTAAGGAAGCTTACATTAGATACAAGCAAAAAACAGGCAAGTTGGCCCAATCTTACCAGGAGCTAATCGATGCTAACGTCATTGACAAGGTTTTGGTCACTGACGAAGAATTGAAAGCCCATGGATTCGAGTTTTAGAGTATGCCGTAGACCATTAGATAGAAGACTAAATAAAATGTCGTACCTTGTAATATACCCCTACATCTTCGAAGTTATTAGTCCATTTATTCTCAATTCAACATAGTGTACAAATAATTACATTGTAGTTCTCACAATCGTTCATTTTGACACGTCATATCGTGAGTTAAGCAATTTATGAATGAAAATCTTATTACTTGTTCTATAATACATTCAATGAAGTATGTGGAATTGATCTAGTACATTGTTGTTTGCTATGATCTTCTTCCTATGCTCGAGGTGAATCCCTCATCGGTGTCCCTGATACCTCACCGCTCGAGGTTTATGTTATTACCAAACTTGGTGTATAACGCCTTCTTCAAATCATCCAATTTCTCCTCTATTTCGTCAATCTCTTCGGAAGTTGTACTGATTTGTTCGTCCAACTTTTCATTCTCCTTCTCTATTCTTTCCACCGCCACATTTACTTTCAAAAACATGAACACCTCTCCAATTTTATACTGTATCTTCTCATCTTCATCCAACAATTCGATTTCCATGGATAGATCTTCAATATACTCTTTTTCTTGCTTGTACTTGCCTACTAAGGCAGTCAACTCATCTTTTTTGTTAATTAACGAGGAAAATTTATTGATCTTCTGCTGATCCTCCCAGCTCACCTCAGTAGAGGTATTTTTCTGTCCTTCAGGTAACAATTCCATCTTACTGCTTAAACAAGAGATCACTTCTTATCGTTCAACGAAGCGAAAAACTTCTTCTTGTTCTAGAGTAGACCCGTACACACACTTTTGGGTGCAATTTCCAAGCTGCACCCATTACAGTCCACTTTTCCGATTAGAACCCAACTCCCAAACATAAATTAGTGTATTATTATTATATTAGTATATAGTCAAGCAGGAAACACATCCATTGCTTTCGATAACTTCCCAAATGCATCTATGGCACCCATATAATTTCGATTGACCCCAGGTCTTCAAATTATTGGACGAGTTCGACTCGGTGGACCGACTGGAGTTAATGGAGTCAGAAGATGTTACTTCCTCCGGCTGAATGAATTCTAAATCATCGTCCACGAATTCCGATTCCCTTCTGTTGAGTAGAACTGGTCGAAGAAGCGAATTATCGGAGGAGGAGTGCTGTTTAATCTCTTCGAAAAACTCCGGAGGAAACTGGTTGAAGTACATTGAGGAATTTAGCTTATTATGGCCGCTGAAATTATCATTTTTGACTGGCTGGTAGCCAGTAACCATTTCCCAATTGCACTTGTTCCATCTCATGAAATCCAATGACTCGGTTATGCCTCCATTGTGAACAACGATTTTGGTCACTATACCAGTGTTCTTATTGCTACTGTTGTGATTCAACGCATACAAAAAATCCAATCCGTATCTGAAGTAATTGTGAAACTTGTAGATGGAGTTATCAAAGTTATCAGACCCACTTGTGCTCTTGACATTTGACGAATTGAGTGACTTCAAATGGCTATGAATCAGGAGCCTTGAATCGAACTTATTGAAATAATCATCTGGAGGTCCTAAAACGTTCAAGATCTCTTGCTGCGTGGTTTCACCAATCCTTATATAGAAGTCACTTCGTTCATTGGCTCCATTATTACTACTATCATTAGCCTTTTTCCTGGATGCAAATTTGACTTCTCCCTGCTTTAAGTTGATAGTTACCTTATCGAATGCCAAGGAAGTATAATCACCCAATTTTGCTGGTGTAGAAGCACTTTTCAAGTACATAGTGTGGAATTCTTCGTAGTTCTTACCGTTAAATATAGCCATTGACTCTGCAGAAATGTCGGAAGACTTGTCCCAGTTAATTAACTTGGAAAGAATGGCACTCTCATCGTTTAATGCCTTCAACTTGTTCATCAAATCCGCCAGTTTGATCTTGAACTTGAACGAAATACCAGGATAACTCAACAAATATGTCTGATTCGCCAAGTTCAATTTCCCGGGGTATGTTGGGCCGATGGTCTTGTTATATATCTGCTTCAAAGTAGGGTCTTTGGTCGTTTTCTCGTAGCTATAAGTGACAATTGGCTCATTGGTGTTGGCGACTTCCGTATACATAATTTCATTCAAAGACTGATTATTGTAGGTGAATATCATGTAATCGAAATTGAGTGCTTCTATCATTATCAAACATTGTTTCAGGTTTTCAAAGACTAATCGGAGCCCTAGGTTGGGTAGGGTGATGAGAATAGGATTATTAAGGTAGTCCTGAGACGAATAGGAGATACGCAATTGATGGTTCAACTTGTTGAAATGGCAGACCACATCGTAGAGCGAATTTCCTAGCTTCAAAAACTCAGATATACCTTCACCAGGGTATACTGGTGTGGTTGTGGGTATCATTAGGGGGCGCGATTTCAGCAATTGCAGGGCACGTGAATGGGACGTCGAGGCTTGTATGGGAAGAGATAGAACTATGACTCTGAGAAATGTACTGCTGTCCAGTTCAAAGTGTTTGTATAACAAAGTAGTAGTTATCGCTTTTTCGGTTATCAGTGGAACGTGTAGATTAAAGCAGATTTGTATCAATATGCGCGATAACAACGGTCACTCAACAATAGCAACACCAGTACACCAGATAAAGGGAGGCCCGTACATCTGATGATCATAGCCTCTATTTCCCTTCAGAGGCCTGGCCAAGGGACCAGGGTTCCGCTACATGTGTCCCAGATTGTCTGTTTGCGATAAACCTTGAAATGGGTGGCCGCTCGGATGATTTACCGCATTAGGATTTAATATTTAGGTTATGTCTCGTCTGCGATGCCTGAACAGAGAAAGAAAACTTTCCCCTGTCAACAAATGGTAACTGTTACGTCACCATATTACAGTAACATTATACATATTTTTCAGTCATGGGCGTTTATAAATATTTCTCTATAAATACCTTCACAGGAGAATTGCTGTACACAATGCAAGCGAAGGTTAGGGTCAAAGCTCGTAAAAAAAATAAAAATGTTGGCCGCGAAAAAATATACTAGTTATGCCAAATTAAGGTAATAAAATCGTCATTAGGGTCGTAAAGAGTTAAAACTTGTAAGATTGTATTTTTAGATCAACTAAATTTTTTCTTCAAGCGGGCAGCATAGGTATTAGCTTTAGGAGATTCTGATGCGAAGTAGTTAGAGTTGGCTGAGATAGTGGAAGCAGGAGAGGATTTCGACTTATCTTGTAGTTTGGGGTTACAGCTGAAGATGGAACTGACATTGGAGTAGGTTCTAGTTAGTTGAGCTTCTTCTTCTTCTTCCTCGTTGTCTTCTGAATGAATTGGTTCGTAACGGACGTCTTTGAAGTTGACTTCCACGTCTGGAGTTGATGAGTTGTTGGGGATTGAATTAATACTCGAAGCCGGACTATGTGATTTGCCTTTTCTCTTACGTTTGGTGTCTTTGGCATACTTCAATACCTCGTTGATTTCGGCATTCAGGTCGTAGTTGAATACCGAGCTCTTTCTATTATGTCTGGAGTTTTTCGAAGAAGAGAAAATACTAGTGGTGTCCAAATCCTCCATGGCTTTAGTCAAGGAATCTGTCGATATTGTAGAGACATTAGACGAAATGGTCGATTCTTGTTTAGACGATCTTCGGTGCGACGATCTAGGAGTCACCGAGTCTTGTTTGCTATCGTTCGAGAAGATAGAATGTGGCAGCAGTAACTGACGGCTTCTTCGACCTCCCTGTGCCTTTTGATCATGGACATGATTTTTGAGTTTCTGTTGTGTTTGATACGACACTGCTGGAATGAGATAAAAACTCATCTGGATGGGCACAGTTGTCTAAAACCAAAGAATCTAGATTCCACCTTAATGGGGATTGTTGTGTATTTATATGACCTCCCCCATCCCCGTCCTCCGATAAGCAAGAAATTAAGCATAGTTACCTGAATCAGCCCAACGGATAAAATAATCTAAAAAGGGTGAAAAAAAAAAAAATCGAAGAATAGGTTATGGATCCGGTACACGTTCAGTAGGAGAAACCCCTCCACAACCACAATTGCTTTGTTAGCACTTGTTCCACCGAGTAACAAAGAAACCATTGTCCATAATCAAGGGGTTCAGGTTGATAAGTTTAGTGATACAAAGCCAAAAGTAGAGTTTTGGTGTTGGCTAATACAACATCCGTACCGGCTGGGCAATCACCGTTTCTCGATAGTGCTTCGATGAATATGACCGAAATTCATGGCGATGCTGGCCATAAAGAAGATCGATGACAGAGACCAATGCACGTTTGTCAGATCCAGGTGTTTCAGACGGGTGCACAAACAATCGCCCGAACAATAGATCAGGTTTCAACCTCGCAACTGGAAACCCATACATGGTACAAACCTCCCCCGGGAAAGTGGTACAAACGATAGCACATCTAGCACTTTTGTAGGCATCACCAGTGCTCTTGTCGGCGAATAATACTACTTTCGCCAGAACAGCACCCTGTCACTGTCTTCACCATAATCTGGTGTAGACACAGCACTATAAATAAATGGACATCGACGTTCATTTACCTAAAGTCGTCGATGGAATAGGCTGTGATTGATGCTTCCTTACCTAAAACAAGAGTTTCTAGTTGAAACACAATTGTCTGCCAACAATAGGTTACAGGAAAAAACGTTCTTGTAGCAAGCTTAGCGTTGCATTTCTTTTTCCGCCTTTCCTTCTTTATCAGCCCGAAGGCGGGTAATTAACCGGACCTAATGATGGTTTAGTATGCGATAAAGGAGAAGATCTGGATCTTCATTAGAGCCCGATTCTGCATGGCAGTCACGTCTCAACCTTATTGTTGGCTGCTTTCCCTGATGATCATGAAGAATTGTTCTCAGCAGGAGGATTTTGACGCGTGCTGAGCTGCATCTGGTGAGTAGGAGGAATGTGCTGCTTGCTGATTTCATTCGCTGTCGGTAGTCGATGCGTTGTAGACCGAATTCTGCCTTTCTCATTGAAGTCTTTTTCTATTGCGCTTTATTCTCTTCTTTCGCGAGAGTGCACCGCAAATGATGCTATTGTGGGGTTTCTCCTCTTATTGTCTTGTAGATTGAATTGTCATGACTTCACTTGTTCGTCTACAATAGAATAAATAATAGAATTTGAGTTGATTAATAATAGAATTTACTCGATTAATAATAGAATTTAGTTGACTAATATCAAAATTACAGATTTCCAATTTCACTTCATCATTTTAAATCACCCTACATTTCATCAAGATTAAAGTTCACTTCATAATTTAAGACAGACTACATTTATCTTGTATCATAATTCATTCACTTCGGTCATAACTCAATATTATCATGATTTCACTTCGGTCGTCACTTCAATATTATCGTAATTGCATCTTATCATGATTTCACTTCGGTCGTCACTTCATTATTATCATAATTGCATCTCACTTCCGTCATCATTCAATCACATCATCTCACTTCCACATGTCACATTCTATCACAAGTATATTTTACTTCAACATGTTAATTCAAAAATTTCAACCACCTCAAAACTACGTTCTCACTCCTATCAGAATTAAATTTTCATTTTAAACATATTAAATATCAGAATTACAAATTATACAAACTTCTTTATAGTCTTACTGTTTGGAATCTTCACTGGTTCCGTCAGGGCTCACGGTGCCAGTACCATCAGCAGTGGTTCCATCAACAACTTCATCGGCTTGAACGGCACTCTTCAATTTGGCTAATCTAGCTTCGGTGGATCTGATTGGCTCAATGACATATGGATTATGTTCCCCACTTGAATCTTTTCCTTCATCCTCATAGAAGGTGAATTCACCAATTTGGGCAGAGTCAGTACCTAAGATTTCCTCATCTTCGTGCAATCTCAATCTCAATTTAGGAATTTTGTCCATGATCAACAAGATAATACCGGTGATACAGAAACTCCATAAACCAACGGCACAAATACCAGCCAATTGGTAACCCAATTGTTTCCAGTGGTGGTTCATCCAACCTCCATCAATGGCAACAGATGGATCAGCAGCAACAGAACCATCAGAAGCAGTAACATAGTTGGTTGCAAATAACCCAGTCATGAAGGAACCAAGAGCTCCACCAATACCGTGGGTAGCAAAAACATCCAAACCATCATCAATGCCAAGAACTCCCTTCAAGTCGACGGCAAAGTTACATAAGATACCGGGCACAATTCCAAAGATAATGGAAGTGTAAACGTTAACGAAACCAGCAGCTGGAGTAATACAAACTAAACCGACAATGGCCCCGGTACACATACCTTGAGTAGACCATTTACCACCGGTTCTAAACCAATCAACAAACATCCAGGTCAACCCACCAGTGGCAGCAGCAAGGTTGGTGTTCATACAAGCGTACCAAGAACGAATGGAGGCATTACCAGTGGAACCACCGTTGAATCCAAACCATCCAAACCACAAGAAAACGGTCCCCAAAACCACGGAGGTGATGGAGTGAGGTCTGTATTTTGGTACTTTACCAGAAGTCAAAGGATCGTGTCTTTTACCCAAAACCAAGGCATAAGCCAAAGCAGCGAAACCAGAGTTTTGATGCACTGGACCACCACCGGCGAAATCCAAAGCACCCAAACTGAATAACCACCCGTTAGCACCCCAGGTCCAGTAGGCAATTGGACAGTAAACCACGGTTAAGTAGATGAAGAGGAAAACCATCATTGGTCCCAATCTAGCTCTTTCCGAAGCACCCCCAACCAATAAAATACCAGTGACGGTAGCGAATTGCATTTGGAAGAAACAGAACAAGATATCTGGAACACTAGTAACTACGGCTGGAGCACCGAAAGTTTTCATTAAAGCGAAATTGGATAAGTTACCCAAGAATGGGGAACCACTGGTGTGGGAGAAAACCAAGGAATAACCCCAGAAGAACCATTGGAAAGCAGTAAGACAAGCAGTCATAATGGAAGCCCATAATAACGAAAGAGCGTGCTTCTTTCTCGATAAACCAGAGTAGTATAACCCGACCCCTGGAATCATAATCCACACGAGCACGGCAGCAGTACCAATCCAGGCCATATCGGCTTTGTCGAATTGTTCATTAAGGTCGACAGTCATAATGTCACCACCGGTACCGGTACCAGTGAACTTGGAATCAGACATGTTTTTAAAAAGATATTGCTCTACAAAAAAAAAAGAGAAAGAGAGAAAATCCCTTTGAAATAAAACGGAAACGGAATCCGAGAATTTATATATGTGGAAGATCGAAATAAACAAAGAAAGATTAACGAAATTAATTCATGCCGCCCGTTATGTACGTAGATCGATAAAATAATTAAAAGCGTATTTACCAATTATTTAGATATCGCAAATTTTGAAGACAATTACGAACAAACTTACCTAATCTTTCCAACTTTCCATATTAAAGCATGAGATATTACGTAAATAATAACCATGCACCAATAAAAGTGGTATTTGGCAAAAAAAAAACAACCCATCATTGGACGATATCACAGGTGGTGAGTCTTAAGAAAAGCCGTACGCATCTTTTTACAACCGTAAACGGTTATATTGGAATCTTGTTTTCGTTAACTATCCGATGATGCGTCTGCACAGTGGTAGATGCTGCGATAAGAATATATCTATCTCGTTTGCGCGATCTTATTGGACGGATTAGCTGTCACTGCACTTTTTTTTTTTTCGCAACTTCCTTATCTATGCCGGTGTAGGACTTCTGTAGATATCAACAGGGATTGCCGGAGGAATAGTTCGATCTTTAATGTGTCGTGACTTTACCCCATACACTCGTTTCTTGGCACGTTATTATCGCCCAATTAGAAGCCTCAGGGTCTTCTGTTGCATCTATTGTTGTGGTAGACCTCCCATCCGTACATCTGACGCTGACTCATCCGTACACCTGGTTCGGGGACGCCTCGGATGCCGTCCGTCACGTGACTGTTTCACAATTCGAACCCGTGCATCCAAGGTGAAAAATTACCTCCGAGACCGTCCTATCACGGTACTTGCGGTTGAAATTGTTGTTGATGCACCCACCTTCAACTGTAAAGCCTGGACTTTTAAATAGGAATATTGTTTCTAGTCAAACCGCAATTTGATAGTTGATGCAATTGATTGCTCTTGGACCATAACTCCTGAATACTGGCCCTCATCCTCCCTACCCTCAAACAAAGCAACCCCTATATAACATTTTTGTTTGGTGTAAAATTGGCGATGTCTGAATCAGATCCCACTGGCACCCAGTACAATTATGCTACTTCTATTTTAACCTCCAAGACCCCTCAGCAATCGTCGAATATCTTACCAAATAGTCTTGAGTTGACTTCGAATTTGGTCGAGCAAAACTTATTACCTTGGTTTATAAGCTATTCAAACCACTTGAACAAATCCAATCAAACTTTGAATATATTATTGCAACAGGGTTCTACTTTTTTCAAAGATTTGACACCAGAGCAAGCCCAGGAATACGGAAATTTACCAAAATTATGGAATTGCTTACTTAATTCTATTCAATTGAACATTCATACGAATGAAGCGTTATACAAACAATTGAAATTAGAATCAATTGGCCCTTTGAAAGACATTTCTCAGAATGATATAAAGTATTCGGAATTGATCATTAATTCTCAAGAATTAAATGAAATTTCAAACAACTTATCCCGAAATGATCCTAATGCCGAATATCAATGGAACATCAAAGGCCCTCAAATTTTTAATAATTTCGAAAACTTCAAAAAATTGGAAAAACAAGTTTACTTCAACTCAATTTTGAGTTACTTCCAGGGAAACAATTCATTGTTGACGAAAAATTTATCCAACAATGAAAATTCCACGAATTACTTATTAACCAATTATAAAATTGATAATGAAATGCTCAACTATTTGAATTACATCATGAAAAATGATTTTGCTGCCAAAACCCCAGTTGGCTCTGCTCCCCCACCAGCAAAAAGTAACAGAAATTTCCATGATCAAAATAACCATCATGACATTCAATCATTAACTTCAAACACCAGTAATCAAACTTCCAAATCCGGTAAGCGGTCTTCAAAATTGAAGTCAAAAGTAGGTTCGATTTTCGGTCGTAAAAATAAAAAGTCCTCAAAAGCATCTTCTTCATTATCAAATGACATCATTCCAGAATCGACGGCTTCCTCTGCGTCATCAGTTCGTCATTCCAACTCCATTAGACAAAGAAATGGTAATATTTCTTCGGATTCTTTATCTAATCGTAATATTCCTAGGAGATCGAGTGATTTGTATGGTCAAACGCCATCTTACTCTAAAAAGCAACCACCAATTCCTCCCCAACAAACTGTGCCAACTCAGGCTTCAGCAAATCCAATCCCAACCCCTCAGACAATTCCACAATCGATTAATGCTGAACCTTTAGCTCCCCAGACTCCTTTTAAAGTTGAATCTGGCCCTGATGAGCCTATAGACTCACCAAATGTTGTCAAGTACGATGGCAGTGATAGTTCTTCTGATGAGGAAGATACTGGCAAGGGTCGTAGATTATCCATGTTACAGCAACATGATTTGGACGACAGTAATGTTCCAACTCTGTACGCTGGCTCCCAGTCACGTCAACCTGATGCTTCCGCAACTCATCAAGTGCAACCAGACACTTTGGATAATACAAGATCAAGACAGAGTAGCTCTGGCAAATACAGTTTTGAAGCTGGTGACGATACTAAGCCAATACAAGCTACTCCAAGACAAGAGTCAACTAGTATATCTGATCTTCTTCCTCAAACGCAAGAGTCCTTACCTGAACCAGACCTTTCGAGTAACGGCTCTCCAGTAAACAATGGAGCCGCAGCAGCAGCATCATCGTCACGTCCAGCTCCTCCTCCTTCCAGAAAGGTCACTCACAATCAAACCCCAATCACCAATACTCTGTCTTCTCTTCATCAAGTTCCAGTCCCAGTTCCAGTTGCAATTCCGGACTCCTCCCTAATGAGTTCCGGTCAACCGCAACCAAGAAGAAGAAAGGACGTTGACTCACAAATTTTCCATAATCTTCCTAATGCTCGAGAATCCTTTATCCACCCTAATCAGACATTGGTTAGCCAAAGCACCGGGAACTCACTTTTGAAACAAAATGATTTCTTTAAACACAATTTCGATGATGAAAAGGAAGGCTTGAACTCTTCAATTGCAGAAATCATCAATGTAACTTTCAAGAATGGAGAAACTTTGAAAGCCCAAGTGATTGGAGAAGTTGCCTTCAATTATGTAGACAAATCCAATGTTGATCCTAAAACATTGAATTTAGTTGACTTAAAAATTCCTTCAAAATTAGATAAATTCCTTTCAAATGACCAATTTTTGAAGCAAATCGGCCACCAGGAATTTAGCTTGGACCCTTCCCTTATCTTTTCCAAAACTTTGGGAGGTTTGAAATATTTAAAGAAACTCAACCAATCACAAATTCCAATTCTAATTAGGCAAATTTGGAAATTTGAGGCTCATCAATCGAGTTTGATTGTCATAGTTAAGTTGAATCCCCTTTATTCTTCTAAAATTGCTTTGCAAAACCTTGTCATCTCGGCAGCTTTGAATAACTTGATTGAAACTACTGCCGCCTCTTCCAAACCTGAAGGGTCGTTCAACAAGGAAAAGAATAGAATCACTTGGAGATACACTAAACCATTGATTTTATCCAATTCCGGTGCCCACAGTGATGGAAATGAAGATTCTAATCAAGAGAAATTGATCGCAAGAATCTTGACTAATGGTGTTGCTTCGGAGCATGAATCTGGTGTTCAACTTAAATTCAGCATCAGCTCCCCTCCAACCTCATACCTTTCCATTTTGGATTCAACTGACCGTGAGATTCCAAGTGTCAGAAATTTAGTTAGTGGTAACTATAGTTCGCACAGTTGATTCTCGAGAACTTTCAACTTTTTGTATACGTCGCCTGATGTTTCTTATTTTTTTGACTTTTTGATATGTATTATGCTAAGTTTATATTTCATTTTCCAATAAAACTGTAATTCCATCGTTTCATCATCTGAAGCTGTATTTACTGTGTACTGATATGAAATGCTATAAAATCGTATTTTTGTTTAATCATGCTCACTTTTTCAAGAAAAGTTAAAAGAACTCTCCAAATTGTGCAGCTGCGATTATCAATTGTAAATTTATTCTACATTATGAGAAGATAATCCGCTAATGAAACTAAACTCCTTTTGCTATATATCCTATACAATGAATTCAAAGGATTTTGCTGTGTTTATAACGCTTTTCTTGATATTTATAAACAACAAAACCAAATACCAATAAGAATGCAATAATCAATAACCAATAGAAAATAGTAGTTTGAGTAGTGGATGTTTGCACACTACTGTTTTGATATTGGTGTAGCACCTCTTTGTGATTTGTCATTAACAAATCAACCTTTTTACCAATTTCATTCATGCCGTGTTGTTGCTCTCTTACTTCACCCATAACTCTCTCGTTCAATTTAGAGACCAAATCCAATAAGTTTCCATATTGAGACGTCAAAGTAGACTTGAATTCGGTGTAGGCCATCTGTAAATCATGTAAAACTACTGCTTGTTTGGATTCCACTTCTTGGATATCTCTAATATATGCTTCAACTTTCCTTAATTCTTCACTAGATCCGGAACCAGAACTTGCACCAGATACCGATTGTAAATTACCAATTGCAAGTTCAATCTTCAAAAGCTTTTCGTAAAGTTCGTCAAAGTTAAATTGTGCCTTATCAGCTTGCCCGAGATGTTGTTGTTGAACTCTTTGTTGATGTTGTTCCATCTGTCTTTCCATAAGAGACTTTCTAATGGCAGAAGGAGTAACAAAATCGTCTTGAACCTTTGGAGGAGCGTCAGTGTCCAACTCACCGCTGGTGATAAGTCCATGATCGTCAATTGCATCAGGAGTGACTGTACCCCAAACTTTGATACCAAAAAGTTCAAAGTAGTTCTTAGTTGTTGGGTTAAGCGCCCCTGTGACTCCGAATTTGAAGTCGTTAGATGCCTCTGGGATAGAAATCAGTTCAGTTCTGAAGCATAAGTTGTTGTCAACTTGAACTTTGAAAAAATTCCGAGATTTTGAATACGATACTCTTATTGTCACGGGAATATCAGACTCCAAATAATTGAAGTCACAGCTACCAAGAGACTTAGCTAGTGAGGTATCAGTGAGTGGACCACCACCATCTTGAGCAAAAATTCTTAATCCTGTCGAGTCCCGACTGCTGATTAAGAACTGGAACCCGTCGTATCGCGAAGGTCCTCCATAGTTTGTATTGTGGTGGGCATCAATTGGATCTGAATTTGCTGGGTCTATCAACCAGATCGATAATCCATTGTTGGCATCTTCCTCGGTTCCTTCCACGGTATATCTGAATACAGTTTCAATCGTCCATTCGTCTCTGGTATTGGCTAAATGGGGAGTAGACCATAGTGCTCCATTGCCTGTTTCATAGAGGATCCTTCCAGTATCGTATCTAATGTTGTTATAGACCTCCCAATTCAACGAAAGGTCAGCTATATCACTGATCTCCAACAAGTTGGGTAATGAGAGATGTCCTGGTTCCACATGAGAATTGGTATTTTGGCCACGATTATTTAAATTATCAACATTGGGAATATAAGCATTGATAGCCGTCAAGTAGGTCGTTAGTGCTATCGGTAATGTCCACATCATTATGCTGTAAGGAAGTATAACCAAATCAAATGCTGTCCCAAATCAGTAAATCTGTCATTTTTCAGGTTCATTCTCTTTTCATGCACATCCTCGCGAATATTTTTTTGAGAAAAGCTCCGTACATCGGATGTTGCTATTATTAGTTAATACACCAGAATTGTTATTACTAGCTCATACCGGATTTAATATTTTATTAGCCCATGAACCAGATTTAAGATCACTATACAACGAAGCCTAAAGCCCTTATTATATACAACTAACGCTGTTGATTCTTTCTCATTATGTTCCTTCTGCCTCGCCAGACACCACCCACTTTGGCTTTGTCGACGAAACTAACATATGGAATCTCCTGTGTATCGTCTGGAGTACGGTAGGCGGAGATTAGTTGAGGGTTTAACATTTCACAGCTAGGAATCTCACCTTCACCTTTGACGATAAGAAGCTTCTGCGATCCTCTCAAGCCCTGTTTGATCTGGTTTTGGTTGTTTGTAGGTAAGTAGACATTGAAGAATTTTTCTTGAATGTTAATACTGTGAATCATCCCTAAGCCCATAAACCTCATGGAGTCACCATAATCGTTGAAACGGCAGTAGGCGGACGAGTTCAAAATCTGCGGATAAGTACTACTCCTGGAGTATAGGAACGGCTCGAAGCTATCGAAGTTGTCGATCAAATAGAACCCCACGATAGAAGCCTCCAACATGATGGGTATGTCATCTGGAGCGAGGTTGAACCCAACGTCGTAATTGAGAACTGTCACAGCACTAACACCGACAGAGCCCGCAAATGAGGAGCCAGTGAGGTAAGATAACTTCAATGGTGGTAAGTCTAGAATGTGGGTATGGAAGTTGTATTTCAAATCTTTCAACTGATGGAAATAGCACAATTTATTGAACATTCGAAGTTGAGCTGCTGAGTACTTAGATGTCTTGTAGATACCTGGTAGCTCCGAAAAGTGGTTATAAGTCAACTTATCGACCAAGTCTGTATTGTTGATGTCGTCTTCATCCTCGTCAGTGCCGGTCAAGTATATAAGATGGTCGGGCTGGATAAGGGCGGTTATTTCCATCAAAAGCTCTTTCCCAAATCCCTTGATCCAGCCTGGGGTATTGACTATCAAATGAGACTTATTTTGCAGATTTTTATATATGCTGAAGAGCTTCCTCACGATTCTAATATACTGTTCCGACTGTTGTTGAGGACTAGAAAACCCGTAATATAAAGACACTCGGGAGTCATTAGGTTTGTTGGAGCTGGTGGGAAGGTTTAATCCAAAGAAGGGGTCGTGGACATCTGTGATTGATAATGTGTAAGGGTTGGAAAATTCTGATTGGCCAGGATCTAAATCAAGGTATGTACAGCCGCCAGCGTTTAGACTTAGAAAGTTGAGAAGCAATTTTGAGAAGGTGGATTTCCCGCTATTCTTTTTGCCAATAATGAAATAAATCAATGGTTTCGCATTTAGTTTAGGAGTAAGAGAAAACAATTCTCCTTTCCAAGAAGGTAGTATCAGCATGCTGCTTGCGGACAGACTATAGTCAAGTACGATATCGAAGGAGAAATGTTTGAATAATTGAGAATTACTGTTGTCATAGCCTTTGGCTTGTAAGGGAAATAATGCTTTGAAGGGAGAGTGATAATCACCAATTAGTTCAAGTCCGGTGAACAAATTTGAAATTTTAATCACCGTAGGAAACCTCAGAGGATTAAAATCATCAGAAACACTGCTGGTTCCATTTTCTTGTTCGATACCTCCATCATCTGATCTCGTACCTGTGAAAAAGGGTAATGACTGGGAGGTGGGTGCCACAATATCGTACAGCTTCGTACTGGCAGAAATGTAGTGCAAATCATTGACGAGCAAAATCCCTCGTTGTACCTGAATCGAACACTGACCGCTTATTAGAATGTCGTCATGCACTTCCATCCCAATAGTTATGGAATCTTTTTCAATCTTCATATTATGTTTAGAAGGAGTGAAGCTTGATCTATAAATCTGTCTTGGAGTCTCTCGGGTAGACGCAAAAACCGGTTTTGCTGGTGTAGTTAGGTCTTCAATCACTTGTTGTTCGTCTTCGTCATATGATGCTTTGTCCTCATAGTCCTCATAGTCTTGGTTATCATCGGAAAGAGCCTGTTCGTAGCCAATCACTTCGTTGTCTTCGTCAATATCATTGCTGGTATCATTTATTGGCTCGCTTGAGGACGATTTCTGCGCTTGAAGAGCAGCATAGGCACTCATGGCTGTTGGGTTAGAGTTGGTAACATTGGCATCTCATCTCGGTTTTCTTATATTTAACATCCGTACACCACCATTTTATTATAACGATTCAACTGTTCTGGTGCGAAAAAGATGAGATAGTGCACGTGAATACGGATGTGCATGGTGAGACCAAGGAAGAATCAAGTATGTCAGATGATACCTGTTCATCCTTGCAGCTTCTGTAAAGTAGTTTGCGGGTTTATGACATTTTGCGTCGGCGGTTAAAACTATATTTAGATTTTGAAAATGTAGATCAGATCTCTGAACATCCTTACGAAATACACTCCCTTGTAACACTAAGTCTGTTTGTATAAGCTTCTTAAGTTTATTAACTCATGAGTTCATAAAACGTCAAAAAATGTTACGGCTATACAAAAAAGGAAGATGCGCTGTAAAATTCAATCATTAGCTATTTGTTCTTTCTCGGTCAAATACTCTTAGGTACGTTTATGATCCTACTCACGTTCTATGGCTTCAGCCTAGAAACTAGGCTCTTGTCAACGGAAAGACACTTATAATCCAAAAATTATGCTGTGATGGCCACTCGTCCACTTATTTTCTGAAGCTGCGGGTTGTGAGCTTCCAATACAACTACCAGGATCACATGTGTTACGTGAGTTATTAATCTGAAGAACAGACCTTGGAGACTTTGCTTGTGTAATCGCTACTAATTGAAGGGGATCGGGGGTACGGAAGTGCTCTCTAGGGGGGTTGTAGTTTTTGTGCTTCACTTTTCTACAGCTGCCATCGCCTCCGGCAGAAGTAAAATAACCGCTTTCTCTTCTACTGAGCCCAATTAGATGTTAAACCGATTTTCAACTCTCATGTAATGAATTCGTTCACTTTTCAGAAACATTCGCAGAAAACATTCCTACTCGTATAGCTAGTGCATCTCCTGGTACGTTAATTTTTGCAGCCACTTACATGCAGTATTCACATACAGATTTCGACGCATGCTCTTTTTTACGACTAACATGCTATTTTTAAACGAGTACAGCAGAGGGGCATAGATTGGGGCATGCTCAAGAACCCCATAAAGAGGAAACCATAGTTGATGCTTGGCCGTGAAAATCAGGGCTGAGATACAACGCAGGTAATTGAGTTACTGAAGGTAGTCCCAAACTTTATGATGACGTAATTTGGATCACAATAGAAATCCTATCGACACCCTTTCTTCCAATTCTTCAGCACGTAGCCTTTACGCCAAACATACAAATGTTATTTTCCATACGTGGGTACTTCTCTTGAGATACGAAATTTGATCCCTCGTTTTCGTTGCATGTGGTATGAAATTATCTACGGCATCGTCAGCGAGCCTTACAACTGGGTGACGATTGAGCATCTGGGTTTGTCCCTATATCTCCTATTGTCAAGAAAATTATTTAGCAAGGACGCTTCGACCTAAACAAAATGAAAAAAAAAAATTTTTTAAAACCCTCAAACGATCTTTTCATCTAAGCCTTTTTTTTATCTGTTTTGACATTATATTTTCGCACTTGTCAAAAGACTTTCCCAATTTGACCAAAAAAAAATTGCAAAATCCCTCAACCTTTCACAGTAAAAACAATGTTTCACCAAGAGGGATTTCTTTCATTCGCCAACTGAAGTTGAGTAAAATAACTCGCTCAGATTAGAGTTTTCTATTGGACGTGACGCCATTTGAGGCAATTACAAGGTCAGCACCACTATCTTAGTATACTGTAATTGGATTAGAGTGCCCTAGCTGCTCAACGAAAACAAAAACAAAAAGTGGCACTGTAGCAAAAGTTATATATTGCCATATAATCTGCTTAGATGTAGTCCTTTTACTATCATTCAGCTGCTCATTCAGGTGGATAAGTAGGAAAAATGTCTTCAATTGGTTCGGATTACTCCAAGAAATACTTGAGCGACGACGAAAGTGCTGTCGATGATGACAGAGGCAGAATCAGATTTTCTGACAGTGACCTCACTGACAAACAAAAGAGAACTCAAAGCGTTGTTGGAAAGCGTCGTAGAAGAAGATCGTTCCATTCTCAATCGAGACTTTCCAACTTAATCTTCACAATTCAGGAGTCTGCTCCAGAAAATGCTTTGCCCGGGGTCTATAAGACAATTTCTCATCAAATCTCTCAACATGAGTTCAATGAGACAACTGATGAAAAAAATCTTCTTGTGGACTATACCTGGAACGTTGATCCTATCGAAAGTATCATCAACACTTTCTCCTCCGACGCTAAATTGGGGTTGAAAACTCAATTGGCAGATCACAATGCCAAAACATATGGTCTCAATATTCAATCAAAACCTCCTTCAAATATACTAAGAAAGATCTTCGTATACTTCTTTGGAGGGTTTGGTGTTTTGTTATTTGTTGGTGGTATCTTATGTATCATTGCTTGGAAACCCTTGGGACAGCCACCAGCAGTTGCAAATTTGATTCTTGGGATTGTTTTGTTCATAGTGTTCGTGTCTCAAGCTGTTTTCAACTTTTGGCAAGATTTCTCCAGTTCTAGGGTGATGGAATCAATTTATGAAATGATTCCATTGACTTGTTCGGTGGTGAGAGATGGCCAGGTTGTGGAATTACCAGCTAAAAACTTAGTACCGGGAGATATCGTTCATTTCAAATCCGGAGACAAAGTGCCTGCTGACATGAGAGTATTGGAGAACACTCCCGATTTATCTTTTGATAAATCGATTTTAACTGGTGAGTCCAAACCTTGTCCTACCCATTCAGCTTGTGATACTCACAACAAAAACTATTTGGAAAGTGCATGTATTGCAATGCAAGGAACTTCTTGTTCTTCGGGTTCAGGAACGGGGGTTGTGGTGTCGATCGGTGATGCTACTGTCTTTGGTCAAATTGCAAAGTTATCTTCCCACAGCAAATCGGAATTATCTCCTATTCAGAAGGAAATTCTTCGGTTTGTGCTTTTAACAACTTGTATTATCTTCAGTTTGATAGTTTTGGTGATTATTCTATGGGCTGCTTGGCTTAGACAAGCCCATCATGATTGGATTAATGTGCCGACTTTAATCGTTGACATTGTTTCGGTTGCTGTTGCATTTATGCCTGAGGGATTGCCAATTGCTTTGACAACATGTCTTATCATCACTGCCAACGCTATGCGTAAAAACAAAATTCTCTGTAAATCACTTTCGGTCGTGGAAACTTTAGGATCCATGAGTGTGTTGTGTTCAGATAAAACTGGTACCATCACCGAGAATAAAATGTTCGTTACCGACTTCTTCTTTGCTGGTAAAGAAAATCAAGTTGATAAAGAATCATTACCTGAAGGTACCAATTCAGAGTTCCTTTATTCCGTGGCTGGTATTTGCACTGATGAACAATCGGGTAACGCTACTGATATGGCCGTTAAAAAATTTGCTGACACTTTTGCTCAACAACATAACTTGAGGAGCAAATGGACTTCCAAAACTGAGCTTTCCTTCAATTCCAAGAACAAATTCATGGTGAAGTTAATGGCAACTGATGAGCAATGCTGGAATGAGCTAAGTATAGAAGGTGATGCAAACGATAACTATCTCATGGCCATCAAAGGAGCTCCAGATATTCTTTTGGAAAAATGTGACAGCTACTTGGACGAAAGAAATAACAGCATTGATTTAGACTCTACCACCAAAAGTCATATTTCTTCTATTCAACGTCAATGGTCTCAAAATGGACGTAGAGTTATATTATTAGCAAAGAGAGTTATTCCTAAAAGCTATTTCAGTGAAGAGCTTTTACAAGACGGCTTAAAATCTATAGAGAAGCTAACCGATTTAATGGAAGAAGAAAAAGCCTCCTTAACGTTTGTCGGAATGTTAGCCATTTGTGATCCTCCTCGTGATGGAATTGTTGATACTTTATCGACTCTTAAGGCAGCTGGTATCAAGATCGTCCTTGTAACTGGTGACTTTGAATTAACAGCAATTTCTATTGGAAGAATGTGTGGTATATTATCAGAAACTGAGAATGTGGACACCGTCGAAGACTTAGATAAACAATACTGTCTCCCTAACAGTAATTTGCCTAACTTCGAAAATGAAATTAATAGAGCTGTGGTCGTGTCTGGTATTGATATTAATCATTTGAATGAGTGTCAATGGGATCAGTTATGTAACTACACCGAAATCGTATTTGCAAGAACGACCCCAGAACAAAAGTTGACAATTGTTACTCAATTCAAAAAGCGCAACCATGTCGTTGGTATGATTGGAGATGGTATCAATGATGCTCCTTCTCTTCGTGAGGCCGATATTGGAGTATCAATGAGTGATGGTTGTGATATTGCTAAAGAAGCTAGTGATTTGATCTTGATGGAGAACGTTAACTCAATTGTCGAAGCTTTGAGGTTTGGAAGATTAGTGTTTGAAAATTTGAAGAAAACCTTGGCTTATTTGTTACCTGCTGGTACTTATTCCGAGTTATGGCCAATTCTTATTAACGTGATTTTTGGTTTGCCGCAAGTGTTGTCATCTTTCAATATGATCATCATTTGTTGTTTAACAGATTGTTTGGGAGCCATGACCTTAGCTTACGAACAAGGAGAGAGAAATCTTTTGCTTAAGAAACCAAGGGTAATTTCAAAGGAAAGATTGGTAGACTTTAACTTGTTGTTGCATTCTTACTTCATTATTGGGACTTTCTACACCTTCACATCAATGTTGGTGGCTTTTATAAACTTCCAGAGACATGGTATCCTGTTCAGTCAGTTGACTCTTTCATATGGGTCATTCAGTGACTTGCCTAACTATGAACGCGTGAGTTATATGTCATCTTCTATTTATTTTGTCAATTTAGTCATTATGCAAATGTTCAACCTTCTTTCGATCAGAACAAGACACTTGAGTATTTTCCAGATGTCTCCACTCAAGAATTACTATATGTTTATCGCTATGCCAACTGCTTTTGGAATCACTTTCATCATTAATTACATTCCCGCAATTCAAAACAATTTGGGTACTTGGCAAGTTCCAGTTGAGTACTACTTTATCGCTGTTGGATTTGGGTTCGTTGTGATGATCTATGATGAATTGAGAAAGCTCTATGCTCGTAAGCATCCTAAATCGATTGTCGCAAAACTTTCGTGGTGAGGAAAAGCATATTTATAGAAATTGGATTATATGATATGATCTCAGATTCAAGGATTCTTTTGTGTGATAGTCTATACTCTTATTCGAGACTTGATACATTCTATTTAATAGAGCCAAAATCACTTATTAAACATTTCGGTGCCTCCAACAGGGTAGTAACTGTAACTGAAGAAAGTCTTTCTAATCCTAGGCCAATGCCAAATAATTTGCTACCTGTTTGCCGATCTAGGTGTTAGGGTAGAAAACCTCTTCCAGTATTATTCGTATATAAAACTTGAAGAGGGAGATCATTTTAAGATAATTCTCTCAAACTCACAATATTTCTGCAAGGGCTTCTACAATCAGTAATTCAAAAACACTTTTCAATTCACATATTCATATAAGTAACAGGCATTCTGTACATTTAACAGCTAAGTCCCTGACTCCAGGCAGATTACTTCTCAATGAAGGCAAGAATATCCTCATTGACCAGGTCCTTATGGGTGTCCTTATGGGTGCTACACACACCGTGAGAAGCGCCCTTGTAAACCTTTTCTGTTGGCTGAGGTAACAATTTGAGAGCAGCTTGACTAGAAGAGATTGAAGGAACAATTTGGTCATCGTCTCCGTAAAAAATCAACGTAGGAATGTTCATGCTTTTCAAGTCCTCTCTTTGATCGGTTTCTGAAAAAGCAGCAACACAGTCATGCAACGCCTTTATAGAAGCTTGCATTCCAAAAACTGTGTTCGAGACCTTCGGAACCTTGTAAATGAGAGATGAAACAAAAGTTAGGCAGATACTGATCCTATGTTTAAGGGTTCCTTATTGAGGCATTGATGAGCTATAATAGCTACGAGCCTTTCTCTTCTGTCAGAATGGTTAAAAAGTTGGAACAGGGCTATTCTGTTTGAGACATGATCTAAGTGTCACTGAGCTTGTTTTAGACAGTCAGGAGAGGAGCTGACAGAGCAATACTAAAAAGAATTGCGGTATTTTGAGGCCCAATAGCAGGATTGGAAACTGAGATGACCTTGTTGATACGTGTTAATATGACAAACTCCATATCGAAAATAATCCGACATGCGTTCGTTGTTAATGCTCTTTAATCACATTCACTGCTACAGTCCCAGTCCAGCCGATAAAGTTTACATAGAATGACAAAACTGACACCTCAACTTCAACTAATCGCTTCTAATGACATGGAGAATCTATACCTTACAATAAGAAGAAACCTTTTCTAGAGATAAGTCCACTGTGTTGGGGCCCCTATATGATTCTTGATTTTATCTCTTCAGGGCAGTCGTACAAGCCATGGCGAGAAAGCTTCAATACACCTAAACTGTAGAAGCTTCTTGAGTCGCCAGTTGGAAAGATGGAAAAAGGAGTAATTTTTCGTGATTAATTTCATCCGTTGGAAAGACAACAAATCTCTTATGGTAGACGTCAAAATTTACGTAAAAATCTCGGCAAAAGTGCCACTTTTTAAGAAAATATCTGTTTTTTTCTCAAAATTATGGACCCTTTCAGTTGAAAGCGTAGATGACTTAATATATTTTAGATACCAGTCTACTGTCTCGGTAGACTGAGAATTGAACAATTGCATAACCATGGCATTCCTAACGATTGCACAGAATGTGTCAAACCCGTTGCTGAGCCACCAAATTATGCAGATCTCTTCTTTGTTTCTTTTCGAACTACAATATTTAAAAAAAAACTTGTTATTATGGCAGGGAGGTAACATTAATCAACAGATAATAAATAATCACAATAAAACAATATAAATAATCAAGACAACTCTGGTTTCAGGGCCGCAGTTAACCTTTCAGAAATATCCGGTGAGACGTTTGAAAACATCTCGATAACTCTGACTTGAACACCCAGACGAGCGTTTTTCAAGTCAACAGCAAGATTATGAATCAAAGCTTCATCTTGTCCCGTTTCAAGTAAGACGCTCCACCAGCTTCAATTGCATCATTCACACTTTTTGACTCGAATACTCCTATAGGCTGCTCATCATTCATGTTAGCAATATATCCAACATCATCAGTTTCTTTGGAGATGTCATCAACACCTTGAATCTCACCTCAAAAAGTCCCATTGTGAAAGTACCAACCATCACTTCTTAAGACGGCAGTGTCAATCTCATGAATAGGGTATTTGTCAAGCTTCCATGCTCTAATTTTGCTTTGTTGCTCCGGTGTGTGTAGATGAACGAGGGGAGAACTCAGTACGCTGTAAATGAATACGAAAAAAATTGCCCAAACCAAGGGAAACTTCGTTATTATTTGTTCTAAAGAAAAAGGTTAGAATATTCATTAATAATTTGAAATTTTTTGAAAATCAGTAGAAAACTAAACATTTTTTATAGTCAACTGAGTCATTAAGAGATAAACATAGACGTCAAGTGTTTAAGGGTGAGGCTGCTCTTAGACGGTATTGCATAGGAGCGTTGCAAAAATTAAGTTAACTCCATGTGTTTTTGATGCTTCTCACCTGGCTGCACCGCACGAACGGCACAAAGCACTAATTTATAACCTTATTACCGATTCTTTGATAATATAGATTATCATTTAATGATTTGAGCACGTGATTGGAAATCCTTCAAAGCTGCCTATATAATAACTGATTGAGTTTTTTATCATATAATATACCATTATCTATATTGATGTCAATAATAATATTATCGTTAATATATAATACATCAACACATAGATAGGTGGATAGAATTGGCATTAACTTGAAGGTGGAATTCCCAGAAGTGTATAAATGGACCAAGTATATGATGAGAAGACCCGCCGTTATAAGAGCTTTGAGAGGGGACTAGACGGACTGTAATAGTATATAGTAATAAATGATAAATGACTCTCACGTGTGTAAGGCACTGTGATAAGATAAGGCCACTAGTTTAATTAAAGTTGAAAGAGGCCCAAATTAACATCAGTAGTTTAAATAAAGTTACATAAGAGCAGTTTCAAAAGCTTAAATATTCTGGACAAAGTCAAATCATGCCACACGATTAAACTTAAAAAACGACGATATTACGCCTGAACCCTGAGATTGCTCTCCGACATAATACTATTTCCTTATTATTATCTCCATTAGTAACTGATTGATTAGTATTATATTTAATACTGGAACTACAAAATTGTTCTCTCTATTTAATACCATCGCTTATATAGATACATTCAGATAACAAGTTCGATTCTAAGCCGATGTTATGGTCGCAGTCTCTAAAAACGTCAAAATATTTGGATGCCGAACTTGGACTTTGTACAATATTCGAATTAAATATCACCGGATATGCTACATTCTCAACAAGCTTAAGTGGTTTCATCTGATAGGTCGTTCTTTATGAAAAGCTCGTTTTAAACTATTAAGGGGTAAGCTTTAAAGTATCATGCCGCCTATCCGCCTGGCTGGGGGAATGTCAATTAAGCTTGACGCGAGTTTCTTTGTATCCAATTGCTAGAAATCTGACCGAAACCAAAGACAAACGTCTTCAATGGGCAGAGATCTGGAAAGATAAGCTTGATTTTGAGAAAAATTGTGTGTTTATTGATGAAGCTGGTTTCAATACCAGTATGCGTAGAGAGGTAGGATGGTCAAAGAAAGGTGAAAAGGCAATTTTGAACATTCCCTTTACTAAAGGAGTTAATGTCTCTTTCCTAGGAGCTATATGTGCAAAAGGTGTTATAAGTTTCAAGTTCATGAGCTTGTCAAACATACTAAGAAAAATGGGGGTAAGCCAGTCGGAAGTGGGACTAATGGAGAACACTTTATCTTTCATGAGATCTGTTGTTTTGAATATCAAGCAGAATACAGAACTTGATGATATAAAGTATCTAATTTTAGACAATGCTAGGATACGTAGAAATCAAGATATGCATAAATTAGTAGAGGAAAGTGGACTTCAAATAGTATACTTACCTCCTTATTCACCAGCATTGAATGCTATTGAGGAGTTTTGGGCTGTTTGCAAATCTAAGGTTAAAGCCAAAAGATTAACTGCAAATGATGACTTATCGATGAGAGTCAGTGAAGCTTGCAAACAGATCACAGCTAAAAGTTATGAGGGATTTTGTAAACACGCATCACTGTTTGTCGAACCTTGTTTGAAACACCTTCCTATCTAAACCTTGTGGTTGCTACAAGCGTGAAGAGAAAGGTCATACAAACTGAATGTAGCAGGGGCTACGATACAAAAAAATCCCAGAAAAAAACTCACTCATGGAGGTATTTATACTATAAATACATATGGTTTGAATGATTTTCAAGGACTAATATGAGCTTTTTCACCAACTGGTAGGAAGTTTTATTGGAGTTTAGTATAAAGTTAAATGTGCCCGGGGTATGATAAATACAAACCGGGGGTACAAAAAATATTCACCCTCGGTATGCACCATTACAAAAGAGACTGTACTTATAAAAATTTTTGTCTCTAAATTACGTAAGAAGAGATAGTCCTTCACCTGAACATCCGTACCTTCCAAGCCCTGTGTTAACATCGATCTTTTTTGCCTATTCCATTGACATAATCTTAATCTTAGATACAACAGAAAAAAAACGCTGCAGGCCAGATTTTTATTCGCCCCTCATCGGTTGAGGAGATGCGGAATTGGGGAATACAGAAAACTGGGGTACATAATGGTGAAAATTTTTTTGGCCAGCAGAGTGGGGCCACCACCCCATATGTATTTGTGACCCGTCTTGGACATCTTAGGATTGAAAAAATATATATGTCATAGACAATTTATTTTTTTGCAACATCAAAAATCGGTGGGGGAGGGGAGAAATCGATGGGGTACCATTTACGAAAACTGGAGTACAGAAGAGGAACGATAAAAAATATTTTCGACCACTAGCAGTGCAAAAACAACACCTCGTAGATTTTCGTGGTCATCTTCAATATGTATATATACCAGTAACTGAGCTGCTATTGTCGGATACAGATATCTTTTATTCAACTTTGTAATTTACACTATGGCCGACAATTTGCAAGAAAAAACTGCAGAGACGGAAGTCGACATGGAACAACAAACTTTTAAAGATGACCACACAGACATTTATCCTGTTAGAGATAAGATGTGGTGGCGCTATAGTGACCTTTTAAGACTTAATTTCCATTTAATTGGATCTATTCTTGTTCTTGTGAACTCGGGTTTCGAGTCAACCATGATGAACAACTTGCAAACTCTTAAGAGTTGGGAAGATTACTTTGATTCGCCAAAAGGTGCCACTCTTGGTACCATGAATGTTGGAATACCTGCTGGTTCTTTAATAGCAGTGCCTTTTGCTATAGTACTTAACCAGTACTTTGGTAGAAGAATTACTGTATTAACTGGTGCTGTTGTTAGTATTGTGGGTGCTATTGTCCAAGGTTGTGCACATACTTTTGGTGCTTTTGTAGCCGGAAGATTAATTTTAGGACTTGGTATTGGTATAGGTGCTGCTGGGGCTGGTCCTTTATTGTCAGAGACTTCTTATCCTCCCCAGAGACCTACCATGGTCAGTTTTCTTCTTGCCTCGTTCCCATTGGGATCCTTTATTGCATCATTGGTTACATGGGGTCCTTATAACTCCAGTATGAAAAATAACAACTGGTCTTGGAGATTACCCTCTCTTTTACAAGCTTTGTTTCCTATAATAACCATAGTTTTGGTGGGAACTGGTCCCGAATCTTTCAGATGGTTAGTTGATAAAGGCAAGGAGGAAAAGGCAATTAGGAATTTGGCAAGATTTCATGCTGGTGGTGATAAAAACCATCCATTAGTCCTTTTTGAATTCTCTGAAATCAAAGCAGCTCTTGCTGCTGAGAAATACACCAATGGTGGAAACGTTTGGATGGAATGGTTCAAAACTAAATCTAATCGTCATAGGTTATTCATTACTCTTGCCTTACCAGCGATGATGCAATTCTGTGGTAACGCCTTGATTTCATATTACTCGAATATCATCTACAACAACATTGGATTTACCACTACCATCGCTAAGTTAAAAATTAATATTGGTTTGACGCTTTATGGGTTGGTGTGGAGTTATGTGGTATCCGTTATTTGTGGTAAATTCAAGAGAACCCACTTATTGATAACCAGTTATGGTAGCATGTCCTTCTTTTTCGTTATATGGATTGTGTTGTCAGCAATTAATCAACAGAGAGATTTCAAAGACAAGAGTATGGGACGGGCAATTATCGCCATCATATACTTGTATCAAGGATGTTACCATATTTCCACTCCAATTGCCATGACCTATATCATGGAAATTTTACCATTCTACTTACGTGGGCCCGGTGCAGCTTTGTACCAATTAAGTGGGAACACGGCTGGGCTTTTCAATAACTACGTCAACGTTATTGCAATGGATGCAATTCAATGGAAGTATTATATTGTTTGGTGTGTGTGGCTTTTGGTTCAAATTGGAATCGTCT
This sequence comes from Isabelozyma rhagii, assembly GCA_003708185.3. Classification (NCBI taxonomy): domain Eukaryota; kingdom Fungi; phylum Ascomycota; class Pichiomycetes; order Serinales; family Metschnikowiaceae; genus Isabelozyma; species Isabelozyma rhagii. The sequence goes on from PPNO03000017.1 coordinate 307,758, forward strand.
ACTTTTTCTTCCCAGAAACTCATGGTTTGGAGCTTGAAGAAATCGCTCAAATCTTTGGTGATGATGTTTCTAATATCAAGCTTGCCGGTAATATTGCCGTCCAAGAAAATACACTTATGCATGTTGAAAGTGGCAAGGCAAAAGTTAGTGTGGATGAAGATGTCAATTCAAAATCACTCAGCGCTTAAAGTCACTTGATATGAGTGTTCAGTTAAGTCAGAATTAGTTAGGTACTCCAATATTCTAAGATATAGTTTTACATATTGTTTTGTTGTATATTTTAACTGTTACCGTGTATGAAACCAAAGTAGTTATGGATCGTGGGCCATTGTATCGGGCATTGTTTCGGCAGCGGTGGTATCACTCTCTGCCACATTGCAAGTTTTCCAGATTCTCAAACATTTCAGGTGGGTGTTGTACTTAAAGGGTGTAAACCATAAACTTACCATAACCAGGATGATAGGACAGAGGCCAACACTCTGTCTTGTGGAATCAAACCTCCCAGAACAATAATAAACATAACTCATTTTCATACTACGACGAGCCCTTTGTGTAACCACGAACAAGTCCGATATGACATTGAATACCCGTCTGTGAGCCTATTTGCCCAGTCTAATCGAGGTGGTTTTTCAGATTTGTAAACTCATTTACAGCGCAATAAACAACGAACGTTACAGATAGTAGAATACTACGTTGGGGGGGACACTCCACAGGTAATTGCATGGAAATGTACGTGGCTATTCAAAGTATTCTTAGCTATGACCCCAGCCTTCCCAAACCCGAGTAGTCTGCCTCAATGCCTGCTTTCCCCATCGATACTTACAAAGTCAAATTAGGTTCTTCGGGGTTTCGTCCGCTGCAGGGATGTCACCCCCACAATCTCCACATTTTACGATATATGTATATGCTGCCCCGCCCCCACCACTTTCCGCACACATAAAAACCCCACCTATTTTTCAGCCCAATCAATCCAGACTTCTTAGCAGATGTCTTAAAACCGTTGTTGGATCGTCTGGTTTTATATATATAAATTACATGCTTTATACCTTGTATGATCAACCGATAATCCCCCCGCAAACACTCAAATAATACCATGTCCAATGAACACTTAGCCGAATTGAAAGAGTATCTCTTCGGAGAATCGACTGTTGCAAAAATCTGGGGTGTTGCTGCCTCCAAACTTGATGACACTGTGCCTCCAACTGAATTTCCTGAGTATTCCTATGGAAGATATACCTTCCGTGAACTTGATTACTGGACGTCCGGCTTTTTTCCTGGTTCCATCTACGCATTGCTTGAGAGAAGGAGAAAACATCCTAACTTCTTCCCTCGCAACAAGATTCATGATTTAAAGTTGGAATTTGCTGCTAAGTGGTGGGCTGAAAGTTTGATTGGTGAATCTTCTAGAACAGACACCCATGATTTGGGGTTCATGATCTTTCCGGCGTTCCAACGTCAATATGAGCTCACCAAGGACGAAGGTGCCTTAAAGGTTTTGATCACTGCTGCCAATGCCTTGGCCAGTAGATTTGACGAAACTGTTGGCTGTATCAGAAGTTGGGATATCGCTGTTAATAAACGATACAACTTCTCAGACACTACCAAAGACTATATGGTTATAATTGACAATATGTGCAATTTAGACATGTTGTACTACGTTGCTTCAAAAACTGGCGACTTAAGACTCTCTAGCATTGCGACTAAACACGCAGAAACTACTTTAAAACATCATTTCAGGTACCCAGAATGGTCTTGTTACCATGTCATCAACTATAACCGAAGAAATGGTGAAGTTATTGCCGGCTTCACTAATCAGGGTTATTCTGACGATTCTGCTTGGTCCAGAGGTCAAGCTTGGGGTGTATTGGGTTACATCGACAGTTACATTTGGACTAAAAATAAGGATTTCTTAGATGCCTCCAAGAGCTTGGCTGATTTCTTTTTAAGCAAGCTTGAGGAGGATGGTGTTCCAGCATGGGACTTCGCTGCCCCTGACAAACACATTAAGGATGTATCCGCCGGGATGGTTACAGCCTTAGGATTATTAAAACTCTACGAGGTTACTAAAGAGGAAAAGTATCTTAATAGCGCTCTTGAATTGGTCACAAATTGTTTGAAGTTGGCATACAATCCAGGAGCAAGCATTTCTGAAGATGGAACGGTGGAATTGGGCGAAAAAGATACCATTTTGGGTCACTCAACTGTTAACAACAATCCTGATGCCATCAAGCAAATTTTCAATCATGGGTTAGTTTATGCTGACTACTACTTCTTAATGGTAGGTAACAAACTTTTGGATTTGGGTTTATATAATTAAGTCTTTTCCGAAATACATCATATTAAGCTATTACAAAAGTAAAACATAAACATATTAATACTTTTTTTTTTTTTTATGTAAAGGGATCTCGTTCCTCTCCTGTGCTCCGGAGAATACAGTACTGAAGTAGGTCAGAATACTCCCGGCAGATCTCTGATTTGCAGAGAATGAAGTTATCCCTGTATAGCTTCAACAATCCCACCATCCTGTTTGTATGGTCAATGCTGTCAATTGCCTTTGCATAGCTTTTGATGTTTTTGTAGTTCAATGAGCTTTCTCCAGTATAGCTAAGAAGTCCTTTGCAAATTCTGCTTATATAACCATAACCAGATTCCTGTGGGTTCAGATTTTCATGACTATAAGATTGTGGTCCATATAGGCAATAGTTATATGCCCAGATGACAAATAGAGAAGACGCCACGATATTGGGTCGGTAGAGGATAGGATCCGATTGTGGTTCATATGCAGACTCCATATCACCGTCGAACATCATCTCATTTAAGAACATGTAGCAGTGAAGGACAGAAAGTTTGCCGTCAGATGAATTGGCCCACTGATTTATCCTAGTTTCCACTAATTTGTAGTCTCTTTCGGTAGTTTTAACACTTATTCTTTTTGGTAAACCAGAATATATGAGAACATCATACTGCTTAATTCTCATAAATGCTTGACACAAGTGGTAAATCGGGAACTTACATTTTGTATCATCCAATGCTAGACCTGGACGAGCACAACTGGAGGTATCACTCGTTGGAGGCAAGTAAAAGGAGTTCCGGGTGTGGCAACAATCATCGGGACAAACAGCGTCTCTCCATACTTCAATGGCCTTATATAGAGTGGATTTCCATGATTCTTCGACAGATTTCCAGTCGAGGAATGTCATTTGAAGATCTTTCTGTTCCATTTGGAACTTGATCGTCAATAAACCAGCTAGAAGTAATTTCTTGCTCAAAGAACTGACTTCTGATTGCTCTTCATGTAGTAATTTTGTTAATGCAATAATGAATCGTGGCGTTTCAGTTTGTGGTGGAAGGTTGTTCTTGTCAATCACAGACATTTCCCAGAGCATTTCGTCACAAGGCATCAGCAACTTGATCTGGTGAGCAAACAAGACAATCTCGTGGCCATATATAATAGCATGTATGGTGTCTAAATAGAAAGAAACGAGAGCAGCCCTTTTCATCGACTCAATCTCAATCCACTTTTTCCATATATCTTTCTCATCTGTCAAGTTTGTGTCGTCACTGGTTCTGTTCAATGGGTCACCTCCCAATAATGGACTTCTTCGTAACAATTGAATCTTGAGCCCGTGATGCAAGTAGGCTCTTTCGTGTAACTTTCTGTTTGAGCATAGTATTTCATAGCTTTCTAGTATTACTAAGCTCTGAATCATCCAGGCTTTCGTAGGCAGTCCGAACTCGTCGGCCGATGAGATTAGCCATCTTAAGGGAACAGCTATGCAATCAGCTAGTTGCTGAGGGTCAGGCAAAATTTCAGTGTTGCTCGCATCACTGGCGTTCGCTAACCCCGCCCCCATCATAATCATGGTCAAGAGTAAATATGGATGTGTTTGGTCGGCGATGAAGGAGGGCCTGTGTAGGATAGGGAATTGAACATGGTAGATAGACCAGTATACGTCCAAGCATAGACGAAGCTGATCGACGTCAAATAGAACGTCCCGCAACTGGGGGATATGTAAACAGAGCTTCAGTATTAAGACATCACCGTCGAAGGTATGCGAAGAAGGTTGGGGGAAGTTGGGGGAAATGCAAAACGCCTCTTCCAACATGCGATTCGCTGTGGTTCCCGGGCTGGACCTCGTATCCATTGGACTTGTGCTGCTACTCTGGTTCAAAAAAATGTTGTCGTTGAAAAGCCACTGGGTCAAGTCGGTGGGTAAGATGGAGGCCGTTTGGGTATCGTAGAATGGCTCCGAGGATCCACAAGAGAGCTCGGACTCGCTGGAATTTGAACGGTTTGCGGGGCCTTTGGTGTCTGGAGCTATGTTCCCGAGCTCATTTTCGTGCCCTTCCGGGTGCCTCTGGTCCTGGTGGTCTATGCTGGTGTGTTTTTGGTCGATGACATCGGAAAGCTCAGTCATGCCAAGTCTTGAGAGTTTGAGCTTCTGCTTCTGGAGCTTCCGCCGGTGATAGTATTCGTGCTTCTCCCTAACGTCCTTGCGAACAAACAGCTTGCTACAACCTGGCCACGAGCAGGGGTATGTAGAACGAGGGTCATGGTTGGACTTATGGCGACTAAGATGGTCCGATCTGGAAAAAGATTTGGCACATCCTGGCACATCACACAAGTACCGTTCACCAACTTTCATCGTAACAAATGCCAACGAACGATGACTCCTTGCTAAAACCAAAAAATCGTTACGTACAAACAGGTTATTCTGGATCGGCCAATGACTTAATTTGGGTCATTTTCACTTTTTTTTCACATCTAGTCATGAGAGGTACGGATGTGCAGCATTATGTCAGTTAGCCCAAAGCAGCGAAACAATAGAAAACACACCCCACCGGTTTGTTTTTTCTCCACAGAGAGTATAAAGATTGCCGCTCCAGCTGATTTTTGCACGGCTCGTGAGATGCTTTCTATCTGATTTTGGCACGACTTACGAGATGCTGCCTAGACGTCGTACTGCCGTAGTGACTGGAGCTTCTTCAGGAATTGGGTATGCTACTGCGTTGGAACTTGCAAAGAAGGGGTATTTGGTTATTGCCGGTGCCCGTAGGGTGGAGCTTATGGAGCCATTGCGCCAGCTAGGTATAGAGACCGTGGAGTTAGATGTGACCTCGTCCGACAGCGTTGACGCTGCTGTTCGCACCATTGTCGACCGAACTGGCGGTCGACTCGACGTATTGTTCAACAACGCGGGGGCCCAGTGCAAGGGCCCCGCAGCAGAATTGGCAGCAGAAAAAATCCTTGGCTGCTTCCAGGTGAATGTATTTGGCACTATGCGGTTGGTGGCAGCTTTGCTTCCGCTAGTAGTGGAAACCCAGGGGCTAATTGCCTTCACTGGATCCACGGCGGGCTTGAATCCATTCCCATTTGCTAGCGTTTATTCAGCAACAAAAGGCGCAATTCATGCGTACGCCAGCACCCTTGCATTGGAGGTACGACCACTTGGTGTTAAGGTGTTAAATGTCGTCACTGGTGGTGTGGCCACCTCGATCGGGGATACGTATGATTTGTCACCCGACTCCTTGTACAGAATAGATGGCGTAAATGTGTTGGTTCCAGCTAGTCCCAAAAAAAACAATGGTTTCTGGCTGAAGCGTCCATGGCACTCCGGGCCCAGAATGGACCCACGAACCTACGCCGAAAGAGTGGTGCGTGATTTCGACCGAGTGCTTGGTCGACCTTCGTTCGGGTCAAATTTCTTCATAACCTACAGGGGCACAGACTCCAGTCGTCATAGGTGGTTGAGCTTGTTGGCCCCGAGATGGTTAATCGAGAGAAAGGTGCTTAGAGACATGGGGTTGGAGGAGTCATTCGCCTTATTGTCCCACAAGAGATGACTAGTTACTATCAGTACATACGATTGATAAATGCCGTGACCTCCACGGAAACGAAAGAATACACGGTGAAGAACGCTCTCAACTATGAGAACTCCAGCAGGTCATAGTGCAGAGAATGATGTACGGGTGTAAGCTTACGAGGCTGCAAAACTTTTAGCCGTAGATTTAGGCGCCACACAGAGTAGTAAAAGGCGATGTGCATAACTATATCCGATACATAGGGAGATACGAGTTCCTGTCGTCAAAGGTGCGATATCATTTCGGAACTAACTATATATGCTTCTGCCCATGGGATAGCCCACCAAGACCTTCAGCCTGCCAATTGAGGTGCTACATGTAGAGCTATAAACTTTTTAAGAGGGTAACTTGGGTTGGTAAAAGTAAACCCATACCTCGCAACGCTCACAGTAATAATATAGGAACGCTATCTGAGTTTCAAGCGGGCCTATTTTTGATCCGGCTAAAAACTGATATATTTCGCTATGTACTTAGTGATCAAAAGAATCAAAAATGACGACTGGTTCCCATGGTTGAGTTATGAACCTCTCTGGTCCACCTCTTACGTCAGCAAGACTGCTTAAAAGTTCACCATCAGCATCTTCAAGCTCAACAGTTTTGAAGTTACTAGCAATTCTTGCATGATTCACAGACTTTGGTAAGACTATAGTACCTCTCCAAAGTGCCCAGGAGATAAGAATTGTAGCGGAAGAAACCTCGTACTTTTCGGCAAGACGCAAGATGCTTTCGTCCTTCAATAATGGAGAGTCAGAAGATCCCAATGGAGAGTAAGCTTCGAGAATCATATTATGTTTCTTGGCGAACTCTAATTGCTTAGGTTGCGGTAAGTACGGATGCAATTCGATCTGGTTGACAACTGGAGGGTATTTCAAATCTTTTTTAAACAACTCTTCCAACTTGGAGACAGTACAGTTGGAGACACCAAGAGCCTTGGTATACCCTTTGTCAACCAAAGGTTCTAACAAGTCCCAGGTCTTGGTGAAACTCCAGTCATAGAGAATGTCTCTTAAACCATCTTCCCTCATAGGAATATCTGGATCGTTACCATGAGGATTCAAAGCGACAGGCCAGTGAATCAAGTAGAGATCGACGTAGTCAAGTTGTAATTTCTTAAGCGACTCCTTGATGGCAGATTCCGGATCATTGTGGTTAGAAGACCAAAGTTTCGTAGTAATGAACAATTCTTTTCTTGGGATACCGGAAGCTTTGATAGCTTTACCGATTGCTTCTTCATTACGGTACAAAGTTGCGGTATCAATGTGTCTGTAACCAATTTCCAATGCAGCTAAAACGGCATTGTAAACTTCTTCATCGGTAGATTGCCAGGTACCCAAACCAATTGCTGGAATGGTGGCTCCAGTAGATAAAGTGTAAACTTTGGAAGACATCGTGTTGCAGGAAATTAAAGGAAATTAAGCCAACCAGTATATACAATTTCCGCCCTCACCTGTTACTCGGGCAATTCGAAGTATATATAATGAGGTATACGTTGACAGATATCAGACCCGACCACCAACACCTGGGCAGATTATTGTCACGCAGGCAAGTGATTTTTGGCTGCTTGATAGACCCAATTTTTTTATTTTGCGAGAGCAAAACATAGGTGGGGGCGGGGGGTACGGATGTTGGTGAACAATCTGAGGTATAAGGTTTCCATCTCGGAGTTCGAGGGGTGGTGGCTGAAAAATAAGTGGGGTAGGCGGCTGAAAAATAAGTGGGGTAATGATGAGGGCGAAAAGTGGTGGGGGCGGGGCATACAGTCGTTTTCGTTTTGCTTCATGCCGCGAGCAGAAAAAAGCTCATACCACCGGTTTTAAATTTTCATACCCTCGGTAAGTTTTTAATCATACCAATCTGTAGTAAGTTTACTGCGACTTATGGAACCCAAAGCCCACAAAAATTTACCCGGTGGTATGAATAAATTCGGCCGGAAGTATGAATCTTTTTTTTTTGCTAGTGCAAAATGACTGTACAGTTCGGGGAAATCGTGGAGGGAGGTACGGATGAAAAGCCCCAGAAAAGTCTGCAGAGGAGAACAACTCCGTAACCCAACTATATCGATGGAGAGGTACGGATGTGAAGACAAGACTAATAGAGTCTGAAAGTACTGACGTCACACCTACGGTATTAATTGCATGGCATGGTGGCCGTACATTCTGGCCCTGAAGTATTGTTGCGTCTAGCGCACTTACAAGGGGTGAAGAAGTTAAGATAGGTGTATTTATTATATGATTATTTTTTCATTGATTTACAAGGAGGCTTCGTACTCGACCAATTCATCGATGTATTTCCGGTATTTCTCGTACTGGGGCACATTGATCTTGATATTAAGTGGAGGTCTAGTGACCCCATTTCCAAATCCGTAGATCTGCTTAAGTGCATACTTGACCCCATAGACGTTGAACTCACTCACCATCATGTTCACTCTAGTGACAAGATATTGCAAATCTGCAGCTTGATCGATTTTCTTTTCCTCGTATAATCTTAAAAGCTTCAACATAGTCTTGGGGAATATTCCTGACAATCCGTCAATAGCCCCAACAATATTAACTGAGAGGGCAGGCACAAGTACTTGGCCCAAACCAGTAAATGGGAGGAAGTTATTCTTCTCCAAAACGGAGTTCTTTCCCAACAAGGTGTACTTATCCAAGTTAAAGTGGGTTAGTTTCACTCCGACGATGAATGGGTGCAGCGAGAGTTCCTCAAATGTATCAACATCAAAATCTACCCCATTAGCTACCCCTGGGTAATTGTAGATAATGAGTGGCAAGCTACTGCCATCGGCAACAAGCTTGAAGTATTCAACTAGGCCTCGCTGATTGACCAAATTGGTACCAAAGTAACCAGGAGTCAACACTATGATGAAGTCTGCCCCTGAATCAGCAGCAAGCTTTGACTCTTCAATAACGTCTTTGTAACTTGTAGGAGGAATTCCAGCAATGATCTTGAAGTTGGGGTCAATGATGGCTTCCCGGATTGTCTTCAACACAGTACATCTTTCTTGGCTGGTCATATTGGTGGCTTCTCCCATAGAGCCAGATAACACAAGGCCATTGATCCCAGCCTCGTACAACATTTTAGCATGTCTAAGCTGGGTTTCTAAGTCCAAGTCAAACGAATCATTGCTTTTGAAGTAGGTGGGCATAGGGGTGAAGATTCCCTTGGGAATCACAGAGCTGTTATTGAAGGTCATGGCTGAATAGAATTACAGTGTTACAGTTTACATCGAATCATCTTGTCCACTGGGAAGCACGTTCCTTTTGTTTCTTTCATTCATAGAGCCTCAGATGGGGCAAAAAAAAAAAGATCAAGAGATATTTTTCCGCCCAAAACTTCGGTGGGGGAGGGGGTTGAATCGTTGGGGTAGAATGCACGAAAGCTGGAGTAAGGACGGAAAAAGGTGAAAAATATTTTCCCCCGATAGCAAAGCAGGATCGCATGTTTGTGATTGTTTCCAATATAATACCCAGTGAACATCCGTGCCCCTCCCCCACTAAAAATGATCTGAGGGTCATATTCAGCCTTATTTAATGTACATTGGTCCCCGACTAAGAATATTTCATGACCGATCGTTCACTCAACAATTGGACTGTTACAATAACTATTTTAGATGCCTTCACCATACAAGTATGTTTATTCTATTGATTGCCTAACATCCACTAACTTTTCAGATCAACTAAAGTTTACCCACTTAACAATGGGATCACCATTCCAGCTGTAGGACTTGGGACCTGGCAAGCACTGGACCAAGAGGTGTATGACTCTGTATTGTTTGCCCTTAAAACAGGCTACAGACATATCGATACTGCTCTTGCGTACGGAAACGAAGAGCCCGTGGGTCGTGCTATTAGAGAATCAGGTATTCCTAGAGAAGAGATATTTGTCACCACAAAATTGGCACCTATTGATGCTCTTGACCCTGCTGGTGCTTTGGACCAATCCTTGAAGAACCTTGGCTTGGACTATGTTGACTTATACTTGATGCACTGGCCTATATGCTTAAACAAGGACAACAAGAGCCATCCTGCCATTCCTACCTTGCCCGACGGAAAACGTGATATTGTGTTTGATCGTGATTTTTCCAAAACTTATGAAGAGATGCAGCCATTGGTTGAGTCAGGAAAGGCAAAATCCATAGGTGTGTCAAACTTCTCCATCAAAAACTTGAAGAAATTATTCGCTTCTCCCAACTTCAAGGTTGTACCAGCCACAAATCAAGTTGAAACACACCCCTACTTACCCCAACCGGAGCTTCTTGCTTTCTGCAGGGAACACGGAATATTGTTGGAGGCATACAGTCCTTTGGGGTCTGCGGGCTCTCCATTGTTGAAGGAAGATATTATTGTGAAGATTGCCGAAAAGAACAATGTTTCACCAGCAACCTTATTGGTATCTTGGGCGCTTTGGAGAGGGACTGTGGTTTTGCCAAAGTCCATCACTTCTTCTAGAGTTGAAAGCAACTTCCATGTAATTGACTTATCGGACGAAGATGGAGAAGCATTGAATAACTTTCACAAGATCAAGGGCGAGAAGCGGTTCGTCAGTCCCAACTGGGATCCAATTGACGTCTTCGGAGAAGAATAGGAAAAGAAAAACTGGGCAAATCTTGGTTTATCTATGACTAGGCACAGTATCAATTACAAATTATAAATTCATTTCTTTAGGATTACAATATTTCATCTTGCATTATCAGCGATGATTTTTTATATGCTATTGTGATTGCTGTTAAATCGATGACCGTATTTTAGCCTCATATAATTAGACTTACTCGATTGCTCAAAACAAACTATCGGGATTACGACAATTCCACTTGGGCATTCGTTGGTGACAAGATAGTATTGCATTCTCAAAAATTATCAGCAAATAGTTACAGTAATTGGCATTATATATCAATTTTTAGTTTTTCTAAGACTTGTAGTTCACAGGGCGTGCTGCATTGCAATTGGATCCCACTTCCATTCTCAGCCATCCGTTCCTGTTTACCACACCAGGTAAAGATTTCACCACTATGTGGCATTTCAGCAGAGGTTTAGGAGGAGCTGATGGTGAGATTTTGTTAGGAGACGTATTTGTTTTCTCTGGGGAATTAGTGCCAATCTCATCCTCATACTCCTCTACCACTGCAACTGAAACTCAGACCGGTAGTTGAACAGCTACTGGTACAGAAAGTGGTTCTGGTTCAGACGGTAATGGTTCTGGTTCATACGGTAATGGTTCTGCTTCTGGTTCCGATGGTTCTGGTTCTGGTTCATTTGGCTCTGGTTCAGGTTCTCAAAGTACCACCTTAGCTACTGTGGTCAGTGGAGCAACTTCGGCAGCTAGCGGCCTGAATGACACAGCCACCTTTGAGGATGCTGGATCTTCTCTCGCTGTTTCAATTGTCTCAATCATAGTTTATTTGATTTCAATAATTGCTATGATTTAGATTTCGGTTATTCTCATTATTTCTTTTTTCTCTCGTTTTCTGTATTTATTCCTTCGGTTTTATGCTCTCATAATATTGGGTATTCTCTCTAAGACTAATTTTTCATTTATCCTCTATATGCTAGCATTCGATAAGAGACTAAAACTTACAAGTTTCACAATCAATACAATACCATTCAAATATTCTCGTTCTGTAGTCTGTATTATCACATTCATAGCGAGTCGAGCCAAGTCTTGTGCCTCTTATGATGGAGGGTTAAGAGGTGAGAAAACTACTTTTTGGAGATCCTTAAACCTATTTTATGGGGTAAAGTGATACTAATTTAAAAGTGATAAGCCTCTATCAGTTTGAAATAAAAAAAAATGTTGAATTTTCAAATGAATTCGTATCTCTTATCAGAATTGTCTCAATTTTCATTTTTTTTGGACATTTTTGATGCTTATTTTCAAATAGTTGAATTTTTTATAAAGAATAGTTTTCTTTCGCATGGCTAAAAAACAAGGTGTTACGGTTTGTATGAAACAATAGCTTCATTAATAAATTTGTTAATTTCTAAAAAGTGATAAATTTCAACAAGATATCATCAATCAGCTTGTTCAGTAGATTGCACCTTTATTGATTGCAAAAGAGTTGGACAACCATAAAGGAGGTATTTTCAACAACAATGGAGATGCTTTATATCCCTCCAAAGGATTGACTCCGGAGTATGCTGCAGATTTCAT